>OZ057412.1:31697187-32297187 GCA_964056705.1 Troilus luridus
TTTAACAAAGGAAATGGATGCTCAATACTCATAATGCTTTAATTTCAAAATATGATGAGCCTCAGCTTCTTTGATTAATGTCTTGAATCATGTTGTTTGATGAAAATGCCATTCTGAGGAAGTGACGTGTAACACTATCTTGGAGAAATAAATCTCATATCCGAGAGATTCATAGTGATGTCGTCAACAAGATGGATTAGGGGTATTCCCCTTAGTATATTGAGTAATACTCCTTGCATTACAATAATAATTTTTCGGTTTTTATTAATCTTACATACTTCCAAACCACTTTAATCGCTCGAAGGTGATTTTTTCGAGAATGGTATCATGAATACCCATTAACTGTTGAACTGCTACATCCGGTATCTTGTTACGCCTAGTTATTCCCCTTTACAGAAGTCCATCCTAACGACGTGTATTTTTTTTCGCTCGCTTTTCTCAATTTTCGTGTTTCTTTTTTTTTACTTCATAGAAAAAGCCACCCAAGATTCTCATTTCAGGAAGAGATGGCAGGATACGGTCTCAAGGAAGAAGTTGCTTCTTGATAGGAAGACCTGAGAAAAATTTGGTAGGAGAAAACCTCAATTTAAGGAAACTCTCTCTCTCAAAAAAAAGAATGGAATTCGGCCTAATTCGGCGATTATGAATACAATCTCCGATATAAAAATTATGCCATGCATAGAGTAGATATAGATTCGTTTAATTTGTTACATTTAAAAGCGTTCTTTGCTGTTTTAACTAACAGCAACGAACGGGTGCCCTTAGTTAGGAAGGATCTACGTAGGCCGGGTTATTGACCCATCTCAATGGCCCGTATTTCGATGAGTATCGAGGGAGGAGATAGGGAGATTATCGAGATATATCGATTTTTCGATATTTAAATAGCCACCCTAGTGTAGCATATGTCGCTGGGGGATTAGTATGCACCCCACCGCATCTGCTCCGGAGGACAATAGATCTGTGCGGGTGAAAAAGTGAACGTTTGTTTCATTGAAGGCCAACGGAAATCTGGGATGGCATTTAACTCAGCCGTCAATGGGAGGATGTCATAACGAAATCTGTTCATGCAAATGTCTTTTATGTTCTCTTAGCACTCCCTCTTTCTCTTTACCCAAGCTACGTTCTTACTCTTTGTATAACTACAAATTTATTAGGACATATATAAAGTGTAATACAAATATATTCAAAACAAATAATTTCAATAGACGTTAATAAGGGAGCGGGTTGGCTAATTGGTAGAGCGCACAGTTGCCGTGCCGAAGGTCCCTGGTTCAAATCCGGCTTTGGAAAATAATTTATTTAATTTATTGACAGCCGGAGATGGATCCTGTGGGACTAGGAGACCCTCTTAGATCCTCACACAGCCTCTATAAAGTGGGCATCAAGGGGAAAAACCCGCCGGTTGAGCGTGACTTCGGACAATCAAATGCCTGCACAACCGTTATAGAAACAGTACAGTCTCTATCACGTACTAAATCCAATACCTTTCATGGGTTGTAGTAGAGCAGGCTTTTCTTGAACGTTAACAAGAATATACATTTAAGGCGAAAGTACAGTGTGGTTAAAAAGTAACGTATTAGTTTGTAGTATAAATTTTCAAAAGTTCAAGTGGTAATTGCCAGATTTTGGGAATTTAACATTACTGTTTTCAAACCAAAAAATTGTGAAACTAAATATTATTAAAAAATAGTATAAATAACAGCTCATGGCATTCTGTAAATATAAACATAGTAAACAATAGTCCACTAATTCCACTTTCGATTTCAGAAATAATAAAAACTTAAATTTCTTATGAACGTAGCTAATACTGATTATTATTTGATATTAATAGAATTGATATTATTTAAAGTAAATAATTTTCGGAAATAGCCCTAGGGTGTACAGTAGCAATTAGTGCCAGAGGTACGCATATACATATATATATAATGCCCGAGCCATATCAAAGAGCCGCCCCCACACTGTACCCTTCGGACCGCCCTAGAATTTCCCCCTGGATCACCCCTGCCGCCCCCAGATGGTATTGTTCGCCGATGAATCAGAACAGGGGAGTGTCCTCTGTTAACTGTTCTGGACATCATCCAACAGCACGCGCCATTCGTTTATCAATTTATTTATCAGTGTTTTTTATGGTTACGCATTCCAATATATTTTACCCTTTCGTCAAAGCTCTCCAACGAAAAAAAGGCAATCATTCAAAACATCGTTTATCTTACGTTCGTTCATGGAGTATCTCACATTTCGCGTATGTACGAGGAGATCATTCTAAAAGATGTCCATAATCAGTTGAAATAAATACGGTTAAGTACCAAAGTGATTGCTCTCATACGATCCAAAAGGCGGTTCAATTAGGATTGAAGCGTAGGCGCGTTTGAAGATGATATATGAAGTGATATGTTGGAATTAGTCAAGGAGGTCTGGTAGAGCTAGATGATGGAGCTCAAAGCTCTACTCCGTAACTCCAAATGAGTCTCATAATAGCTATGTATGCGAGTCTTTTGTAATTAATTGGCAGCTTAGAATGTTTGTCTTGTAAGTTTTGCAGTAGCCTGAATCGGCGAGCATTTTCTAGTCGTTTCAGTCTAGGATGAGGATTCCATGTCAAATATTTTCCAAGAAGTAGTCCTGAGTATCGGATCCTTTTTACAGGAACCAGTGGGTTATTATTAAAGGATACTGGAGGATAGGAAGTAATTGGTCTATGACGAAGAATAAAGGTAATTTGAAGGGATTTGTGAGAATTTTAATCCTCCGATTTTGACATTATTCTTCAAGGTCAGTGATATGGGATTAAAGAGTATTAGATGCAATAACAGTGTTGACTGATAATAGACAAGTCCCGTCCGCACACGAGGTAAGGATGGTAATAGGGTGTGGAGGGATGTCAGCTGTATAAACTATGTACAGGATTGGGTCGAGGATACTGCCTAGAGGAACACCAGCAGATTGAGGAAAGAGGGATGGGTAGACATGATAGTTTAATTTTAATGAATTATCAGTGGGAGAGGATCGGATAACGAGAAGGTTTGAAGGAGCTTCTCCAGACTCAGTCAAAATCCTGTTCCATGTCAAGAAAGACCTCCGAACAATATAATCCCCCTTTCAATCCAGAAGAAAAAACGTCCACCACACTTTGTTTCCTTGTTGTGACATTGCTGGATAGTGGAGTGGGATGTTCTGAGTCCAAACTGGCGATTTGATATAATGCGGTTTGCACCGAGAATTGGGTACAATCATTTCAGGATGAGCTTTTTCAGAATTTTATACTTAAGGTAAAATGGAGATAGGACGGTAGGAGGAATGGTATTCCGGTTTTATTTTTTGGTTTAGATATCATTATTACGATCGATAATTTCCAGATCTTAGGAAAGTATGTTGTGCCTAGTACACCATTGTATATGTAGGCGAAAGGAGACTGACAATTTTTCTGTTTTTTGGGGAATTTTATGGATATGAAGTGATATTTGAGATTTGGATGTCGGAAGGTTATAGGACCGAGGAATGGAAGAAGGTTTAGAGTTCCGCTTTTATTTTTATTCCATTGTATTTTTTTTTTATTCCACTTTTTCTTAAAACTCTTTTTGATATCAATTTTATTGTCAGGACATGAACATAATTATTTCGAAATTCACTACGCCTAATATCCTTTATAGGAGGGAGATAATGAAAGAGGGGGTGCAAAATTGCTTGCCTCCGCAGAAATAAATCCTGATACAGGTCTCATCCTGATAGTTCCCTTCTACAAATTACTAACTGATTGATAATTCTATCAAGTACCTGAAAAAAGTATGTCCAAGGGATCAGCTGGTTACTGAAAAATTACTGTCAGCCTCAAGAACTTATTTCGTTCTTAATAAATAACAAATCATAAGTAATTCTAAAAATTACATTTTTCAAACATTTTTAGGGAAAAAGTGTCTAAAATACACTTAACTAATTTTTAAAATTGTAATATTTCCTTTGTCGTGGAGGTTGAACAAATAGGACAAAACGAATAGGGTGGATACAGTACTTTAAAGATAATCCCTTAGCATGGAGTTGTTGAAGCTATCGTTTGGTCCCGAATCACGTATTGTTTGCTAAATTAAATCACTGTCCCTTAGACCTTAATGATCTCAATCTTTCGTGACTCACATACAAGAAACTGTTGATATAAAAGTTTAGTGGATTAGCGATATCAAGGGATAAATGATATTTAACAAAACGAAAAGAAGAATAACTTTATGTATATGGTTCGCAGCCCATATATAATAGAACTATTGATTGCAAATAACGTAAGCTATGGTTCGCAACCCAGCAGGTGGCTTTAAGATTTTTTTAACGTGAGTCAAAATACTTTCCTTATTCCGTCGTTAGAGGGTGTAGAATGGAAGTCCTGTATGTGTGAGGTGTCAGGCATCGTCGATCCCTATCCTAATCATACCTGGATAGACAAAATTTAGAAATCCCATCGTACGACTAGCCTAGCAGCATAAAGGGGCGTTAAACAAATGACCAAAAAAACAAACCAATGACCAAAACTAAAATCTGTAAATTAGAATTCATAGGAGTATGATGTATAGGAGTAAGATCTCAGACGATTGTCAGATTTTTTTTTATAGGCACATTGTTCTAGATGAAGCTGGCCAAATGATTTAAACGCCTAATATCTATTTGAAATAGCAAGCGCTTATTGTAAATAGAGGAAACTTATTTATTAAACTTTAAAACGTTTTAATTTTACTTTTAAATGACTAATAGCGATTAAAATCAATATATTAGATATAGAATAGTAATAGAAAATAGTTTTACGCTTCATAAAACTTATTTATTTATTATTTTAATTAAAAGAGATATTTGGTTTACATAATTAAATTGAAAAGAAAGGAAACATTGATACAATTTACAATTTTCAGCTGAAGAAGTTTTAAATTAATTTTAATATACATGCTACTAGCCACTTATAAGATTTGCACATCTAGGCTTGTGAAAAAATACAACTTTTCCATAAGATAGAATAAAATACCAAAAATTTATTAAATTTATTGATTATAAGAGATATTGATTTATATTATTGAATGGTTTATTGATTGTGATAACTAATACTATCTATTTTCATTTAATAATCATTCTTAATTATAATAATTAATTACACTCAATCACAAAATTTATTTATGATATGTAATTTTATAATTATTTCATGATTGCATACTATGATGAAAATATGATATATTTATAATAGTACAACGGTCGATTATGGAGCAATCATTATTTTTAATTGAATTTTAAATTATTTCAATATCAACTATTGTAATCTACATGTAATATGGTCATGGTGCGATCAGTAAAATTTAGTATCTTAATAAATTTAACTTACAATATCGTCGTTTCGTTCATTAATATATAATTATAATTAATATATAAATATAATACTTGGAAAAGATAAAATAACTTCAAAAATGCAATTCCACCAAGTAATAAAGTATTTAATTAACAGGAATAGCTGGAATTATAATTTAATGAAGTATAAAAAACACAAGGTTGATAAATATAAAATACCAAGAGTGGCTGAATTATGTGAACTCTATGAAGTTCATAAAGTATCAAAACTAAAATTGCATAAGGAACTAATTTGACATTCAACAATGTTGATATGAAATATATGAATTCTTATTGAACTATTTAAGAGTAGCTCATAGTTTGTTCTTGAATTCTTAGGAACGATTCTACAAGTTAGTTAGGAAAGTATTTAGTTTAGGTGATTCCCGAGGGGGCTTGTGTTGAAGAACAAATTCTAATAAACGTAAATTAAAAAAGTACATAGTAAGTCGGGGCAAGAGTGCGCACAGGGTAAGAGTACGAAGGGAGGAATTTTTACTTTGCACTTGGTCTAGTTTGTACCACTGGGTGTCAGTCGATGCACGGAAATATCTACGTTAACTAAGCTAGCAACGGCATAAGAGCTTATTATAGCTCATTTGATATAATAATTAATCATATAGGAAGTAGTGGAAGCTTTACCAATTAAAAATTCAACCATTCAATCCTGTATTGTTCCAAAGGCCATTCCAGTGCTCTACTTAAAAACGGGATCGTTTAGTTCCATTGATGCACACAGCTCAATTAATAAATGCACACATTTATTACTTTTTTAATAATAATTCGGTATGGAATAAAATTTTATTAAATAAACTGATTAGTAATTCAAAACATAAAATACGTTATTTAAATTTCGAAGAAATCAATTACTACAAATCAGAAAATCCTAAGATATTTATCAAACTACTCAACTGCCAACGAGACAACAAAAAATAACATACTTTTTTATTACCGTTATTGCTTTGAATGCCTTAAGTATATTTCGTATATTTTACTAACTCAATCATGCTATATAGTACAGTCGTGGTCATAGAAATTGCATCACATAAAAATAATGGAGGATCTCCTTAAACCTTTGTTGTACCTCCTTGATCTCCTGGTTGTACCTTTGCAAAGGAAAAGAATTATTAGGCGTAAAAAATGGTTAAAACCCAAACAAAAAATAAATAATATTCATAAAATGATAAATACAATTTTTAGTGTTAAAGAGGAATTGAAGAAAACCATTGTTTTTATGTACACATATGAATTTATTTGGAAAAGTTGTGTAAAAACATTAAAAATATATTTATTGAAACATTAACATAAACTAGTAGCCCTGATAACTGAACCGATCCTGTTTGGCATCGAGTCGATCAAATTTTTTATGATTTCGTCCCTAATCTCCTCATTCCACACATTTTCGATTGCGTGTTTTAACTCATCTTTATTCTTAGGCTTTGCAATATTAATTTGTTTTTTCACAAGTTATTGTATATTTCATATCAACATTGTTCAATGTCAAATCAGTTCCTTATGTGATTTTAGTAGAGTAGTAATTTTATTCTTGGTATTTTACACAAGTTTTCAATAGGATTTATTTCTGGCCATGGCAGCGCGGAGATCTCACTTCTGTTAGAAACTGCTTTACCTATCCAAAAACACAATGGTAAAGGCAATAACAAATAATGCATCTTAAAGCTAATATATTTTTTTAAAATAAATAAATAATTAACTTACCGATTTGGCCCTATGGCATGGAGCAGAATCATCTTGAAAAATTAAGTCTCCGCAGTGTATAAGATGGGAATTCATTGAGGGAATCAAACTCTCTCCCAAATTTTTTTATATTTTTCTGCATTAACCGTCTCATCTATGAAGTTTATTTTGCCAATTCCAAAGTAGGAAAAACATCCCCAGACCATCACACTTTCCGGGTGTTTCACTGGTTTTATAGTACAGGATTCGTAAAATCTTTCATTTGTCCAACGCCTTACGTATGGAACACCATCAGAACTGAAGATATTGAATTTAATCTCATCTGAAAACATCACTTTCCTCCAGTTATCAGACGGCCAATTTTTTAAATTCTGCTCCCAATTTAGGCGAGATTGTTTCATTTGTTTATTAAGAAATAGATTATTGGCTGGTTTTCTTGCCCATAAACATTTTTTTCTTAATCTTCTGCCAACTGTCAACTGCCAATTCTGGGAAAGATTTTTGTTTATTACTCTTACCACGGTGGATTGGTTGCACCTCAACATCCTTGCTATCTCACGCGAAGAAAGTCCAGCTTCAGCAAACGTCACTATTCTAACTTTTTCTTCATTATAGATTTGTTTGAAACACAGTCTATTGGACATAATAATAAGAAATACGTGCTTAATATTGCACAACTAAATATGAGTCACTAATTCCATCACACTCTAATACTAATAGGTATACAAATACAATCCTAATATTTGTTTAGACATTTAGGATCAAAAAGGTAACAATCATAGGTAATGCAATTTCTATGACTACGATTGTATATTTACTACAGAGGTAAAATACATTTTAGTTGACGATGAAATTGAAACATTATCAATATTCAATCATCGTGACCATAAATGTTGAAATGGACGCCATAAAGTTTATTATAACTTTTGAAACTAGAATTGGCTGTTTATTTAACGATCTACTCTAAGCCGGGGAGAATCCTTTAAGCTTCTCGGATTCGAACTTGGTCTTCGGTAAAACTGGCGTTTCTTTGTTGAGTCAAAAGTTCAGGAAGTTTTATCATTAAATTTTGCTTGTATAACCGTTGGATGAAGTTGTACACAAGTTACAAACTTCAATTTGTCTTCATGTCTAAAACTTTCACCAATACACTTATTAACATATTAATCATAGAATAATTGTAGGCTATAACCACTTACTTAAAATGCTAAACGGAAGGATGCAAGTGTCTACATACATTTGTGATTAAACCATAGACGAGTTTTAACCATATTTGAAAATATATTAAAAAATATAATTATTAAAGTTCTTTCATTTACATTTTCTTATGACTTAAGATTATTTACAGATTTTGCTTTGGATATCGGTATAGAATATGATTCTCAAATACATAAAGTTATTTGTTTCGTTAAAGATCATTTATCCCTCGATATTGCGTACTGTCCAATCTACTGAACTTTCTATCAATAGTTTCTTCTTTGTCAGTCACGAAACATTGAGATCATTAAGGTCTATGGGAGAGTGATTTATTTTAGCGTACAATACGTGATTCGGGACCAAACGATAGGTGGTTGTTTGGTGGGACATTGGTTTTTATCTGATGGTTCTTCACAACAAAGGGAATATGTTTTGTTTTTTAATTAATTGTAATTTAAGCACATGTTTCCCTGAAAATGTTTTAAAAACGTCATTTCATGAGTATAATGTGTAATTCGTTAATATTGAAATAAGATATATTTGAATTATAGGGATAGGAAATCCCTGTTACTTGGACGTATATTTTGCAACTTTTTTAGGGATAAAGAACATTGTATGCTACTTCTGTATTTTATACAGCTCACAGCCAACTTTGATATATATATTTATGTACTCTATATAGCAGGTCCATATTTTACTTATAATCCATAAATTGGCAATCCATTTTGCAGCTGGTAATTCCATTTTGTGAACACCGATATATAAATATAACTGTCATTTAATCATCATTCATTCCAAAACTTGATATGTATTAGAGTAAATTAAGAAGAATGCATATTAGCAATCAATTTAAGTGTCATGTTAACATTTCGTTAAAGTAATCCTGATTAGGAAATAACTTATAATTGTAATGGAAATATTAAAAGCCATTTATTCCTATTTATTCAAAGCAAGAATTTAACACTTTTCCAATTGTTTTTATTATTATTATTATATTTATTTATTATTTCATGGCATTGTAGTGTGGCAATATTTATTATGGTATAGGTGAGCCTTCTAATATGATAAATATCAAATCATAATTATATCAGGATTCGACTTATACAATATGATGTATTTTGAATTACATGTGATTACGATCGCTAAAAACGTGCACGGGTTTTTTCTCTTGTGGTGAAGTCTAAAACAATGATAAATTCTTTGTTGTATGTCTAATTCTAGTGACATTATACCAGTCTCGTCAATTTCTGTGAATAAACCTTAAGTCTACGCTTGTCTATTTGGTTATAAATACTGTGGTGAATTGTTGATTGAGTCCTCAGAGGCCCCATAGACTGGATTATCGTCATTTCTCATTGACGAATCTAAGTAGTTGGTTTCTGGATCAAGAATCAAGAGTTTCATCTATCGGGGACCGGCAGTAAACTCTGTCCCATATGTGGCCTTAGTTTCAAGGGCGATGGAGGTCTCGGAACCCACATAGCAAAGAAACACCCCTGGGAGGCTAATACTAACAAATTTAAGGGGCATAATAAATAGTGGCTCAAATAATATGAATGGAGAGGATGAGGCCAATAGCATCAAGCCACGTATCACTGAATGGTCGGCTAACTTCCAGAAATTCTTGCAGGGCAATAATTTCATTGCTGCTGACTTCGATCTATCTGTGGGCATTTTTTTTGAATTTCCTAAAAGACATTAATACTGTGCTACCAGGCCCACAGCACCCAGCCGTCAAATTTTATAAACGGAGAATGAAAAATAAAAGCTATTTGACTGGAAAGGGTGCTGGAAAGGTATCAATCCCACAGAGATCGAACAAGGCGGACAGGAGTCGTCGGCAGGAACAGTAACAATATGAAGTGGGGTAATATAATTTTTATAATAGAAGAAAAAAAGTGGTACAAAATATAATGAAGGCCGACGCTCCTAAACAGTGCCCTGTGGAGGTGGCTGATATTGAAAGTCATTATAAGAGCCTCTTTGAAAACGAAAATCTCTGCAAACTTGCGGATTACGAAAAATGTTCTCCGGTTCCAAATATAGTTTCCATTGATGTCCAATCAGTTAAAAAAGCAATAAAATCGACATCATTACACACATCCCCGGGGCCTGACGGGGTCTTGATCCGCACCATAAAATGCGTCGATTTCGCATATAATCAAATTAATCGCAGAGGTCATGCTGAAGGTGGGATATGTTCCAGAGCCTCTTCGACCAGGGCGAACCATATTGGTTTATAAAGGAAAAGGGGACACCAAAACCCTCTCATCATGGAGACCAATAACAAGTTACTCCATTGTGCGCCGCGTCATAGAGAAGGTTCTGGACAAAGACTAAAGGAAACAGATCACCTTTAGCAAAAATCAAAGAGGCTTTATTATGGGCCTACCGGGAACACACGTCAGCGCTAGGGTCATAGAAACGATCATAAAAAAGCAAGGAAAAATGATTGCGCGGTGGTTTTCCTGGACGTGATTGGCACTTTTGAAAACGTTGGTCATGATCACATCGTCAGCTCATTAGAGGCAAGAGGTGTCTCACCGGACCTCAGGAACGTGATAGCGGCTCTCCTTAGCACGAACAGGATTAAGATATGCGTAGGAGCCCACTCGAAAAGCCAAATCAAGGTCCTCCGAGGAGTGCCCCAAGGCGGAGCCTTGTTGCCATCGCTTTTCAACCTGACCATTGACAACTTATACCGCGACCTGCGTGACGAGAATATGTCCAAGATGTTTGGTTACAATCTTAGGAGTGACCAAGAATCTGTGGTCCTCACTGGATTTGCGGACGACCAGGCTGCTTCGGCACGCGACAAGGGTGGCGCAGAAAGAATCATCAATAGCGTCCAAAGGATACATGCGGAGATTGGATTGGATGTCAACCCAAGCAAGAGTGTCGGTATCTAGATTGAAAAAGGAGAGCTACGGGCGATTACGCTCTCCCTCGAGAATGGAGATGTCATCAATACTTGTAAAGCAGAAGAGCGAATAGAATATTTATTCTCGGGAGAGCTTTGATGAGAAAGCGGTGACTAAATTAAGTGAAAATTTAGACAAATTAGTGAGCGCTTGTCTACTCAAACCGGAGCAAAAGATCAACGTTGTTAATCAGTACATGTTCCCGGGACTTACCTATCCTCTACGCACCGTGGAGGTATCGAGGCCTCGGAATGATCTGCACTCAATGGGAAGCTGCACTGCAGCATTGGTCAATTGCTCAGCGAATGTACAATCTCCCGGATGCCCTGTTCCAGTCTATATTTAGTTATGAAACTGAAGTAGCTCAATGTGTTGAAATGCTTGGAGTTGATCAGGGCTTCAGAAGCGTGAGAGGTCTACGACAGTCGCTTCGAGAGAATTCTGACGAAGAATGGGCTAATTCCAGATGGCTGAGCGTTGGAGTCCGTCATTTTAAGGAGACACCGAAAGCCAACAGGTATATATGCTAGAAACAGCTGCTCTCGGGGTCGGAGTGGATCAACGCCCTAAAACTGAATAACAACTATGCGTCCCTGCCGGCGGACAGACCCAGAAGCCGGCGGACAGAGGAGGGAAGTTGGATCCCTCTGTTGACACCATAGGGTCAAATACGAATTAATGAGGCTCCTTAAAGAAAAAGACTTCGGCTGCTTTGACGAGGTCTATTTTATCGACACCGAGGGATCCACAAGATATGCGGATATTGTCGCATTTCTGAAGACCGGAAGGATAGCGTAGGTATTGGATTCGACGGCAATATTTGAAAATAACGACCTTGACCAGGCGGGTGGAGTGGAAAGGGGAAAGAAGGAAATATATGAAAAGTGGGTCCCTTTCCTAAAGGAGAAATTCCGCGAGACTTTCGGAGAGAGAGAGTTCACCGTGAGAGGCCTCTGGTTTGGCTCCCGCGGAACGATTCCGAAAAGAACATGGTGCTTCCTCGATGACCTGGGTATCAGTGGCAGGGATGTGGCAGTGCTCGCTGAAAATATTATATTCGACTCCCTTGGTGAATTATCTTATACTGGGATGATTCACCATCATATATATTGTAGCTGATACCCCACACGAATGGTTTTTTATTTTCTTTGCTTTCTCCTTATTAAGAAGAAAAAGAAAAAGGGAAGTAAAAAGAAATAGGAATTGGACTGTAGTTCTAAAGTATGTATCTTGATTAATGGCGTGAAAAGGAGAAAACGAATATTATGGATTCGTATTGTATACGATGGATTGAGAAGTATGCTTTGTGTTATGGCAATCCAATGTAGTTGGACAGCACTGCTGACAAAATAAAGAATTTCTCTCTCTAGTGCGTTTAGCAACTATTTTAAGACTAGAACCCATTAAAGCAAACGGACGTAACACACGTTTGCTTAAAAAGTAAACCAAATTAACACCATTATTATTTTATGACAAAAAATATTTAGATGATATATTTCACTAGTAGATCGTTTATAAATTAATAAATTAGGTAAATTAAATTAGCCCGTATTAATTCTCTCAATATAATTTTTAAAAATATAACAATAAAATCCATAAAAGAAAAAAAAAAAAAAAAGGAAGGCACCGGCGAGATTCGAACTCACGATCTCCTGTTTACTAGACAGGCGCTTTAACCAACTAAGCCACGGCGCCGTATACTCACATTCCCAAAATTTAATATTATCGTCTAGACTGGAATAATTTTTAAACAGTAAGGATAGTAGGTAAATTGTCAGACCATATTATGATCTGACAATTTTCGTAGTTATTATTTTTACTCATATTTAGTTTTCTTTTAAATATAAAATTCAGTTTGCAAGTGTAACTACAGAAGGCATTACATGTATTCTTTGATTTATGTATTTATTCTATTTTATTGATGTATATATAAATAGAAGGCAGCCGCATATTGTAATTTTTGTTTTAAGGAATAACATATTCTCACAATGCCATCTTCATAATAAACCATACTATTTCCATACATCGTAATGTAGTATAACGTATCTGTACCAGATGATGAATTTAAAATAAGGTACTAATTCATTATATATTGATTAGAATTCTTTATGCTACTATATACACTTATATAATTTTCTTCGTAAATATTAGAAATATATTTATTACATTTCATTTTAAATTTAAATAACTGACACATATCTTTTTCTTTTAAATCCTACAAAATATGTAAATATTGTAGATAATCATAGTGATAATCAATTATTTAAAATATCAATAAGAACTTCATAGTTAGCTTCGATTAATTATTCGATTCATATATTGTTATATTTTCATAGAGTTCCTGATCTATTTTCATCATCCAATGATATTAACTGGAATGAAAATCTGATCTGAATAATTCATTTATAAATCTCATGGACTCGCTCATTTCAGACGAAGTCAATATGTCGTTCTCATTTCTTTTTTTGTAGTGGAGTTATCAAACGGAGCACTTGTTTATATATATATTGAACAGATATTAAATCAAACATGGATATACAAGAGACTTTTTTATACGAAATAACTAGGTGATTAATACCTATCCACAAACTATCAACAAATATTAAATCTTATTGACTACTCTAAATCTAACTCTTTAGATTCCTCCTTTCTTTCATACTATGCTATGTACCATCTCCTCTCTACTCTCTAATCTCCTTCTGTAGATCGAAAAGATTACATTGCTGACAACACGGAAAATATTTCACAACTTTAGGGTTAGGAGCCCAAAAGTATTCATCTTGTGGTCATCAACCCAATCTTAGAATCTTATGAACTACATATAATTATCCGATGACTGTGGTGTTTCTTTATTTTAGTGCATATCATATATCCACAAGGCGATTAATAGAGGCGAGAGTCGATGTTTGATACTCGCAAGAAGTATTTGGTCAGAGGTCTGGAGGGATTGCAACTCTATTGAATAAAGCCTTGTTATCTGTGTGTAAGGTACAGATAGGAATATATTACGAAATATTATCACAAAGAAAAACAAATGAAGTTACTAATGCTGGAGACATGATGCGGGATAAAAGCATATATTACATCACATCACATCCTGTCAGTTCAGATGTTGTCAGACTTTCTGTTACAGGCGATAATACAATCCGAGATGTCGGAGGATATTAAAATAAAGAATAAAGGAGATTTATTAGAAGGCGTGAATAAAAGGGATCAAGTAGAAACACGTAGCCGCAGAATATGAGGAGAGGAGAGAAAAATGAGAGGTTGGAATAGGAAGGGAAAATGCAATTGTTGAAGGAGGGTGGATTCTATTTGGTGAAGGGCCTGGTTTTTAGGGTGTAAGGGAGGGGGGATGAGGCAGTCGTCCTGGCAACGGGTCAATACAGCCTGCGCTGGACCAATGCGCGCCTCTCTCCGCTTTTATTAAATATTTCCAGGAATATCCGGGCACCGGCAGCTCGTATCGATTCTAGCTCATGTCGATGGGCTTGTGCATCGATGTAACCATCAGTAAGAGCTAGTAAGGGGAAGAAAGATTTTGAACTGACGGAAAGTCGTTCTCAGGAACGCATAAGGATTTACATATCTCAGAAGGTGTCATTTATACTCTAAGCTTTCTTCTATTTCCCTGATGACACCATAACCCAACTCTAACCTGCGTTATGGAGTCTTCAGAGTTTACTTCAGCAAGTAATCTTCTGAAGCATGGACAGAGAGGACACAGGAGATAATGAAAAAAATTTTAAAAAAAAATAAAAATTAAATCGACAGTGATGACGACTGCCGACAGAAATGACAATTCAAAACTTTGAATGCACTTTCTTCCCGGTCCCTCCATTTTAAAAAGTGTATTTGTAGTCTTGAAATATATTATTGGGTCATGTCAAAAACAATGTCCATTTTATTATTTCTAAAATGCAAAGTGGAATTTTAGAAATAATAAATTATATAACAATAACATAGTACGGCTATATTATTTGACTTCTGTTGGTTACTATTTTTGTTTTTATAGATTGTAATGATATGTTATTAATCCACTCTTTTTTAATGATATTTACTATCACTGCTATATAACGAACATTATTCACTATGTCATCAAATATGACCAAGGACTTACAAGATATTCTTGTATTTTTTAATTTTATTTCATGAGTCTAAACTTGAACACTCGGCATCCGAGGCTGCAGGGACCATTACCACCGCGTTCAGTGAAGGGTGTTAAGGAGCAACAGAGGATGTATCAAGAATAAATTGTAAAAAAAAAAAAAAAAAATATGTAGTCAAGAGGAGTGCTGACAGTAGTAAAAACTAAAAACTTTTTTTAAAACTCTGTTCATGTTTAAAATTTATAAACTAATTATAGTCTGAATTATTTAAATTTCAAATTTGTCAATATAAATTATTAATATTAGCCTGGTTTTCACATTTACTGCTACTCCGAGCAATAATTATATACAGTTTCAAGTAGTTTCAAGTCGTTGCCTCATGATTTCACTGAAATGTTTTCCTTCTTTCTTCTCTCCAGGTCTTGGAAATCCCGCTCACTGGCAGACTTTTATTTAATCTGTTAATGCCCAAAGAAGGATCCTATAAGATCAAGGACCCTTTTGGGGCTCACCCATCCTTTACAAATTGAGTACCCAAAATAAGGAGAAATAATCTGGTGGTTAAGAGTAATCTAAGGCAAATTACCACCTTCCACAACCGCTGTCCAAGAAACAGTATAGTCTCTGTCTTGTACTGTACTGAATATATATTTTTATTTATTAATCACACATGGGAACAGCTGTTCCCTCTCTGGTCTCGAACTGTGAAGTTGTTCAAGATATCTTTAAGTTTTTGAATTCATGTATTTTTGATGTGTGTTAGAGTGAATAATGGTTTCTTAAAGAGACTTATAGTATTATTTAGTGAAAAAGGACACTTTTCTGATGAAAGACAGTAAAATTGCCTTAACAAGTAGGAAAGATTATTATAGGTAGAAAGATTATTATAAGTAGGAAGTTATTTATACTCTTTTGAAAAGAAAGGTAAGGGGTAACTCCAATATCTCTTTAACTGAAGGTCAAATTGACAAAAAAAGGATGAATTGCAAAGATTCATAAGTGAATACATTAATTAAAAAACCTAACCTACCAATACCACGTGGTAGTTTAAATAATAACAGTAATTAATTCTGAAAATATTGAAATAGCAGCTGACGATCGTCTATCTCAACCTATACAACAACCAGTAACTCAACCTACTACTCATAATTCTATGAATATTCCTACACTAAGCAATGTTGCTAACGTTCCTGTTAGCAACATGTTTGGACCACTATCTGTCGAAATGGAATTCATTTACCAACGCCAATAAAAATAATAGGAATCATCAACTTTCAAAACTTATGCACAGACTTAATAGCCCTGTTAGAAGAGAATTATTATGAATGAATGAATGAATTATGAATTATTTTTCCAATAAAGAAGTGATTACATTTAAAACAAAACCAGTGATGCATGTAGAACCTACATGAAATATTTAGAATCGAAGAACTTTTCTTTTCACACATCTCAATCTAAAGAAGAAAAATGTAGGTTCGTTATTAGAAACCTACATTATTCCACACCTCATAATATGGTCAAATATGATCTTGTTTGTTCATTTAACGTCACTTTATGCTGCTATGGCTAATCGGACGATGCTACAGTGGGAGCTCTAAATTTTGCCTATCCAGGTTTTATTAGGATAGGGATTTTTAACGAGTACCTGACATCGTACAGGCTCGGGACCCCCGTTTAACGTCCCTTCCGAAGGATGGCGTAACTAAGGATTTTTTACTCCCTTTAAAAAATCCTAGGGCCACCTGCCGGGCTACGAACCCGCGATCTTGGGTTTAGTAGTTTGTTGCGCTAACCACTAGATCACAGGTCGCCCCCCTAATATGATCTTGAGAGAAAAGAATTCACTGTTCGCCTTATCAAAAAGGTAATACACTCAAGGTCAAAAGAACCCCTCCCACTCTTCTTTGTGGGTATTGAGTCAGCTTCAAACAATGCTGAAGTCTTCAATATAACCCATATAGCTTACACTAAAGTTAAAATTGAGGAACCTCATAAAAGAAGGGGCATTGTTCAATATATGAGGTATCAGGAATATGGGCATACCAGAGCAATCTGCCGACACCAACCAAGATGCATGAAGTGTGGCCAAGATCATTGTAGTTACAGAAGCCTGAAACCAAGAGCCGCCTACCTGTGCGCTGTGCGGCAAAGATCATCCAGCAAATTATAGAGGATGCAAATTCAGAAGACTGCACGTCCGAAGACAGTTAACTTCAAGTCGTGATTTAACGGATGCACCAGAGACGGACCTTGACCGACTTACTAACTCCACTACTGTCCCGCAACAACCACATGCTACATTTACCAACCCGATATTCTGTCCCATTCGTAGACAATATTTCATTGGTGGTTTTCTATACCAATCCATTAACTCGAAACACCCGTAATATATCTACAGTTCCCTCCAATTCAAATCCTTAGTCCAGCGCCACAAAAAAAGATCCCGCCTTTCCGATCTCTACACTCATTCCCACAAAACCGAAGCAATCGAGCGTTCCTTTCTCGCCCGCTCCACCACAGTGTGGAACACAATCCCCCCTTACCTCAATTTATTCTTAAATGAGTTTAAATCCATGATAAACCCCCTCATCACATTACTTACCACGCTTGTTACTAAATTCATTCCTAAAACTTCAACACAAAACGCCCCAATACACAACACCTCAGTACATAACGCCCCAATTTGGAACTCTTCAAAATACACCCAAGTTATGAGTGTAATGAAAAATGAACTGCGTTCTAAGATTTGTCCTTGGTACTCCGAGGCGATCCCGCGTGTCACATCACTATGATGAGTTAAAGTGGTTCTTCTGTCCCATTCTATACCAACCCATTAACTCGCAATACCTAATATATCTACAGTTTCCTCCAATTCAAATCCTTAGTCCAGCGCCACAAAAAAAGATCCCGCCTTTCCGATCTCTACACTCATTCCCACAAAACCGAAGCATTCGAGCGTTCCTTTCTCGCCCGCTCCACCACTGTGTGGAACACAATCTCCCCTTACCTCAATTCAATCTTAAATGTGTTTAAATCCATTATAAACCCCCTCATCACAATACTTACCACGCTTGTTACTAAATTCATTCCTAATGCCAGTCCGTAATTCCACTTCAAACCAATCTCTAAAACTCCTTCTCTGGAAATTCAAATTGAGCCCCACATCGAAGAAACAAACTTGACATATACTTACATGAACATGACATAGACTCTGAAAATAATTCCGAAACCCGAATCTTAGAACATAAAATGTTACTTACAGGGGTATGTCGTATACCGTACTGACCATCCAAGTGGTGCTCCCCGTGATGGCTCTGCAGTAATTTTGAAACGTAGATTATATCACTATCCTTTACATATGACGGCCTTACCCGAAATTCAATTAACAGCAATGAGTGTCCAAGGAGATGTTTACCATCATTTGCCCACTTTGGAATCTGGAGGAGATTTGAACGCCAAACATCCCCGATTTAGCAAAAATCTAGAGGAAATGCTCTTTTAAATACGATTTTAGAGCTTCATTATGACTGCCTTCAACCATGTGAACTATGTGAATTACCCTTAATACAAGCTTGAAGATTGCAGATGACATTGACAACGCAGTTGAGACGCTTATAAAGTCTGTACAAACTGCCGCTTGGCAATCATCTCA
The DNA here is from genome assembly GCA_964056705.1 of Troilus luridus. Taxonomy (NCBI): domain Eukaryota; kingdom Metazoa; phylum Arthropoda; class Insecta; order Hemiptera; family Pentatomidae; genus Troilus; species Troilus luridus. The sequence goes on from OZ057412.1 coordinate 31,716,120, forward strand.
CATGTATGAGACATTCAGACATAAACAATGCTTACCACCCAGCATAAGGTCCATTATTATTGAAAAGCGACTGCACTGAACCAATGAAAAAGATCTCGATATCCTAGTAACAAACAACTACTAAACCAAATGTCTAATAGATTCAGAAAACGAGTATAGCAATACAAAAACGACATCTACAACATACATCTGACTAACTTACAGACAACTAATAATTTTCTATAGCAACAAACTAGAAAGATTCTACATAACCATAATACAAAGACGCCCCTCTGTAAATCTGACAACTCAAGGGGCAGAAGTGATCAAGAAAAAGCAGACCTATTTGTCTCTCATCTTACAGAAATATTTCACCCACACGATGACCTACTTGACCTACAGCATTGCTCTGACGTCCAACAAATTCTGACTTCGCGACATCCTCTTTACCACATCGCTCTGTCTTGACATTCCCCACCAATCAATCCTTCAGATGTTGAATTTTGTATAGAAAAATTACCGCGCAGAAAATCACCCGGTTATGAACTTATTACACCTAAAATTGTACATCTTCCAGGGAATGGCTTAATTTTTCTGACAGCTATCTGCAATTCTATTCTTCCACTTACTTATTTTCCTTTAGTATGGAAATTTTCAATTGTGAAAATGATCTCAAAATCATTAGACCTTGTTACGTCTTACAGGCCTTTACCACTATTTTCCAAAATATTTGAAAAATTAATGTTAAAGCGGCTCTATCCATTTTTAGAAATATATAATTTAATTCCTACCCACCAATTCGGGTTTAAGCCTGCACATTGTACAACACATGAATGTCGTAGAGTGGTTGATAGAATTGCCGTGTCACTGGAGAAGAAGGACTGTTGGACAGCAGCGTTCTTGGACGTTTCACAAGCATTCGGTAAAGTTTGGCACGATGGTCTCCTTTGCAAACTGAAATTAGTGCTGCAGCAGGCATATAATCTAATCATAAAATCCTATCTACAGCACAGGTTTTTTTATTATTAATCAGGATGGTAATCATTCCGACTATTGCCGATTTAATGCAGGAGTACCGTACACTGTACTCTACATACACCGACGACATCCCAAAGACGCCAGAAACACGACTTGCTACATATGTGGACGATACTGTCATATTTTTGACCAGTACTGTTATACTCAGAACCTACAGACACAGGCTCGATAAATGGCGTATACAAATTAACATACAAAAATCTAACCATGTATCATTTCCACTTAGACAATCAGACTTCCCCACTGTAACACTTTACAACATATACAACAATATACACCATTGCCCAGACACACACAGACAAAGTACTTGGGGCTTACAATGTACAGAAGACTGACTTGGAAATCTCACGTGACTAATTTGAAGAAAATGTTCAATCACCGAACCTCACTCCTAAGACAACTAATTTACCATAAAAATAATTTATCACTAACTAAAAAAATTATAATATACAACATGGTAATTAAACCAATATGGACCTATGCCTCGCAAGTCTGGGGCTCATGCAAAAAATCTTACTTACAGACCATTCAAATCTTTCAACCGAAAGATACTTCAACCGAAAGGCTGTTGTAACTCCGAACTTCCCCATTGGTTTGAGAAGTTTTCAGCTGGTGAGACAGATTAGTTTATAAATAACTACTTAATTCATAAATAATTCATTTCCCCTTTCTACCCATAGGTGAAAGCATCACATCCTCATCGTACTAGCGTAACGCAACAAAAACTTATCAAAAATCAACCACCATTGGTTAATCGGATGGGACCTATACTCTTATTCGACAACTCCAGTCCTCATGTTTTACAAAAGACATTGAAGAAAATAAACGAGTTGAGTTACAAAGTCCTCCCACTCCCACTTTTTTTGCCAGACCTACTTCCAAGAGATTTCCATCTGTTCTGAAATTTGGAAAACTTCCTTAAGAGTAAAATTTTTGAAAATGATTCTCTAGTCAAAAACGCTTTTTCTGACTTTAATTCATAACAAAACATCCAATGTTTACGTCTTATCAAATTCAAATTGAAATTTTGATAACAAGCTGGGAAAGTGTATAAAAAAGCAGGGAGAATATTTTGGATGAAAAACGTATTTATTTCAAAAAGTTTTTATGCTAAAACAACCTTTCTTTTGAAAACGGACATTTCATACCAAACGACCCATTCTAATCTAAGGATTTACTTCAAACATCCCTTATTCTTACAGAACAAGGATAGAGAATGTATCAAGAATAAACATTAAAAAAAAACTATTCATCATCCAGAAAAGAAAAAGGGGGTAACATAATTAAATAAATTGTTAATGTTATTTGAACATATAATTTTTTATTCAGCACAAATACATGCATGTTTATTGTTACTATAAAGATATGATATAATGACTTACCTTTATGAATTTTCTGTATTTTTTTTTTAGACACAGAGGCGACGTGTTTAGGAGTTTAATTCAATAAAATCCAAGAACTTATTGCTTAATTTCCAAATACGTCTTTTGTTATTTTATTATTTATTTGAAAAATCGTTAAATATTTATTTATTTATATGTTTGCATTAATGATATTTAAATTGATAACCCGCTTGTAGCTTTTTTTCTGAATTTTCGTTGAATATTTGTAGTCTTGAAATGAATTAGTTTCAGAGCAGGCCGAAAATGTCATTCCGGAGTCACTATAGATCCCAAAGCATAATTCATATTAAGCTAAGATATATTTTTCTTGTTAATTAATGACCAAATTACAATATAATGTGTATTATATATTTTTTATTTATCACTCCCTATGTTTATCCCCATGTCAGTTCGATACATTCAGTATGCTGTGCAAATTAGCAACTCAGAACAATTGTAAAGCAATTACAAAATAGAGCTTCTCCTTCTAGATCTATTACTTAAATTTAACTACTCTTGACTCAAAACAAATAAATAAAAGGAAAAGTTTAGTTATTTAAAAAAAAAAAAAAAACCCTACCACTACAACACGTGAAAGGGTCTAGGATTCAGTATATGGTAGAGACTGTATTGTTTCATGGACAACAGTTCTGCAGGGAGGTGATTTGTCCTAAATAACCCCACGATATTTTAATGATAGTAAAATGAATAATTGTTTATTATTTATTATTGAATAAAGTAAATATATGCAAGTACATGGTGTAAATAAAAGACTGTACTGTTTCATGGACAATGGTTGTGCAGGCAGGTGACTTGTCCTAGGTCACGCTTAACCGCCAGATTTTTTCCCTTTATTTTGGGTACCCTATTTTTATGATTTTTTATAGAGGCAGGGTGGGCCCCAGGAGGGTCCTAGATCCTATATGATCCATCTCCCGCTGCAAACAGACTAAATAAAAATCATGACCTGCGGCGGGATTTGAACCAGGATTTCCGGCATGGCAACTCAGTGCTCTATCAATGAGCCATTCCGTTCCTTAGTTATTTTAACACCTATAATTTTATTTAAAAGTACGAAAACCAAGTAGAATTGGGTAAATCCGTTAAAAAAAAAAAATTAAATATCACTTGTTTGTAGCATAACTTCTTCATTTTTTTTAGGCTTGAAGCTTTAACTGATTTTTGAAAATTATATTCAAAAGAATGAAGGATGATAGAAATGAAAAAAAAATGTGCAGGATTCGTGGTAAAAAAATAATAAATTGTATCAGTAGATAACACTATCAACTATTATTCTTATCTTCTTACTTGATAATTCCCTCTCTACTGCTTAAGGTAGTGAAGTAACATGGAGTATGTAAGGAATTCATATGTCATTATAAACTAAACTATCGATGGAACCGATTGGTTGACAGTGATCTCATCAGTAAAGGGTAGATTGTTTCCATCGATGCGTTCAATGTCGACCTGGTGGATATAATATGCCATCGGAGATCTCATCGCGGGGTTAAGATGAATGCGGAATACGGAAACATAAGATTATATCTCCCTGAAAACTTTCCTTAATAGAAATAAAGGTTCTGAAAAAGAAGTGACTACATATGAAAAGATTTCACCAGAATTGCCAGGTTTTATAGAATCACTAAAAGCTTATTTAGAAGAAATATATTTAAGATAATTAAAAGTCAAAAACAAATAAGGTGGTGATCAACAGGATTTTCGAACACAAGAGTAGCTTTTGTAATGTATTATCATCGAACAGGGAAGGACTGACTCTCCTCAATACAGCTTTAGTTAAATAGAAATTGTTAAATGATAAGTCGGAAACAATATGTTTGTATCAGAGTACGATAATACTTCTAATATTGCTATTTATTATTGTAAAGTGCTTATGGTCAACCTTAAAACATCAGGATGTTCAACAGTTTGGAAATAGATATTGAAAATGGAGTACGGTTGCTCAGCTGCTAAGACACCAAACTGAAGGGCACATGATCGTACACTGTCAATGACAGAAATACATTGTTTATCTTTTATCAGCTGATTCGAAGATTGGAAAACAAACCGAAGCATAGATACAGCGGGGGAGGTAATCCATCAGATAGGAAACCTACTCAGACGATTCCTTACAGAAATATTAGTAAAGGTTTTTAATCTTCTTCTACAGAATTACATTTTTCAATTTTACAACTGACAATACCAAAAACTCGAAGAAAAGCTATACGCCAAGATGAGAATCGGCAGGCCAAGGCAGCGGTGGACCGATGGAGTGCCAGAGGTTGCTCTGTCCATCTTGGGAATAAGGAACTGGAAAGTAGCAGCATTGCACCAAGACGACTGGCGGTTTATCCTACAGGAGGCTTTGACTCGCCACGAGTTGTAGCGCTGGAAAGAAGAAGAAGAATATCAAAAGAATGGGAATTTAACGTTATGATTCCCATAAACAAAAATGTCTCCCCAGACTGAATGTTCCGACTATAGATTGACTCATATGTTTTTCACCAGTAGTTTACAAACTGTATTCGTCCCTGCTGGAAACTAGACAAAGATCTACATTTACGCCGCAAATCGGAGAGGGACAACCTGGGTTCAGATCAGGACGGTATCTCAAGATCATATTTTTTTCTTAAGAAACATCTTGTAAGATTTCTTTCGTAAAGATGTAAGATTTTTTAAATTTCCTGGTTCCGAAATATGAATATGTAATTTACCTTCCTTGATTTTATAGCAGCATTAGATTTTATGCCATGAAATTAAATATGGGAGACCCTCAGAGTTAAAACAGCCCAAAGAGTCTGGTCTAAATGTCAAGAACCAAAAGGTATCGTATGCTGAATGTTCATGAGTCTGGGTATCTTAATGCAGGAAGCCCCCCCCCCTCTCCTGCAGGTGACAGTTGAGGTATCCTGCAATTTTTATTATATATTGATAATAGCAACAACAATATAAAAGGTGAACGGAATTCACATTCCTGAAACAAAGAAACCTGCAGACTGTGATGATCTAGCTTCTTCTCAATGCAGATGATGACCTCCTTGCAAAGTCCGCAGATAAGTTGCAGCAAGCACTGACTGAATTTGATTAAGAGCAAATTTTCTACTAGTAGGAATAGTACAGAAAGAAATACTTGTAATACTGCAAGGGAGGAGAGATAGAAAAAGCCAAGGGTTTCTCCTACCTCGGAATAGTTCTGTACTCGGAAAGTAGATTTGGAAATTTGAAACAGATTAAGTAAAGCAAACATGGTCTACATCCTGATCTGTAACACTGTAATTGGGAAACGTGAGGTTAGCAGGGATGTAATACTTCACATCTTCAAGCAGAATATTTACCTGTAATCTTATAAGGTACTAAATCTGGGTACTAACGAGCACATAGGAGAGCTGTGGATATGAAAATTCTTCGAAGGAATGTGGGAAAAACTATAAGATGTGGATTTCTGAAGTAGTCCTGCCGAGTTTCCCGACGTAAAGCATGTCAGGAAGAATGAAAACAGAATACAAACAAATTTATATATGTAACAAAAATGTATTCTAGAAGTTGTGTTAATTTACGGTTTTTCAAGCTATAGATATGTCGTAACAGAGACTTGATCTGAAATAAGGGCGAGAATATTTTATTTGATTCGAGAAATGTAAGTTTTGATTATATTTATTTTTAAAAAATTACTATGAATATTACACATAATTATAAATCAATTTCTTGCCGACATGATGTTGTCTTTCTTTCTCTGTTTATATTAAAACGCTATAGAGATATTCAATTTATAACTTGAGACATACATAGTACTGTACAGGAGACCACTTCGTTAGTAACACATTGCCCTGACCGAGGTCAGCAGGATTGATCAATCAATTTGCTGGGGAACGCGGGTTCACACTCCATCATGGGTGTGGTACTCTGTACTTCCGTTAATCGAAACCACTCCAGGTTTACAGAGTCCGAACCCGCACTAATGGAAACTGTCCATCAAAATTATTTTAATAGCCGCCGGTGGGGATTATGTCGTTACCATTTAGGGCTCAACCAGCCACCCTTCATGACAAACGCTCTCACCATTCTTAATTCTCCGTGTTCCTTGTGACATACACTACTCAGAAAGGATTTCATCAAGACCACTTAGTCGATTCTTTAGATACTTACAAAACAACAGAAAACAAAAACAAACAAATTTCACTAGTTCTTCATTTTCCATTCCCATTATATTACACATCTTAAAGGAGCAGTGTTGTTCAGTGTGTAGGGCACTGAGTTTAAATGCTAATCTGTAGAAATTATTTAATCAGACCGTGTAGGATCGGAAGGTCCCCAAGGGAGTAACTTAGCCTCTAAAAAGTGTGTGCCTTACAAACTTTGCTATCGAAGGGGCACTATAACGAAGAACAACTTAAAAACTTCAAACTTTTTTTCTGCTTATACTATATTGAAAAAACTAATAAAATCTGAACTACAGATTACCTATGGATTTCAGTTATACATTTGAGCACTAGTAGAAAAAGAAATGAATAGTAATTTAATTTTTAAAATGTGAGTTGGGCGGACAGAGGGTATACTCCAGTATATATAGCATACTACATATATTCACGATTTCAAATTGAGATCCATGCAATGAAAATAGCATTATGGATATTTTAAATGAAAAATAATTAATAATTATCTCACTAAAGATATTTTTATGTGACACTAAAGGCATTACAGTATGTAATTTTTACGTCAACTGATATATTAAATTAAAAAACCTGTACCACTACATCTCGTGAACGGGTCTGGGGTTCAGTACATGTTAGAGACTGTGCTGTTTCATGGACAATGGTTGTGCAGGCAGGTGATTTGTCCTAGATCTCGCTCAATCACCAGATTTTTCCACTTATTTTGGGTAACCACTTTATAGAGGCTTGGTGAGCCCTATGAGGGTCCTAGATCCTATATGATCCATCTCCGGATGCTAACAGACTAAATAAAAGTCTTGCCCGCAGCGGGGTTTGAACCATGATTTTCGGCATGGCAGCTCAGTGATCTACCACTGAGCCACTCCGCTCCCTAGAAATTATATAATGATAATAATTAATAAATACTCCTATCGAAGTCTAGAACTATTCAAGAACTGCCTTGACGCTCTTGAACAACTGGCCAAGGGCAATAAGCTCACACTAATGACTAATTAAAGGACTGGATTGTAGTAGCGTTGGCAAGATCCTAGAAATCGTGCGTAGAAACAATAGGGAATGCTTTTCGAAAAGATTCGATACATCAATGATTTCTTTCTCGTTGGAACACGTAACAATAAAGAAATCATAAACTTCAAATTCTTATTAATATTGCAGTTTTGGAGACAATCATTAACGAAGATGCCTCCTTGTTATTCGAAAAATTGTGTTATCAAGTCTTATTGGCGAAATTTTCCCATTTTAGAATTATAGCATTTTAACGTCTAAACATCTGCCTGTCCTGAATATGCAGAACACGTTAATAATTATTAGTGTATATTACTTTTTGTACAAGCTCCTACACTGATGTCAAGGTTTGTTTCATTTAACGTTACTTTATACTGCTATGGCTGATCGAATGATGATCTCCATAGTAGGCCATAAAAGTAGTTATTTACAGCGCACAGGCTCGGGGACGTCATTTAACATCGCCTCCAAAGGACGGCATAACTGAGGACTTTTTCCCCTATAAAAAATCCTTAGCCCATCTGGCGGGCTGCGAACCACGATCTTAGGCATAGTAGGCTGGAATGCTAAGAACTACACCACAGAGGAACTCTTGTCGTCACGGTTATGATACCAAAATCAAATTTCTATTGTAAATAAGAAATTAGCTTTTTCAAATCTGCAAGAATTTTTGTAATACAAAATGTTTGTTCTCACAAATTTTCAAATACGCTACTTTGGCTTGGTTCTGAATATGTAAATTAATTATCTAAATTACATAAAATAGAAAAAACAACCATAACACGCCTTTGCTTTTTTGAATAACGTTTTTAGCATATTAGACTCTAAGTTTAAGTACTATAAACTATTTGAGATAAAAAATCGTATTAAATTATTTTTGGTTGTGAATTCCTTATAACCTTTAGGACTTTAGCTCAATGAAAGATCAAGCTATCATTGACTCTTTGTCGGCTTGATTTGCCTCCAGTACTCTTTCACTAAGAATGCTCAGTTGCCTGTCCGGATATCTACAATGACGAACACTATACCCATCTTATTTGTGAAAAGCTAGGCTAACGCTTGGACGCTGGGATTAAGTGACCCTCTAAATAGTCATTGGAGGCAAGAGGAAATAAACTTTGATTATGATTGAAGATTATTGAATTATGAATATATGAAGGGCAACCACTTCGACATGTGTAATTTAAAAACAAACATTTCAATATGTATGCCTCCTTTTTTCATAGTAGGTCAGTCCATAGTGGAATATTTCCTGACATATTCTTCAGAAAGGTGGGCTATGAACCCCCGTTTATACTCAAAGGCCAAGGCGGTAGAGGAGGATTTCGGAGGTGTCTCCGTGTCGCCAGGGTGGATAGAATCAGGAATCAAGTAATTCGACGTGGATGAATTTGGGTAAATCCATACGAAAGGATCGGGGCACGCCACCTGTGTTGGTACTAACATGGGAAAAGAAGATTGGACGAATGTTGGCCGAACCAGGAGGAGATGGCTGCCGGAGGCCTCCAGGAAGTGGAATGGTTGGATCGAGAGGCTTGGAGCTCAGCGTTTACTAGTTAATGCCCTTGTTGCAACGACTATAAAGTGAAGTAAGTCAGAGCCTGGCATGAAGATGTCAAATGAGAGATGTTATCTGCCTCATATTTAATGTTTAAAAATAAATAAACTGCAAACATATTTTTTTTCATTTCTTTTCCGTTCTGGCTATAGAACAGAAATTGAGACCATTCTATTAGTCTTTTGGCAACAGACAAGAAGACACTTTATATCATTTATGACCAAATAAGTTTGTTCACATTTAATAATATCAGAGATTATCTTACTCAAATTTAAGCATACTTTCAACATTAGCAATCTTTTAGCTGATTTTCTTGTTAATGGAGCGCTGTAGCTGAGTACTAACAGTAATAGGTTACTGAAATAAAAGATCCAAATTCAAGACCGGCTGTGGTAGAGAAATTTAGTGAGGTCCCCCTCAGGCTCACATATCCTCTACAAAGTGGGTACCCTTTAATGAGAATGAAGCCTTGTGGTTGAGCCTGATCTTTGCCCGTGCACTTCTTTGCTTTTGGTTTAGAAACAGTTATACCCACACCTTGTACTAAACCATTTTTATTTTTTTTAATACACATTAAAATTCCTATACATTCACCAATCTTTCTAAAATGGTACTGTAAAGTAAATTTAATATTCAGTAGAAATAAAGAGTAGCAGTGTTGAGGAGATAGTCAACTTAATGTTTGAGTTTATATAGCAACATCATTTTTAGGAGGACCTGAAAAACGGGTTTAGTCCAGAGTTTATGTCTCAACAATAACCAATGAATCTTTGAATCTTTCCCGAATGTTTAATTGAAGCAAAATTTTACTTAAAGAGCGGGGTAGAGTGGATTGGCCAGCGTAGTGGAAATCGCTCTCTATTACATACACCTGTGGCATAACTTACTTCTATGCCCAAGATCCCGGGTTGTAAAAAAAGACTAATGGGATATGGCGATAACTGATAAAGGCTTAAAGAATAAGTAAAAAATTAAAGAATTAAGATTTTAAAGATTGTAATAGTCTCTGGATGAAACTAAATGACTCGTCCAAAGTATCCGGAAAAAGAAAGAAGAATATTTCCGTTTAAAAGACACAAAAGAAAAAAGTACATTAAAACTAAAACTATTATTTATTTTCTATTGTCATTAAAGTAAATATTTACATCTACAGAAATATAAACCAAATCAATAGAAATCCAAAAAAAAAAGAAAAAAATTCAGCAGGTGTTTCTTCTGGTTTCGACCGTGTAGTCAAATTCTTTGCCAACGTTTCGCTGGCCATATACCCCATAAAGGCCTGGTACCAAAAAAAGGCTTTATGTCGGAAAAATTGAAGATAGCTGGATTTTTGATATATTATGTTGTAAGGGCATGTCTGAGCAGTGCAAATCCAAGTTTGCAACCCGAAAAAACGGATGGGAAAACTTTTGGTGGCCGAAAAACCTCTAAAGTTTCGGTGTTAATTCAGTTGTTGGCCTTTATCTCCTAATCGGTGTGTTTTTTGATAAAAAAAAACATAAGTTCTACAATTTGAATCCAACCGCGGCTCTGTAGGTCTTATAGATTCTGAGTTATGTCCCTTTGCAAAATTTGGCGAACCTCAAACATCTGGCCACTGGCCTATATTTGGACTATTTGGAAAAAGCGACCAAGGGCTGCAACTCAGAATCGGTTACACATGCAGGCCTTGGTCTGTGCTTAAATTAAAGCTAATTAAATTTACTACCTTGACTTTTATCTTAGGATCACTCCTTCGGCCGGTGTTCCTCACGAAAGTAGGCCAAACCTTAAAATTTGGACTTTTTGAAAAAAATTACCAATTTTCAAAGGAGCGTAACTCCATTAGAGTTACAGAGCTGCGATTGGATTCAAATTGTAGCTAATTTAATTTACATTAATCTTTACCCATGTTTTTTTATTAAAACGCACCGATTAGGAGATAAAGGCCAACAACTGAATAAAATCCGAAACTTTCGAGGTTTTGCGGCCACCAAAAGTTTTCCCATCCGTTTTTCCGGTTGTACACTTGGATTTACGCTACTCAGACATGCTGTTACAACATATCAAAAATACAGCTCTCTTCAATTTTTTGCGACCTTCAGACACCTGGCCTAATACTGCAAGCTTCCTCAGGGCTTAATCTGAGACTGAATACATTTGACTACACGGTCGAAACCAGAAGAAACACCTGCTGAGTGGTTTTGGAAAACATTTACCGTGGCAATTTAAGAGAGTATTTAAAGAAAATAAATATTTTAATTTGGAATATTGATGCGAAATAAAAAAATTAAAGAAAGGATTCGACTCTCTGAAGAACCGTATTATAATTGTCATAGCTAAGAAATATTTTAAAAAATCGAACAAAAAATTAAAAGCAAAATATACAATCAATTAAAGCGTGTGTCACAACGATAACGTCTTATTCGCATATGAGAATGATTTATAGTAGAAAAAAATAGAGAGTTTTAAATGTTAAGAAGGAATGGAGATGTGTATATTAGGAGAAATCGAGTTACATACTGTTACGGTCAGAGCAGGGACGAGAACCGGCTGAGAAGATTAGGCAAACAATGGGATTAAGCGGAAGGGATTATAGAATGGCGTAGAAGCTTCTGGATCGGGCTCGATGGGACTAGGCGGTTCTCGGTCTTCTTCCGAGAAATCCCCACCCCGACCGGCCTTGCCTATATAAAAAGGACAGCTGTTCTGGGCGGCAGTAGTAATAAGACCTAGTAGTAATAAGACGAGTCTGTAATAAGCCAGTGAGTAGCAGTCGTTAACTAGTGGCAGTGTGTGTGAGTTAGTTAGTATTAGTATCAGTCTGTAATAAGTGCTTAGTGAGCAACAGTGACAATTAGTGACCGTGTAATAAGTGTAATAAACTGTGTGGCAGTTTGTCATATTTGGAGAGTCTTACGGTCGGTGGACTTTAGTTAGCGAACTGTAAGTGTTAATTTGTAATTGTAAACTATAGTGTAATATTATTGTATTTGTACAAATTTATATAAATAGTTTAGTTACTTAGTATAGAAAATATCTTATATTATTTGTATATTATCTTAGAAATTAGATAACATTTAGTAGAATATTGTTATTGTAAATTGATCTTAGTTTAATAATTTAACTGTTTTAAATAATCTCATTGTATTCTTTCTAATTTGTTAATAAATATTAGATTCTTGAATTAAGTAATAGTTTAGTCCATTTTACACCCAGTAGCCCGTAACAAATTGGTGTCAGAAGTGGGATCTTGTGTAATTGTTATTTTGTCTTGTTTTTTTGTAATAATTGGGCTACTGTTTGAAAAATGGCTTCTCAAAGTCTTAAATTGATGGATTTAAAAGTTGCGGATTTAAAACGGGAATTAGAAGAACGTGATCTGGATTCTTCCGGAAATAAAAGTGTACTGCAACATCGCTTGCGTCAATTTTTTGTAGAGTTAGGGGAAAATCCAGATGACGTTCTGTTTGAAACTGATTTAAGCAAGTTGTCTGCAACTTTTAAAAATGAATTAGGTACTGTAAAAAATGAGTTAAGCAATGTAGAAAATAAGCTAGGTAATGAATTAAGCAATGTTAAAAATGAGCTAGGTAATGAGTTAAGCAATGTAGAAAATAAGCTAGGTAATTTACAAAATGAGTTAAGCAATGTAGAAAATAAACTAGAGTCTAAATTAGGTACATTAGAGACTAAGTTAATGGAAAGTGTTGAGAATAAGTTAGCCGATGTAGATAATAAAGTAGCTGATGTAGAATCTAGGTTAGGAGAAAAATTGAATTCAATTGAAAGCAAACTTAGGCAAAGAGTGGAAGCTATAGAGGGACTTATGAGCAACCCACCGACGAACAACACCGACCGTTTCCCCGAGGTCAGTCTTCATAAAACTATTCTGCCCGCCAATAATGGGACGCCACCAGCTCACAACACCATTCCAGTATTCGACGGAAAGACGCCGTGGGAGGACTACATGACTCTCTTCGAAACAGCGGCTTCGATCCACGGGTGGTCACAGGAGACCCAAGCTTCAGCGTTGTGCCTGGCCTTGCGTGGAGACGCCTTGGGAGTACTGCAGGGGATACCCATGTCGGAGCGGTCCAACTACGCGGAGCTGATCAGAAGACTGGAGATGCGTTTCGGCCACCGCCACATGGACCAGCTGTATCGCTCACAGCTGAGAAGCAGGGTCCAGAAGACCAACGAGACTTTGCAGGAATTTGAAGCGGATATTGCCCGGCTGGTGAGGAACGCCTATCCATCGGTCACCGACGATGTCTTCGAAAGCTTGGCTGTCGACAAATTCCTGGATGGACTTCGGGATCCAGAGACACAGCAAGCAGTGAAGCTCGCCAGGCCGAAAACATTGGGAGACGCATTATCCCAGGCCATGGAGTTCGAGGCTGTTAGGCAGTCTGTACGGGGCCATGCGCGAGTTAGAGCAGCAGAAGCGGAGCCTAATGTGGTCCCTAGCATCGAAGACATAGTAAGTAAAGTTTTGGAGGCTCTCGGGACCCGTAAGAAGGAGATACGCTGTTGGAGCTGCGGCCAACTGGGACACCCTAGAAGCAAGTGTCCATCGAAGAAGCAAGAAAAGCCACAGGAAAACTAAGTAGGGTTGATGGGAAGGGGCAACTGTCAACCCGTAACGTCAAAGGCCCCAGGAAGGCCATCAGAGTTGCGTCAATAGGAAGCAGAACGAACAGTTTCTACGTTGATGGGATGGTGAACGGGCAGCTGCGAAGTCTGCTAATAGATACCGGCGCAACCATGACAATCATGAACTCGAAAACACTTCCAGCTGAGAAGATCTTACCAACAACTTGGGCATTACGGACTGCCACGGGACAGCCAGCCAAGGTCTACGGGGAGACAGTTGCCACCTTCATCATCGGGGGTCAACATCTGAAGCACCGCGCTCTCGTGGCAGAAATCGATGAAGATGTCATATTGGGCATGGACTTCATGATCGCATACGGAATCAAGCTGGACATGTCGAAAGGTGTGTTGACGATGGCAGACGAGGAAGTCATCCTTCGGCAGGGAAAGGATCTGTATGCACGAGTGCTCTTACTAGAAGACACCACTTTACCTGCACAGAGCCAAATCGTGACGCATGGGACGGTCGAAGGACATCTACCAGAGGGTCAATGTGTACTACTGGAACCCGGAACGCACGAAGAACAAGAGATTGGACGCGGCGTACTGGTTGCTAGGTCTCTCATCAAGGCCGGACGGACCACTCCAATCCGGCTAATGAACCTGAACAGCTTCCCGGTTACGCTAAAGAAAGGAACACCGGTCGGGGAGTGTACCACCGCTACCTCAGTGGTTCGTCAGCTGCAACGTCATCCCACCGAGCTTCGAGGGCTCCCAGAGGAACTAAAAGGATTTGTGGATGAATCATGTCGCGACCTCTCACCTGAACAGAGCGAGGAGGTGAAAAACATGATTACCCGATGGCATGACGTCTTCGAGATCGGCCCAGGACCACGGGGTAGAACGGATATCGTCCAGCACAGGATTAACACTGGGGATGCGAAGCCTATCCGACAGGTCCCGCGGAGGCTGCCGTTAGCTAAACGGGAGGACGCCGAGGAGATTATTAAGGAGATGGCAGCTGATGGTGTCATTGAGCCTTCAAGTAGCCCCTGGATGTCTCCTGTCGTATTGGTGAAGAAGAAAGACGGAACGACAAGGTTCTGCGTAGACTACCGTCTTCTAAACAACGTCACCAAGAAGGACAGTTATCCGCTTCCCAGGATTGACGATACGCTGGACACCCTGGAGGGGTGTAAACTCTTTTCTACCTTGGATCTCCGCAGTGGATATTGGCAGGTTGGATTGGCACCTGAAGATAAAGAGAAGACGGCGTTTTCAATTGGCACTGGGCTCTGGCAGTTTACAGTAATGCCGTTCGGGCTTTGCAATGCTCCTGCCACATTCGAGAGGCTGATGGAAAACGTGTTAAGAGGTCTCTCTTGGGAAGTATGCCTGGTGTACCTAGACGACATCATTGTGCTGGGAAAGTCCTTCGCTCACCATCTGAAGAATCTGGAGAAGGTCTTCGAACGACTGCGTGCAGCGAACCTAAAGTTGAACCCGAAGAAGTGTAATCTCTTCCGAAGGCAAGTCAACTACCTGGGGCATATTGTGTCAGACAACGGAGTTGCTGTTGACCCAGAGAAGATAGCAGCGATCTCCGACTGGCCAGTACCTCGAGATAAGCACCAGGTGAGAAGTTTTCTCGGGCTCTGCACCTATTACCGGAGGTACGTGAAAGGATTTGCTGACATCGCAAAACCTCTTACCAGGCTTACCGAGGAGAAAAGGACTTTCCATTGGGACCACGAGTGCCAGGCATCCTTCGAGGAGCTGAAGAGAAAATTGAGTAGTGCTCCTATTCTGTGCTATCCACGTCCCGAGGGCAAGTTCATACTCGACACAGATGCCAGCAACATCGCCATTGGAAGTGTCCTCTCTCAGCTCCAAGACGGAGAAGAAAGGGTGATTGGATATTTCAGCAAGGCACTCTCAGCTCCGGAACGCAACTACTGTGTCACAAGGAAAGAGCTTCTGGCAGTAGTAAAATCCATAGAGCACTTCCATAAATATCTATACGGAAGAAGGTTCCTGCTGAGAACGGACCACGCGGCTCTAATGTGGCTGCTGCGATTCAAGTCACCGGAGGGACAAGTGGCGAGGTGGATCGAGCGCCTTCAAGAGTACGACTTTGAATCTGCTCATCGTTCTGGAACGAGCCACAGGAATGCGGATGCGCTGTCAAGAAGACCATGTGAAGATGAAGAATGCAGGCATTGTTCCCGACAAGAAGAGAGGCAGGGGACAGTATTGAGGACAACGGTTGTTATCGACAGTTGGCGGGACACAGAGGTGTCAAAGGAACAGGACGAGGACCCGGACTTAAAACAAATAAAGGAGTGGAAAATATCGGGGCGAGGAAGACCGACCTGGCAGGATGTGGCTCCAATGTCGAAGAATGTAAAAACGTACTGGGCCCAATGGAACTCCATTGTAGTGGACAACGGGCTGCTGAAACGGGCATTGGAGAACGCGGAAGGAGATCAGCGTAGGCTACAGCTCATCGTTCCAAGGAATAAAGTGCCCGAAGTGCTTAGGGAACTACATGACGGTGTAACTGGCGGCCATCTTGGAGTTCACCGGACATTGGAAAAAGTTCGTGAACGCTTTTACTGGGCAAACCTTAAGGACGATGTGTTGGGTTGGTGCAGGCGTTGTGCGGCTTGTGCGGCTTCAAACGGGCCAACAAGAAGAAAGAGGGCCCCTATGAAGAAGTACAACGTGGGAGCACCGTTCGAGAGGATAGCAATCGACATCGCTGGCCCTTTCCCTGTGACGGACGAAGGCAACCGATATATTCTCGTGGCCATGGACTATTTTTCTAAGTGGGTGGAAGCGTATGCCCTTCCGAATCAAGAGGCAGTCACGGTTGCAGACGTACTTGTGAAGCACCTCGTCAGCCGGTTTGGAGTACCCATGGAACTTCACGCTGACCAGGGAAGAAACTTTGAGTCTGCAGTCTTCTCCGGGATGTGCGAAGCACTGGGAATACGGAAAACCAGGACGACACCTCTTCACCCTCAATCGGATGGCATGGTGGAGCGCATGAACAGGACAATGGGTCGATATTTGTCTAAAGTGGTTTCCGACCATCAGCGAGACTGGGACCAGTATCTTCACTTGTTCTTGTTAGCCTACCGGAGTTCAGTCCATGAAGCAACGGGGCAGACCCCCGCAAATGTGGTGTTCGGCCGAGAACTTCGTTTGCCTTGTGATCTGAAATTCGGGTTCAAGCCAGGCGAGGAAGTTAACGGAGAGGAATACGTCACGAATCTACGGAAGCGGATGGATAATATCCACGAGAAGGTTCGTGCAAACGTCCAGGGAGCCAGTGACAGAATGAAGGAGCGTTACGACATCAGGGCAGAGAAAGGTGGATTCCAACCTGGAGATTTGGTCTGGCTACATGATCCTCGAAGAAGGCGAGGCTACTCACCTAAACTTCAGAACTCCTGGGATGGCCCGTTTGAGATCATCAATAGGATAAACGACGTCATCTATAGGATCAGGAAGCAGCCAAAAGGAAAACCCAGGGTAGTCCATTTTAATAGACTGGCCCCATACAAAGGAGACCATGGCCCGACAAAAGACCAGCAAGTCAGGTATCTCAACAACGTGGAGACCAGTAAGGTATCAGTTGCACAACCTAAGGTACAAGGTTCCCGTGGAATAACTCAGACAGTATACAGAGATATCTTCTCGTTACCCGCGGACTATTCTCTGGCCCATTGTGTCGCCGAAGATCTGAGGACTTCCCGAGGCATTGCAACGGTCTTCAGGAAGAAGTTTGCTGGAACTGAGGAACTGGAACGCCAAGGACCAAGCGTCGGGAAAACACTCCACCATACGCACGAAGGACGACACCTGTTCTACTTAGTTACCAAGTGTGCTACTGATCAGAAGCCCACATATGACGCACTGCGGCGAAGCCTCGACGACTTGCGGAGTAAGCTTCTGAGACTGCGTGTCACCAAGCTCGCGATCCCTAAGTTGGGCTGTGGATATGACGGCCTGGAGTGGAAGGTTGTTAGGAACATGCTTGAACAGACATTCGCCAACTCTGGAGTTGCCATATTGGTGTGCACGTTCAACCCCTGGAAAGGAAATACGTCTCCATCGAGGGAAGCTCATAACCGCCCGATTTCTCCGGACTATGCTCTGGGGCAGAGCACTTTTAAGGAGGGGGCAGTGTTACGGTCAGAGCAGGGACGAGAACCGGCTGAGAAGATTAGGCAAACAATGGGATTAAGCGGAAGGGATTATAGAATGGCGTAGAAGCTTCTGGATCGGGCTCGATGGGACTAGGCGGTTCTCGGTCTTCTTCCGAGAAATCCCCACCCCGACCGGCCTTGCCTATATAAAAAGGACAGCTGTTCTGGGCGGCAGTAGTAATAAGACCTAGTAGTAATAAGACGAGTCTGTAATAAGCCAGTGAGTAGCAGTCGTTAACTAGTGGCAGTGTGTGTGAGTTAGTTAGTATTAGTATCAGTCTGTAATAAGTGCTTAGTGAGCAACAGTGACAATTAGTGACCGTGTAATAAGTGTAATAAACTGTGTGGCAGTTTGTCATATTTGGAGAGTCTTACGGTCGGTGGACTTTAGTTAGCGAACTGTAAGTGTTAATTTGTAATTGTAAACTATAGTGTAATATTATTGTATTTGTACAAATTTATATAAATAGTTTAGTTACTTAGTATAGACAATATCTTATATTATTTGTATATTATCTTAGAAATTAGATAACATTTAGTAGAATATTGTTATTGTAAATTGATCTTAGTTTAATAATTTAACTGTTTTAAATAATCTCATTGTATTCTTTCTAATTTGTTAATAAATATTAGATTCTTGAATTAAGTAATAGTTTAGTCCATTTTACACCCAGTAGCCCGTAACAATACAGTAGCGGAAAAAGCAAAAAAGGAGAATTGGAAATATGTATTGTAATCAGATTACCAAGATCTTGTACGCAGGGAGAGAACAGGGGATTTGATATTGAGGGAATTATTGAAGTAGGAAGGGACTTGTGAAGTTTATCAATTCCAATTACTATTTTTTAAATAGGCTATCCTGCGTTAGGTTAACTGACTGTTACCAAAACTGATAATTAGAATTAAAAAAAGAGACATAAATTTGATGTTACCTTTTGATTATCAACAGCTTTTAACATAACCCACCTCCTGATATCTAGTTATATGGGAGTTGGCTTCTTCTACTCCTTAAAAGTCCAATGCTTAAGAGCATGGACACATTCATAGTTAAGGAATGGAAGATGCTGCAAAACCAGCCGCACGGTTGTTCTGCTTCATTTTCATTTCAAGCAATTCGCAAACATCATTCTTAAATTTTTTGTCAATTTATTTCACTTGGGCTTTAAAAGTCTTGAATTCCTGAAACTGAAACTTTATACATATAGTGTCTATTACTCTTCACCCACAAGTATCCGTTATGTCCTCAAAACTGTCATAGTCCTGTCTGAAACTTTCTGGGACGGTTTACAAAATAAAAACATCTTTTTTTGACGAATTGTCACATCTCCTGAACGTACTGAAAGGGAGTCTTAGGGGGAAAATGGTCTGCAGAGTGATCACGTACTACTCCTTCAAAACATTCATATTTTTTGTGTAAAGAATATTCTTTTTTTTTTTTTATAACTTTATTATTTTCTAGGCGTTTCTATCCCCAATAACGTTCTTCGCTAACCTCTCGCTAGTGGTACACTAGCCATTCACAGTACCATTATATTGTTTTTTATTTCACTGAATCTTTCAGACTTTTTAAAAAACACTGTTTGAAATTGATGTAAAATTAAAAATCGCTAAAACTGTCGTTGAAAACATAAAGAAACTTCTCAGATGTAAAATTAAATCTTTAGATACTAATGGAGGCCAAAAGCATGAATATGGAAAAAAACATTCTACCCTTATTTACGATCTCATTGATTTTAGTTTTACTGTAAGCAACTTTGTCCATGCTTTTCAACCAATTTGACATCAATGAAACATTATACTATATATATATTCCAAAACCTTTCTAGGAAATCCCACATCGCCCAGATATCCCGACGGTCAATTAGTTCCCTGAAGTTGTTCCATCGTTCTCGTCATCTCCTTACACAATCTTCCCGTATCTTCTCTCATCTCCCCCCAATTTGACTATTGTAGCGTGGTATATAGAGGCCTCTCTAAAATGCTTGAAGACAGATTAAAGAGAATAATGAACTGCTCTCTAAGATTTGTGCTTGGTACTCCGAAGCGATCGGGCGTCTCCCACCTCTATGATGAGTTAAAGTGGCTCTTCCCTCCCTTCCGAAGACAATATTTCCTCTGTTCATTCTTATACCAATCCATTCACTCTCAACACCCTTCATATATCTACAGTCTCCTCCAATTCAAATCCTCAGTCCAAAACCATAAAACAAGATCCCGCCTTTCTGATCTCTATATACGTTCACACAGAACTAAAGCATTCGAACGTTCCTTTCTCGCCTGCTCCACCACAGAGTGGAACTCAATCCCTCCTAATATCCGTCATACTCTCTCTCTATCATTATTTAAATACTTACTGTTTCAACACCTCTTAGCTTCCCAAAAGGATAGTCTCTAAGCAGGTTAGTCATTTGCTTAGAATGTAATGTATAGAATAACTCATTGTGTTATTTAGTTCTTTTAATTTTGCTTTTTGAAAAGCTGTACATCATGTAAAGAAATTATTGCATGCTAGCTCATGCATCTAACAAAACTTTGGATTTATCTGTTCTTTGTAATTGCTTAATACCCTGTCAAGATCTGTACTGTTTATTTACTTACTATTATTTTTGTTTATATATTTCTTTTTAAATTGTTTTCTGTTATGTTTTACACGCTTTATGATTTGTAACATTTAGCCTTCTGGCCAGATAAATATTATGTTTTTTTCCTGTTCATATCTGTTATTCTAAAGGGACTTAGTCCCAGAATAAAGTTACATTTCTATTCTATTCTATTCTATATAAATAATCGGCTTTGTAATGGTTTTCAAATTAATAAAAAAAATTGTAAAGCCATGTAATTTATCTAAATAGCAAACTCAATCAGCTAATTAACTGGGGTTCTAATATCCTATACAAAGCACTACGAGATATTATAATGTAAAAAGAGTTGACAAGTATTTCAAAACATTTCAGCCTTAGCTGTTCAACCATTGTAAAAGTATTATTTTATGATTAGTAACATAATTGTTAACAAATTAATCACGATTAGCATCTGAATACAATTTAATCATTAAGTTATCCTCTTTACAACCATAAAACTTTATAAGCCTAAAAGCTTCCAACTCTCATCCATCCGTTTTTCTTCTGAAACCTGAAGTTATCCCAGAAGTCCGAACAAGTTTTGTAAAAAAGATTTTAATTATACAGCTCAAGACTTCACTAAAGTAGAAAAAGGTATTTTTCAATTTTACATAAGTTTATAATTGCGTAATATTATATCTTTTTTTATTAAACTCACCAATATTAATTCTTACAAACTTAAAAGTATGCCAAGTAAGACCAGCTCAGCTTTTTATTAATTACAAAACGATCTCATTTCTAGACTTCTACACTGGACCATCAATTAGGGGAATGGCAGAAAGCGTACGACTCACTTAGACTGTGAATCGCTCTTTTCAATACTCAAAGAACTTAATGCAGATAAAAAAACTTATACTTGATCAACGAAATACTTACCAACACATATTCCAAAGTTCTTGGGCGAAAAAACCAGCGTAGGTTAGGATCCGTTGGCTATCGTCATATAATAACTTGAGTATTATTCTTGTGGTATGCCAATGGTGGTTCAACTTCTATGCGTGATCCTACAGAATAAGATAATGTTGTTTTTATGGAGCAACTTTTGAAGATATTTTTAATATACCTTGCATTTTCAAAAAAAAAAGGTAACAATATAACTATTAGAGATTCTCTCGGGCAATAATCAATAATTTAGTCAGGCTTAATAATATTTAGTTCATATAAAACCTATACCACTACAACCCATGAACGGGTCTGGGGTTCAGTAAATGGTAGAGACTATAATTTTTCATGGACAACCGTTCTGCAGGGAGGTGATTTGTCCTAGATCACCCCACGATATTTTAAATAAAATAAATAATTGTTTATTATTTGTTATTAAATAAAAGTAAATGCATGCAAGTACATGGTGTAAATAAAAAGAAAATGTAATCAGAAAAATACAGAAGAATTCAAAGTGTAAGAAAAATAAGATCAGTTGGAATGCCCTCGACAAAAAAGCTATAGAAGTCTGAAAAAATAAGGTGGAAGTAGCCTTTCAACTCATCAAAACCATCTATAATTAAAATTACTTCACTTCTATTACTTCAATATTCAAAACTATGACACCATATGCAATTAAATTAACGAAAAGAATATTCGAATTTCTTAGAAATATAGAATCTACATAAAATTGGGTTTTGGAGGGAGATAGAGACATGAGAGAGCTCAGGGTCACCACTGGTAGGAGATTGTGGTCATAAATATCCATACAGTAAATACCTGTAGTAAAAAAAAGGGAATTTAAAGTGTGAGAAAAGGAAGATCAGTTGGAATGCCCTCGAGAAAATTATGTATTAACAAAACTAGAGTAATAAGGCTAATAACAAAAATAAGGCTGAATTTAGGTAAAATTTATGATTATATTTATTTTTTTTAAATGAACAATATTATAAGCGAAGTAGATAAAATCAACTTCAGCCTAATTTTTCGACTAAGTTTTATGGCATCGATGATAAAGAAAGTCACATAATTGACTTTCAAGCAAAATTTACTTGCTCCAACGCAGGAAGTTCCGAAACGAACTAACAAAGACAGATCTAGAACTAAACTGGGACAGAGAAAAATCTACTACAATGGACTTTTGCTATCGAAGACTACATTCCTTGACTTGACTGTTCCCGAATTAGAAGGAAGGTGCAATTGTTGATATTATATAACACGATAACAATTTTATATAAACAAAATAATCAAACCTCTAAAAAGGTCAAAAAATATTTCTCAGCTCTTCAAGGAACATCCAAGCTGTCCTACCCCGCTGTGACTCAGCAGTGATTGTGAAACGTATATTATTTCACTATTCGTTAGAATTGACGGCTTTACTCGAAATTCGATTACCGGCCATCTCAGTTGAAATTAATCCCAGTAATATTCATATAAGTAGTGCATATTGTCCTCCAGTATGGACCAAAATGGACTTATACCATACAGGTGTGGACCTCATGCAAAAAATCTCCTTTATAGACCATTCCAATCTTTTAGTTAAAATTCCTTTGTTATGCTACCAATTCCCACTTTTACATAACACAAATAAATAAATAAATCATAACACAAAGATCTGGGCATATATGGACCTGGACACAATCAATGTAAACTACAAAAATTTTCATGACTCACTTGCTTGACACCCAAACTTTCTGGTAGAATCATTACTGACAGGCCCAGAATCACAATATCCGAAAAAATACTGGATTGGAGCAGGGATCTACTACAGAGAAATGAAACACGCTAGGAGTGCCTTCAATGGGAGGTTTCTCCATTCACACTTCAAGGTGAATCTTTTAGGTGACGCTTTTTAAAAAATACCAGCACAAACAGAATATGTGCCAATTAATCTGATGCCATTTTTATGACTTCTCAATAAATATTTATTATCATTAATATCTCTTCAGGTAATTGAGATTCAGATCATAACTTTAGCAAGATTATCATTATTTTGCAATCATTAAATAAGTTTTCGATAACAGTTTTTATCTAGAATTTGATTTTCTGGCCATAACCCTTTCTTTGTTTCATGTTTTATTTATATGATATAATTATTAAGTGTTATCTGTAATCTAAATTCATTATGTTTGGCATTTATTCTACGAGTTATTTGATGAATAAAATCTCATGTAACTTTTTTCATGATTTCGGTGAAAAAGGTCCGAAGTCCATGAACTACTATGTTAACCTTTTAGACGAAATAATTCTCACTAATATTAACGTATGACTGACAAGTCCATTTCCTTTTGCGGTAGTACATAAAAGAATATATTTTTAAAAGTATGAGCATTACAAGACTTCCGAAAATGTTTAGATGAGGGAATGAATGAATGTATCTGTGTAAATAATGCAAAAGGTGCAAATAAAATGCGGGGAGTGCCATTCACATTAACACTCATAGTGGATGACAGTCCACAAAGGTAATATCTTAGGATTTAAATACCTTAAGTGCAATCTAGGCAATAAGCAAAATGTATTCTCATAGACTATCAGGTTACATGATTACTCAAAGAGCATATGGGATTTGATGACATGCTTCGTGAATTTCCCAAGGATGAAGATCCTCTGCCAAACTTGTGGTGTCCCGGAAGCGGTAAAGTACGTGCTCAAGACCCCCACCGCATCAGAACCGTTGATGTTAATGAGACCCGAGAGGATCTTCGCACTCAATGGAGACGAGTTTCCTGAGTTTGTAAGTGAAGAGATATTTCCTTCGTTGTATCCAGAGTTGTCGTAATAGGAGGCGTAAATGAGTAGACCATTCTCTCCTTCCTCATAATTTAAATAACTCGAAGTTTAAGAAGCTATTTCAAATTTACCTAAAATTCAAATAGTAAAAGTTAAAAGTAATACTTATTTATTGAATACATTAGGGTATTATCGGGTTATTAATGATAAAAATAAAATAAAAGTGAAAAGCTTAATTAGCGAAAATACGAGGAAATTTAAATCTTTATTACTTCGGTTAGTAAAGTTAAAATATATTTAAATATGACCAGGAAAGGGAGCGGAGTAGACCAGTGCTGGGCTACATTTCTCAAGTTAAGAACGGCTGAGACACTTAAATTATTTTTCTTCTAACAGCCGTGAATCGACTCAGTGGTACTTGAAGACCCACATGGAGCTCCTCCAGCCTCTATAAATTGGGTGACCTTAATTATGGGGAAAAACCTAGTGGTTGAGTATGATCTTCGCTAAATCTCTTAAAACACCTTTGGCTAGCAAAAAAGCAATACGGTTTTACTGAAGCCAAAATCCCTTCAGGGTTCAAAGGGTTATAAAAGTACAGTTTTTTTATAGTTTGGAATTCAGTATTTTTAAATATTTTTATTTTGAAGAGAAAAGATTTGTCTAGGGCCGGGATACGAACGCGGGTCTCCCACGTATCCGTCACGGTGCTCTGCCAACTGAGCTAGCCTGGCTCGTATCTCGGCCTGACAAATCCATTTTCTTCACCGATCCCACATCCCCGCTCACTCGCAATTTGCGATGTATGCAAGGGGAAGAATGTTCATTGAGCATTACTTTAATTAGGATCTTGTTGACTTACGTCATTATATTATTTATAACTTAATTTACTGTCAATTTATTTATTATTTAATTACAGTCAATTATGTTATTTATAATTTAATTTACAGAAAAAACAAATCTTTTCTCTTCAAAATAAAAATATTTAAAAATTATAACAATTAATAAAAAAAGGCCTGTAAGGTGTCTGTTGGATCGTCGACTTTAACATAAGAAGAAGATACCTGGATAAGAATGTTAGAACAATCGAAGTCTGAAATAATACACGGGCAGCATCCAGCATTTCACCTCAATGCTACAACTGACAAACCACCATTAATTACTGATATCTTTCTTTAAGGTTGCATAAGTTTTAAACTTCGTTTTCGGTATATTTAAAAATAAATTTCAGTATCGGTAGAATAATTTAAAATATCATACGAAGTTCCAATTGTATATAATGAAATGAATGAGTGATGAAAATAGTAAAACTCTAACATCGACGATTTTTAAAAACTTTTTTTTTATAAAGATAAACTTGTGAAACTAGCATTGTACACAAGAAGAGTACGTAAACATGATAACTATTACTGAGGAAACAATATTATCATCAACGAGTGATTGCATGACTGCTCCTGATAGTACTATGAGTAGAATACAGAGGAAGTGAACAAGAGTAACAAATAGGAAACCCGCCTTTCCATCGTAGAACCTATTGGATAGGATTCCTTCACCAACTTCAAGACAACAAAGCTTTCATTCACATGAAGACATCAAAGCTTATTGTGATAGGATTCAATGAAAACTTTTCCAATTACCACGTACAGGAAATTTAAATACCACGCCTTCTGGTCAAGCCATATTACATTTTTGTACTTTTTTCAAGCTAATGAAGAATACAAGTGAACATTTTAGGTAGAAATATTTGTATTGACCAACTGTGATCTGATTTTTATGAAACTGAAGACAGAAACACCTGTTGTAAAATTGATTATTGCTTGGATTCTGCCAGAGATTCTGTGGATGTAATAATACTCAACAGGAATAGAACAAATAAAAGAAGTTGCGGTTTAACCAAGTGAATAAATGAATCTAATAATTAAAATATAATATATACTGTATAAATGTAAAAGCAACAACTTTTGTTAATTTTGAAAAGAATTTAGATTTATATAAATCTTTAAAATGAAAATTCTTTAAAAAAAATATTTGCGCACCAATACATTTTCGTTTCCTTCCTAGCATTGGTCTTCGAGACATGATTGCAGTTGTAGATCTGGAGGAATGTATCTGAATGTATTTCACGTTTCACAGTTTTAAAAACATTGCTGTTGGAATGTCATCAATAATGCACATAAACTATTTATATTATTACCTATTAATAAATATTACCTAATCATCTAAAGTATGGGTCTTTAAGCTTCGGTGTTCGTTTCTTCGCTCTTTTCTTTTTATGATGTTTATTGTTACCTGTGTTTTTCCATTGTCATTTCATCAATCACACTTAATCCGTAAATGTTTTGCAGTTCCTATTTTATTTTAATTAATATTTATTGATCTAATGCAACTAATCCATTATGAAACAGGTAATTTTCTTTTTTAACATGGAATCTTCAAATTTAATAAATACATATATTTTTTTTTGTACATACCGATACCTTATAAGCGGTTACGATAGACGAGGGAAAAGGAAGGTCTTATTATGACGGGTCCAAACCAAACCAACAAAACAAAACCGACAACAAAACAGCATCGTAAGAAAACTGCAAGTTCTCGAAAACAGAAAGAAATTGTCAAGTGCTGTCCACATATACGAAAACAAAAATTATTATTAATCTTTCAACTTTGTGATCGAATCTGCTATAATGTGGCGTGCTCGAAATTTTGCAATACAAAGGAACCATGACTTATTTATTATGGCAACTGGCTTTCTATTCTTATACCAAAAAAAAAAAAAACTTGTTTGGGTTAAACCGAGCTTAAAGAACCGGCAAAAAAACTATGTTGAAGAATTACTGGAAGAGCTACAAAAAGATGATATCGGCATTAGTGGAGAAATGCGATCTAGCTTTAAAAACTTTTTAAGAATAAACTTATTAAGATAAAGATAAGAATTTATGGAGAGTACTACCAAATTCTGATGTATCTTTTCAAAGTCTTGACTAGACCAACAGAGTTGCCAGAAACGCAGACAAAACATCAACACTTTGATCTTTACCGACATCCGCCAGGAAAATAAAAAGTTGTTGAAAACACCAACAAAACAAAATAGTTGCCTGAATGTTTTCATTTTGTTTGATAATTGTTGGGAAACATTGAGTTACTGTTTTTTTTTTTTTTTTGTTGCTTTGGTGTGGACCTGGCATATTATTGTATAATAAATTATGTATTGTGTTAACAACTGTGGATTGACCTTTTCGGGATCTGGGGTCTAAGATCTGATTCACCCAGTCTATTTAAAGTGGTTACCCTTAATTAATCAACGATTAAACATCAATTAAACGATGCATTCTTGCTTCAAACCGCAATTATAGTAATTGCGGCTTTGTAGTAATATTAGTTCTTGGGTCTAGATCTAGGCTAGACATCTGAATTTGCCAAAGAAATGTTATCGGAAAAGAATTCTAAATGATTAAATTCTTTCAGTCATCATGTTTTCCTCTGGATTCATTCAAAATTTCATTTTTTTACCTTGTTAATTTGTAAATTTAAAAAGTATAATTTTTAAAAGAAATAAAAAAAATACATAAAAGTATTTATATGATTAAGAAAGAAATAAGGTGTACACAGCACTCGATCTTTTATCTGTCAAGGTATATTTACGTTAGTGGAAGAAGAAAACACAGAATTGGATATATACGAGTACATCAACATACCTCGAGCAGGCAGATTGTAAACAATTGAGTTACTTGTAAAATAAAATAATATTTTTTCCAAAACTTTACTCCTTTAACTATATTATCCTTATTCTAACGTTTCGTACGCTCATTCATTATTTATACCTTTTTATTTATTTATTCAATAACACTATATAAGTAAAATTAAATCGTATTTACAAGAATCACTAATAAAAAATGGCAAGTACTACATGAACACGATAAAAAAGCTCCTGGTTAATAAAATACGGCGAAGATGATTGGATACGACATTTCTCATTGATTAAAATAATTTTTGTTTTAATTTTATTTATTTAACGCCACTTCGACTCCTGGGCCATTAGCGACGACTTCTTAAATTGGTCCAACTTACTTCGTAGCTTTTAAGAACATCAGCGTATTTTGTATTTTATTGATTCCTTTGTACGGTAGTGAAGTTCTTTCTGTTTGTAACTTTTATATTCGTATAAATGTTTTGTTGTAAATTCTATACTTGTATAGTCACAAATTCGGAACGTTCGTTTAAGTAGTCCTAAACGTAGATAGAGATTAATCGGATTTGTGAGTTCCATTCTTAGCCTGCTTGTTATTTAGAATTATTATATCATGACTTTTGGATGGAGTAAAGCATAATTTTTACCTTATATTTGACGGAGGTGGCTTAGCTAAAATCGTTCCTACTCTTCGTCTTTGTCAACCTTGGGATTAACAGTAATAACTTTTGCCTATTGAGGATAAATTTGGAATTTATTAAAGGCGTGTCAAAACGTATGTTTAATTTTAAAATATATTTACAAAAACAGATTATACACATTTTTGCAAAAAAAGTTAATATTAATAACAATTGGTTTCCTATTTAACTCCTATTTTAATGGTGGTCTTGGAAGTTTGAAAGGTGTATAAGCTTCATGAAAATAAAAAAGACAATAAATAAACCTTAAATAACATTTTAACAAAACTTACTGTTATTTATTTCCTAAAATGTATTAGTAATTTTGCTTTCAATAAATCTATTAAATTTGTATTTCATTACAATATGACAATAGTATTTCACAATAAAAAAAACAATAGTTAGAAATAATGGTATTACTATAAACAAAATTTAACAATGGTGCACCAATAATTATTACATAATTATAATTGTACTCTTAAATATTTAAACATATCATAAGAGAATTATAGCTTAACTAGTAATATTTATTTATACATACAGAAAATCTTTAAAATGGTATTCATTTTAAAGAAATAGAAATGGTACATTCTATACTCTTATGTGACTTTAAGTTTTTTTTAAAATGCCGATATAACATAAAAAACATTCACACAGGGGAAAAAATGTTATAAACATTTATAATAATCTCGCACCAAGGAAACCAAATATATTTCAGTGATTGAACTTAAAAATTCAAAAATCTGATCTCCCCAGATTATGTGGTGAAATATGGCCATGGCTGATCAGACAGAATCTGTAAAATAGGGTCCAATTTGTAAAATAATGAAATAATTATTGTTTTAAGTGAAATTCATATTTTAATGGCAGTTTTATGTATACATTTCAGCCAATTTTCTCCCTGAATAACAGTTAAACGTAAAAACTAACTAATAAATTACATTGTGGCAATAACTTGATCCACAATTAGGAGAATTCTGCAAAGAGCGCTCTAGTGCCGAGACGATTTTGAGTCTGAAATCTATCCTCTCGTATCTGAAGTCAAGGAACAAAGCGTCTGTGGTGACAACACTGTTCATTACCAGCATTAAATCTCCACCAGAGGAGCTAAGAGTGAACCAGGGGAAAATCAAAAGTAAAGGAAGTTGCGGGGCTTGAATAAAATGGAAATGGCGTACCAACTCACCAAGGATATTTACGACAAAATATCATTGTCCTTGAATGCAAAACACAGGCATTATTGCACTGTTGAAGGACCGGAGGTCCTATATGCTGCGGAATGTCTAACTACGAATAAGAAAGGTCTGGTAGAAAATTGGAGATCAAAGAAAGAAAGATCTTAAGGAAATTTCTTGGCCCAATCATATACCAAAGTGAATACAGACGACCGCACACCAGTAAGCTGTACGCTTATGTTCCAAAAATATCGGATGTTCCGAGAAAAAGGAGAACAGTATTTTATGACCACTTACAAAAATGAAACCTATTAGACTGACAAACCAGGTTTTTACATATTTTAAAGAAAAGCAGATCAAATCTGCGTGTGGGAAGAGGTAGAAAAATACTCACAGGAGATGGAGGTAACCTACAAGGATGTTCTGAAAAGCAACCGTCTCAGGATGAAACTGGATATTCTCGTGGTTTTTCAAGAAAAAACAAAGCTGAAGACGGGAATGAATGAACCGAAAAAAGAAGGGGGCAGCACCAGTGACGAATGAAGGAGTGCGGCCAATGCGAAAAAAAAAATACATTGGGATTGTCTCATATCATCTGGAAAAGTCTAATACGCAAATTCATGATACAAAACAAAATACGCCTAATCTAAATAAATTTTATTACCTCGTGAACGTAAATGTCAGATCTGTTCCATTAGTTTTTTCTATTTTAACTGAACGATTACGTAATTTTAACATTATTTACATACATATATAATGTTACATACATCTATACATACAAATAAGATTACATAAATACTTCGGTCGATCTCTAGACCCGCTCTTGGCATTCACCGCGTGCCTTATGAACGAACACATGAAAGCCCACAGTGAACACAAGGAGACGGGCCATACCAATCTTCTTCATGGTGTCTTCACTCTTGATGGCAGATGAAGATGCTTATGGTAATCTTACCATATATTTTTTCTTAGTGATCTTGAAAAAATGCGCAGTAAGATTAGATATAGATCAGTTTTACAGTACAAATCTTGAGCTGAAAATGTTGGAGTTAATCATCCAAAATAAATTTATATAAATAAATTTCAACGGCAACATACATATCAATAAATCAAAAATTTAAATGTACATTTTATTTTTTACTTAATTATTATTATACTTATATAAGTCCAAGATACTAAAAAAAGTCAAGTAAAAAATTATAAATAATTATAAAAATAAAAAATTTAAAAGCTGGAATATTATATCATACAACTATCTTATGAGAAGTAGGAATTTATTTCAAATACTATATTTTTTAAAATGGAACGGACCTTTTAGTCCAATCGGGTTTTTAGCCAAGAAAAATTAGGCACAAGGCAAAATAATAAAGTTTCCCTCGAATTCCAATATTTTTTTCTAAAAAAAATATTTTTTAAATATCGTTTAAGTTTCCAGTTTCCAATATTTAATAATAAATTATAATAACAACCTTTTTTTTTTTGTTAAATATTACAATGACAGTAAAACCTAAAAATACTTACTTCTGTAAAAAGCTTCAACTACTAATTTACAACTAGGATTATTCTCATCGCTCTGTTTACAATTTTTATAAATTTATAAAGTTTAAATACTCGGCCAGTTAATAAAAAGTTCACTGGATTCCATTTATTTTTCTCTTACCAGTACTTCGATATCATGAATCAAAACTAACAATGTTTTATCTTATGGCAGTAAAAATGAATGTTTTGTTTTCAATGTATTGTTGATTTTTTTTCATATACTCATAAGATTGTGCAAGAGGGGTGAGGTTTTTATTTGAACAGCGGGGGGTATGATGCAATTTCCATATTTCCATATTTCTAAGACTATCTATTGTTTCTTCATTTATCTCAACACTATACCAGAAAAATTATTTCTCTTACTCCGTTTAAATTTATTATTCTTACAAGAGCATAATTCTGCTAGGACTAGAAAGATAGTTTGTTTATGACGATGGTTTAGTTTATGACTATTTTCTAAGTAATTTTGATTCCTTAGAGTATAAACATATATGTTTCAAGTGAATATTTATAACACGTTAACATACATCATTAAAAATAGTTGTTATTATAAATTTAATTAGCTCACCTGTTGACCTTTCGATGGCTAGAGATCGCGTGCTTTAAGTTCACCTTGACCACCTCGGAGGGTATTCGATTCACCGTTTCCTCAAGCCGTTTCAAGCAATGATCAGCATTAAACCACAGTACAAGTACTCATTTAATTGAGCAAGTAATTTTTTTTAGTTTCGCTCCCGATGAGAATTAAGATTAAAAATATATTAACACAGGATGATACCTACGAACTTATATGAAAATCATAATCATAATATTGTTTATAAAAAAATTAACAAGTTTGTTTCAAATCACGATTGTTAATGTTTCAATTTTATCTTTAAAACTGGCATTGAATTATAATACAAGACTAATATATTTGAACTAATTATCAGTACAAATTATATTAAAAAGACATGGCTTA
The DNA here is from genome assembly GCA_964056705.1 of Troilus luridus. Lineage (NCBI taxonomy): Eukaryota > Metazoa > Arthropoda > Insecta > Hemiptera > Pentatomidae > Troilus > Troilus luridus. The sequence continues at coordinate 31,748,349 of OZ057412.1, forward strand.
CTACTTTAAACACACTTGGCACAATGGATTGAATAGCGCCTGCTAGAAATATACCAGAAATGACACTGATGATTGAATTGAAATGAAATTTAATAAAAATTATGGTCCAAAAGTGTATTTAACTGCGAACGAATTCTTTTAGATATATAGATCACTTATTCTACTACAGCATAATTAAATGCTATAACTCGATCTATTCCAAACAAATAGTAACATTACCTAAAGACGATTAAGAATACAACTGTTAGTTTTAGAAACTGACTCGAGTTCGATTAGAATTTTGTTGATTCTAGAATAATCTAAACTATTTCAATTTGTTTATTATCCATTACACTATTGATTTTTTAATATTCACAAAAGCATAATGATTTATTCGCTGTTAGGTTTTATAAGTGACAGTCTATTCTAGCCCAACAGTCCACTTTTTCTGTTATCTACATAAGTAATTTTAAAAAACATTTTCAGGATAATTATTGTATTGTCATCCCTGCCACTCAATAAGCTTCTCATAATGTTGTTTTAACTAATTACTCTATCTCTTTTCCAAATCACTCACAAATGGTATTTTAGTAACGGCTCTATTAATTTTACTTTGTTGGACTCTCGCAGTTCAAATACTGATAGCCACTTCTTCAATTAACTCATCATCACCACAATTTTATTTTAATCAGGTAATGACGAAATGGTTTGGTATTAAATACCTTATTTTAAATCATTTACTGTAACGTTTTTATGAAAGACGAAATATATTTAAATTACATCTACTAAGTGTTATAGGTGACTCTTAATAATCTAAAATAGTTAACATGAGATCAAAAAGTTAATTTTTCTGTTGTTTTTTTTCCTTCTTGCATAAATACTAAACTTTCTTTGCTTTTAAAGAAAAAAAAGAACAAAACAATTCATATTAAAAATTTATATGAGCTATATAGACTATATTTTTACCCATTCACATTTTTTTTTTGTTTAGAAATTAATTTTAATAAAACTATTAAAAACCGATTTTAGTAACTATAAAAAAAACTACAATAAAACAATAAATATATTAAATTAAACCTTAAAGTAGGAGTGCTAATTAGACTCACTAGAGAAGTGAACGATGTACTAGTCGTCGAGTTTTAACAATATTTATGAAAGATTCTCTGTTGAATGAAGTCGACACGTATCCAACCGTTTCGTCCAATAAGGTTAAGAGCTCATCGGGAAAAAATAAAAATACCATATTTCTATTTAGAAAAAAAAATCTAGCCTTGCCAGGTTTTCCGCACCAAAATGGTAGTAGATTATTACATAAACCAAAAAAAAAAAATTAGTTCAAACATATTTATTTTTGTTTTCCGATTCCATGGATGCTCAAGATATTTAAAAGCTAGAAAATCACGTTTATGTTTGAAGTTCAGTCCTCAGTTTATTCGATGAAAAAGTTGTTGACCATTTAGAAAGGCTGCATTTCTATTTAAAACAAACGACCTAAGACAACACAGTAGTTCTTCGTTTGTATTCGGAGGAGAAACTTCCCTCTTTCTAACGAGTCCAAGAATTTTGATATGGATAAGCAACGAAACCTAATTTCAAGAGAGGACAAATATGGTGAGAATATTATTTTGTTTTATCTATTCGATATAATATCGCTTTTTTAAATGGGCGGAATCCTTCCCAGCCTATATTAATTCATTACCAAACAAATAATGAAAAATTTGTTCATTTATCGCGCGCTTTTAGCCAGGAAAATACGCTTATTGTGCCTTAAAACAAATGTATTTTACATTACACTATACAATAAATGAAAATTTAACAATGACAATTTTTATGTCAGACTTAAATTACCCAAAACTATTTACCCATTTTTATGAAACAATGGTTGCCAGAGGATTTACGTTTTTACATTAACAATCTTGTAACTTCTTCGGCGCAGGCTCGAATTCAAATTGAAATTTATTTCCTGGCGGACCCACGGAACGAATCCCGACTTTCCCATTCAGGTTAGTAAAAGTTTAGAACCTGATATAATTACTCGTTCTGCTAGTCATAAGTAGGAAAGGATATTAAACCCCACTAATATACATGTATTTATCAAAATGTCAATGTATATATCAGAATATCAGATACATAATAATGGTTTCGAAGAATACGCTATTATTTAGTTTAAACCAATATTTTATAATAAAAAGAAGTAACGAAAATATTCTTACTGTAACTTAAATTATTACATTACAGATAATTTAATCCAAATAGGCCAATATTTCTTTTAGACGATGTATAACAAGAAATAAATAAAAAATTTGAGACAGCTCGTAAACAGAAGTATTGAAAGTAAATTTACAGGAAAAATATGCTCGAATGTACATGAAATTGGAACGGACATTTGTATATTTTACCTATGGTTCTTTATTTCACTGCCTTTAACCTTTCGGGATTCTTTCGTTTTCATTCATTAACTTTGGGCATTAATCTTGACACATGAACTAAAAAAGACAAAAAGTACATTTTCCTTTTTTTTCCTTCTAGATTGGCAACATTACATCCAGAAGAACCATTCATCTTTAAAAATTACTTTTAATTTTCAATGTTGCTGTCCAAAGCCAACCTTGTCCCCAGTCCAAGCGTCCGGATAAAATTTTCAACTTGTCACCAATTAATTTCTTTTGTTTGTTTTTAAAAATCTTTTTTAAATCGTTTCCACGGCGAATGAAAATAATAAATTTGTAAATATTGTATTATTTAATGACAAATTGAAAAAAAAAAAAGAATGAACTCAATGATTCAGCAAATTAAACTCAAATTGGTAGCAGTTACATAGCCTGGGGCTACAAAGTTAAAAAGGGCATTTTTATTCGATATTCCACAGTTCGCAGAATCATTTCAGCAAATTTATAAAATCTTATACAAATTTCATCAAAGTATTACATTAAAAAAATAACTATTGAGTAAAAGTAATATTTATTTCATTAATTGAACCTCAACTTTTTAATGTGCGTAGGTAAACCATAAAATAAACATTAGATAAACATTTTAGTCACAAAAGCAAAACAAACTTGATTGATGTTGCTGATGTCTGTGCATCATTCTGCAACCTGTCGCTTTCAACAATCATTAATTATAATGATAAGAAAAGCACTTTTATGTTCAGTGTTTTTCCACGTTTGCTCTCGATGCAAGCGATCCAACTCAGCGTATCTTCATTTGTTCATCAACTTGTATTTTTTGCAGTCATATTTATTTTACGTACCTAAACGTAATTGCTTGTTTTTTTATCGTGTTGTAATTAGATGTGAGCGGTTTTCTTACGTTTTGATAAAACCTAATGTGAACACCTAAAAAGAAAAGCATGGTAAATTGATGTTAATAAAAAAATACAATAAATATGATGAACTACGCAATTCTAAAAATCATATAATTTTATCACCGTTTTCATATCGTAAAATCATTTTTTAATGGATGAAAATATAGATATCTATGATTTCACTAATAACATTTGTGACGCAGCTAAAAAATCACGATACACCATATTACGTACGTGTCCAAAAAACGGCGATATTAAATTACTGGCAGACGTGCGAATAATTTGATGTAATTGACAATTAAAAAAATGCTTTAGTATTTGAACTCATTGCTACTTAAACTACTGTTGGATCAACAAACCTCATTTCCTTCATGTTAGCCCCCTTTGGATTATGGACGTTATCAGTCTCGAAACCGGAATGAGATAAAAAAGGTACAGCTGGCGATATTATTTGATACACAGTTACTCACTTGACTACTGACTTCATTGACACATTGAATAGTAATGAAACGTATTGGAGTCGTGAAAGTTTTCAAATTCTAATTTTTAAACCAAAAATATGCCTCTATATATCCTTAATAACAAGGCCTCGGATAATATGGGTTGGTAAATATAGCTCCAAAAAGAAACGGGGCATGAAATGGAAATTACATATTAAAGATAGAAATAGGCCTGGGATATTGCACAACGTTTTGGTCGAATTTGGCTAACTGAAAGTGCTATTTTATGTTTCGAATTTAAGTTGATTTTGTTTTTTAATCGCCGTTTTAGGCTACTTCGTCAATGACTAGAGAAACGCTCTAAGCATTAAATTAAATCAGAAAAGACTCGTATAATGACCTATATAATACCTATTTGGACTTACGGAGTAGAGCTTTGGGCTCCACAAGGCAATCGAATTTGTCTAGTATCAATTCCTCAATATCCAAAACACTCCGTAAAATCTTCAATGCTCTTTACTTTGTTACGAATAAATTCATCTACAAAAACCTTCATGTCCCATTGATTGCTGATTTGGGTCAAACCCAATCCTTTCATGAAGAACTTAATTCCCACCCATACCCTCTAGTTTCAAACCTCCTAAAAAGTTCTGAATTGTACAAAGCAACGGGGTTCCATCATTGTTCCTATCTGCGTGATGCCATCCTATTCCTTTAATTGTGATAATTAACTCTATTCCATTTCGAATATTTTTTTTAAATGGATATAATTAATTATAAATAAATTTGAAACTATTTAAGAGAGGAAGGAAGAAAAATATTTAAAAAAATTGAAAAAAAAACAGCCGGAAACAAGAGTAATATAAATGAAGCGTGTAGGAATAATATGATGAATGTATATAATTTTTTTTTAATTACTATGTCTTAACATTTATAATTTTTACTTTCACTTCCATCCATAGTTTTAGTAAAACATGACAAGGAGTATTGGAATATTGCACTATTATTATGATTCCATATTAATAAAAAGGCATTGATTGGGGTGTTTGGTTTTACTAGATTTTTCTTGGCTCAGCTTTTTTTTAGCTTATCATTCTTCTAAACGTATAAGAAAGCTTCGTTGTATTGTTTAACGAAAAACAAATAAATAGAGGAAAGGATTGACTTATTGAAATTATTTGGGATCAGCTGTGCTCGTGAAAGATTCCTACCCTAATTATATGTGAATAGGTAAAATTTAGGGATCTATATCAACCATTGCATATTATTATATCACCCTCCAATTAGCCATAGTGGCGTAAAGTAACCTTAAATAAATAAACAAACAAAGAAATTTCAATTACTTAAAAACTACTCAATATACTTCTGTGAAATAAAACGAATACAGCTTAAAATTCTACTGAAAATATTCCGAATGGTCCTGGGAAGATGTTTACAATTTTAAAAAGTGGAAAGGATTGTTCGGTGTTTTTTTTTTTAATATCCTATTACTACCACGGAAATTGCTGAAAACATAAAAGTATTTTCAGTCAATGACTAACTCTTAAACTAGAAAAGGGAGCATTTCACAATAAAAAAAAAAATAGAAAAGTCTCCTGATTATCATAAAATCGAGAATTGAACTAATATAGTTTTATTTTTTCATCTTAATAGTTTCTTTGATTTTTTGCGATCAATATGTATCTAATTGCTACACCAAACATTATGAAACGCAACGACTATTTTCTAGTAGTACACTTAATGTGATAAAAAATTTGTTACTACTTCATAACAAACCCAAAACAGCATAGGAATCGATAATGCATAATAGGAAGCAATCGATATTGAATGAACTAGATGGTCAGTGAAAAGCATGCAATGCTGGTATATTTATAGACGCTGCAATGTTTCTTATAGCGATCTCGAATCAGAATCTCGGGAATATTTTTTTTAAAAAGTTTAATTTTAACACAACTAGAAAAGAGATAACATCAATTTTTTTTTCCATTTAAAACATTCACCACGTAGAAAATTGTGACACATGAAACTTCTTTTTGATTAAGACTGGACTAGAAATACAAAAAAAATATTAAAAAGGATTCTCCCAACAGGTCAGCATGAATTCCTCTTCTTTTAATTTCTTATGTTTTATCTATTTATATGATACATTAAACCCTCAGTTGAAGGTCATTATTTTTTGTCTACCAAACAATAAAGTGAAAAAATAAATACCAAACAGACTACGAATTTCACGCTCTATATTTTCAATTTACAAACGGAAGATCAGAAATAAGTAACTTAATAAACTAACTCAAGTAACTTAATGTTAAGTGGATTTATGTATTTAACTGCTTTATACTCGTCACTTCGATTTGACTGTCCATAGACGTAAAATGTTTCGGTGTGTCTAAAATAGTTAACATGAGATCAAAAATTCAATTTTTCTGTTGTTTTTTTCCTTCTTGAATAAATACTAAACTTTCTTTGCTTTTAAAGAAAAAAAAGAGCAAAATATTTCATATTAAAAATTTATATGAGCTATATAGACGATATATTTTTACCCCATTCATATCAACTAACAATTTTTTTTGTTATCACTTTTTAACTATAAAACCTCCAATAAATCAATCCAATACATGAAATATCCAATACATCCTACTATCAGTTTGTTTGTGAATGCAATTGGCTAGTTTTATTTTAAACTATTTTCATTAAAAACTCCATTTTGAAAATATTTATATTGAATTCAACTAATTTATTTCAGTGGGTACCTTTATAAATCCACGACCCTTAATGGGTTGTTGTGGTACAGGATTTTTTTTTAATATATTAAAACTTAAAGTAGTAATTTAATACCATATTTATCCAACGAAAATTATGAATTGTTTTATCGAATAAATTAATTTATTGTCCATGTAATTAGACACAGAGATTCAAGAGTTCTATTTTCTAGTATGTTTCAATGGACGAGCCGTTATGTGTATTAACACTAAGTTTCAATGTTCATAAACGATAGAGTTTTTTTAGGCTACTTCTCAGTGTTATTGTTACGTTAATGGATTAAATTTAAACAGAACAATACTGTTCGTATTGTACATTTTTATTTCATTCTTGTCGTTCGTTATGTAAGTTTTTTTTTAATCCAATACTGCTTGATTATAATTCTGATAAGTAACGTTTAATTAACATTAGCCTTAATTACTAATATGTAAATCTTAACTTACGATATTCCTGATTTTTGCTTAATTACCATGGCAACACCTGTAACATAAATTAAACACTAATTAGTTTAAAGCGTGAAATTGGTACCAACAATAAAATATGTTCAGCTAAATAATAATACTAATAACTACAAAACATAAGGCAGCATTAATCATGATATAACATTATAATGTGGGAAAAGAAACAACTTATATTCCGAGATGTCACGTAAAGGGTATTGTATTGAAGGCGCAGCAACCCGCATCACAGATATGCTATGCGGTATATGCAGAATAAGTTATTGCAGGAGTAGATCCTATACACATTTCCTGAATTTCATCCAATTTAATCCCATTTAGATTTTGATTTAAAATTAGAATACAAACTAGTTTTAATACAATGAATATTGTCTTTCAATACCATTTGTGAAAAAAAACTTATCTTTTTCAATGAATCATGATGAAAAGAAGGGAATTAAAACGCAGAAAAAATACAATATATTGAATTGGACGTAACACAGACATTACACTCGAATTAACTTCACATTTTCACATTTTTTTAAATACTTTTTTTTATTTCCACATTTTATTTGTTAACTAAAATAAATGTAATATGTGAAAAACAAACATTTTTGCATATTACTTCCATGTAAATAATTTTAACAAAGAGGTGTCATTTTAGTTAATGTTTCCTGTAAATTTTAATATAATTGAATAAATGATTTTATAAATTTGACCAATAATGTTACCATAGTAATTATACAAAAAAAAATTACTACCGAATAAATGTAGGTATCAGTTCTGCAGGTTGTCTCTTCGAGCCGAGTCATAGCAATTTTTAACTTTTCATTCGCTTCCTTTTTAATAATCTCGAAAATAAAAATATCGTGAGTTTTAGCATGAAAAAAAGATTTTAATTATACGAAATGCGTATATTTCGGTAATCTTAGCCTATAAGTGGAAAAGGTGTAATAACTTTTTAACATAATAGTTAATAAAAAAAATTGTAAATTTAACTTTGTCGAAAAGATTATTGCTTTTATGACATTGGAATTTTTTAACCTTTAAAAGCAAATTCCTCAATTTTTAATTGTTAAGCAAAAAATCTTGAATGGACTCCCCGATCAATTCTAATGTTGGATTGAATTGGTCAGGGAGTGCAGTCAAAGATATCACAAAATAAGTGAAACTTATTTATTAATTAAGCCAACGTTTTGGCCTGCGATGTAGGCCTTCTTCAGGGCAACCGAATAGGGGGTGCCTGGTCTGTGGTGACCCGTCAAACTAACAACATCGTATGCCGAACGTTGGCACAATTAAAAAACATGTTTCACTTTTGTGTTATCTTTGACTGCACCCCCAGACCAATTCAATCCATCATTAGAAAAATAATTTTTTTATGTTGGCAGAATTATGAATTTTCATTTATGTGTTTCATCAAAAAATGGGTATATTTCATATCACAGTCAAAATCTGTATTTTCTAACAAAATTAACTCGAAACCTACATTAAATTAAACAGAATTAAATGGAAACCTACTTGAAATTAAATAAAAATTAAATGTTTTTTTTTTAAATTTACAACTTCAATACATCAAGTAAATATAATGAAAGATAAATCATGTCCCGAGAAAAAGGCAAGTAGAGAAACTACCCAGTGGTAGTACTCAAATAAAAAGTTCAACTTAGAAGGTCACAAGACCATATTCTTTTTAGACGCCTCGGAGGATTAGCAGGAATTGAAGAGGTTGCAAGGTTTGAAACTAGTTGGTTTGAGTGGAAATGAAGTTTGTCATGAAAATACAATCCAATTCGGGACAAATCAGCAACAAACTGGACATTAAGGTCATTATGGATTACATTGTTCGCAACAAAGTAAGGAGCATTAAGGATTTTGCAAAGGATTTTGGATTGTAAGGATTGAGAGGAATTCGATGGCTTAGTGGAGCCCCAAAGCTCTATTAAGTCGTAAGTCCAGATGTGTCTAATGATTTTCATTTATATGAGTTTCTTGCAATTAATTGGGAGCTTAGAGCCTATGTCTAGTAAATGTTGGAGTAGCCTGAAACGGCGAGCTATTTCTTGTCGTTTCAGTCTCGTATGAGGATTCCAAGTTAAGCATTTGTCAAGATGTAGTCCTAAGTACCGGACCTTTTGTATAGGGATCAGTGGGATGTTATTAAACGATACAGGAGGATAGGAAGTCGTTGGTTTACGGCGGAGGGTAAAGGTGATTTGATGAGATTTGTGGGAATTTATTTTAATCCTCCAGTTTTGACACCAATTTTCAATTTCAGTGATTGAAGAGTACGGGATGCTATAACTGGATCACTGTTGATAGATAATAGACATCTGTCATCCGCATACGTAGTAAGGATAGTATTAGGATGAGTTGGGATGTCAGCTGTATAAACTGTGTAGAGAATTGGACCGAGCATACTGCCTAGAGGAACACCAGCGAATTGAGGAAAGGTGGATGAGTAGATATTATTATGATTTACTGTGAGTGACCTGTAGGAGAGATAGGAAGTTAAATGTTTAAATTTAAAAAAAAAACATATAACCATTGAATAGTGGAGTTATTAAATGAAATAGCTGAGTTAAGTCCTAAAACTAAACGGCTATAACTCAACAAACATTTTTAGGGTGATATAAATATAAATGAAAGGAGGAGATTAAACGAAATTTATATTTGGCTCACTTTTTTGTTTTATCCTTGAATACACACCATTATCAGTTGGCACAGAGGCTTACGAGTAGGTGCAATCCTTAATGTTTGCTTCCTTGTATATCGGTGAAGTCTACATACAGTATTGTATTGGATTGTGGAATCCGAACGAGATAATAAACGATAATAAAGCAAAACAGAGTAACAGAAAAAATCGAGGTGTTAAGTATACGATTTGGACAAACTGGAAAATAACTGCCTTGTTCGCCAAATGAATCCATTGCTGAATATCATTTATTTTCGGCTCAATTGTCATTTTTTATCTTTAAATTCTTTTCCTTCGTGGATACATCATTATCATTTGAGACACGGCCCCGGCTCACGCGATACTGAAGACATTCATCCTGCACTGATAATACCCTATTACTACGAGGCCAAGTTATTGCCCATTTTATTTTTATTTAAATGTATAAAACTAAATATTATATTTAATGACTTGTGTATTTTTATTGACTCATATTCTTTTATATTATCAAGCTTCGAAAACGAAGGTATAATAAAAATTGGAAAATTATAAAAGGAGCGGAGTCCCTCAGTGGTAGAGCACTGAGTTGCCATGCCGGAAATCCTGGTTCAAATCCCACCGCAGGCAGTTACTTTTATTTAGTCTGTTTGCAACGGGAGATGAGTCATATGGAATATAGGGCCCTCCTGGGGCTGACCCAGCCTCTATAAAATATTATGAAAATAGGGTACCCAAAATAAGGGGGGGAAATCTGGCGGTCGAGCGTGACCGCTCACGCTCGACCGTTCACGGGTTGTAGTGGTACAGGAATAATAATAAAAGAAAGGTAATAAAAGGTAAAATCGAGTCTTCGGGCTCGCTAAGCCTTGATATGATCATACGATGGTATGATATGATATTCAGTTTATAAGTTGCTAGTGAACAATTCAATTGAAACTCTTTTAACAACATGCAAGAATATTTACTGAAATGCTTCTTACCAATAATATAACAAAACAAAAAACAGTACCATTACAACCCATGGAATATCTTAGGTTCAGTACATGGTAGATACTGTTCTGTTTCTTGGAAAACGGTTGTTCAAGGAGGTGACATGTCCTAGACCACGCTGAACCGCCCGGTTTCTTCCCTTATTTTTATTATTTCCCTTATTACCTTATTCATGCTGAGTGAGCCCCAGGAGGGTCTTAGATCCCACAGAAATCATCTCCAGCCGCTAACGAAAGATTTGCCATTACGTGTCGTGGGTTTAGTGCTTGGTAGACTATGTTGTTTCTATGAAATAGGTTGTACAGTGAGGTGATTTGTCCCAGAACACGATTAAGCGGCAGCCACATAAAGGTACCCACTGAAATAAATTAGTTGAATTCGATATAAAGATTTTCAAAATCGATTTTTTAATGAAAAAAGTCTAAAGTAAAATTACATAATCATTGCATTTACTAAAGAATGATAGTAGGCTCCAATTCATATATTAGAGATTTCATGTGTTGGATTGATTTATTGGAGGTTTTATAGTTAAGAAGTGATAACAAAAAAATGGTTAGTTGATATGAATGGGGTAAAAATATAATGTCTATATAGCTCATAAAAATTTTTAATATGAAATATTTTGTTCTTTTTTTTCTTTACAGGCAAAGAAAGTTTAGTATTTATGCAAGAAGGAAAAAAACAACAGAAAAATTGACTTTTTGATCTCATGTTAACTATTTTAGACACACCGAAACATTTTACGTCTATCGACAGTCAAATCGAAGTGACGAGTATAAAGTAGTTAAATACATAAATCCACTTAACATTAAGTTACTTGAGTTAGTTTATTAAGTTACTTATTTCTGATCTTCCGTTTGTAAATTGAAAATTCGTAGTCCGTTTGGTATTTATTTTTTCACTTTATTGTTTGATAGACAAGAAATAATGACCTTCGACTAAAGGTTTAATGTATTATATAAATAGATGAAACATAAGAAATTAAAAGAAGAGGAATTCATGCTGACCTGTTGGGAGAATCTTTTTTAATGTTTTTTTGTATTTCTAGTCCAGTCTTAATCAAAAAGAAGTTTCATGTGTTACAATTTTCTACGTGGTGAATATTTAAAATGGAAAAAAAAAGTCAGAAAAATTGACTATTTGATCTCATGTTAACTATTCGAAGTGATGAGTATAAATCACATTATTCAGGCTGAGCGAGCCCTAAAAGGGTCCTGGATCCCATAGTATTCATCTCCGGCCGCTAACAGGTTAAATTAAAGTCAGCGAGCGGGTTTTGAATCCAAGATATTCGCCACAACAACTCACCGCTCTACTCCTGACCGCTTCTTTATAATGTAAAATACCAATAATATAAAAATAATTTATTCAACAAAAGCTCGTGGTGTTTATAAGAAATACAATAAAAAAATTTAAAAACTATGACAATGACAGATATCTACAAAACGATTATTTTGTTGCTTGTGCAGAAAAAATTATGTTTCAGTATCATTCAAAGTAGTTCTGAATATAGTCAACATTTTACCATCAAAATATAACAAATACAATATGTCACGGATAGAATGCCTAAATGTAAACTTTTAAGGTTATTTATTAATCGACTTAAGTAAAAACAATAAAAATGCCTTCTTCAATTTTTAAACATAAATAGTCTATGCTTCTTTGGAAAGATAGAAAAAAAGTAATCACTAATTTAAAAAAAAATCCAAAGGTATTTATGAAACAAAACACATTAATTTAAGTGATTGCTGTAGACAATAAGTTCTACTGTTATATTCAGAAATGAAAAATAATTTTTGTAATGCGTGTAATTAAAAGATGTAATCTGATGTTAAATTAAATGGAGATACTATTTACGAGCTGCACTTAGAAATTTTCTTAGAGAACTTATTGTTTAAGTCCTGTTCATTTCAAATAAATTCGTGTTGATATAATTATATTTTGTAAAACATTATCCTTCAGAACAAAACTATTCAAAACAAAAAGAAGTTGATGAAACACTAGACATATTAGTATAATTTTTTAGGATATGATCAATAACTCAATGTTAACGCATACGAATATTAACAAAAACATACTACCCTCAATCCTAGAACATATGTTAATTTTTCAAAAGGCAATCTTCCTAATTTTACTATGTACAACAACCATGACCATGAGAGGTCATGGTCTAAGGTGGCCTTTGATTAAATCGTGTCATCACTATTTCAAACTTCACTACAAACTGTATACCGCTTACTATACAACACTACTGTGCACTATACTACAACGTACACCTTATACTAACCCAACACACACCACCCACACCACGGCACACCGATACTCTATACAACAGAGCCCACAATGCCCCCCCCCCCCAGAGGGCCCACTTCCTGAAAACAAGAGTGTCCGTGCGTGCCAGAGACAGCTGTAGGCCACGTCATTGATAGCTACTGATAACGGTATTGATCCCCGGTACCGGTCGATGTACTGCAGCCTGGGTACTCACCAGCTGGTTACTGTGATCTACTAGTATTTATACTGGCTCAATGTCAGTATTTCAGCATAAAGAGAGAGATTGAGTGAGAGAGATAGAGAGACAGAGAATGAGAATGAGAGAGGGGTGGGGGAGACAGAGTGAGGGAGAGAGAGAGAGACAGAGAATGAGAGAGAGTGTGGTGGGGGGAGATTGAGTGAGAGAGAGAGAATTTATGATGCCGAAAGAAAGCGTATTGTATAATGATAATCATTTTTATTATCATCAATAATTTAAAAAAAAAATATTGATGAAAAAAAAATGCCGAAACTATCTCTTTATGAAGAAAAACCTTAGAAGTTAAGAGACCAAAATATTAACTCATAAATAATAACAGCTATTTTTTAAATATATTTAATGAATAATCTGGTAAATTTAAATATGTAATATTCTTCTAATGCAAACTTTTTTATTTCATTCTTATTTGTAACTGTAACATCCAACAGGAAAACAATTTAAAATCTCTCACAATAACAGATTAACACTCAAAATTAAATAAGTTTTTAATTATATTCGCTCGCTGTTTCAGGCTACTTCAACACTTACATGAAAAACGCTCTAATCCCCCGATTAATTACAAAAGACTCATATACAAATTATAAGACCTATCTGGACTTCTGGAGTAGAGCTTAGGTACTCCACTAAGCCTTCGAATAATACACGTATCCAACCCTAAAAATCCTTCGTAAAATCATCTACATAATAAACTGTCCCATTTGTTGCTGATTTGGCCCGAACCCGATATCAGTCCTTTCATGACAAACTTTATTCCCACAATAACCCTCTAGTTTCAACTCTTTAATTCCAAAGAACATGGTCTCGTGACCTTCTAAGTTGAATTTGTTATTTGAGGCACTGACACTGGTTTGTTAATAATAATAAGAAAATTAACTATTTCGCGTGATGAACCATGTACTTACTACATGCACTAAATATTTATTTTTATTACACTTTAATGCTTTTAAACACATATTAATAGCATTTAAATACGTTAAATACTAGCATAGCCTATTACCATAACGTGTAACTTACTCCATTATAAGCTGCATTAGTGACATTATAAAATTATAAATCTCCGATATACACATGTTTAAATATTATTATCTTGGTATAAATAAATAAAATGAGATTTCCACCAAGTATTCTGCTAAGAAATATAAAAACATCGTTATTCATGCCTGTGCTATTTACCTAGTACAAAGTTTGTAAATGTGCTGATGTTTCCAAGTATTTTTAAATGGGATATTAACAGACTTTGATTATACTATTGATTAGTTTGATTTTTAACGTTTAAAGTCAGATTCCACCATTCCAGATTGAACCATTCCAGTTCAGTGAGTAATTTGCTAGCTTTTATTTCAGTGTTAAACACCTAGGACAACTTTCTAATAACGAATTATAAATGGTAGCGAATTCGTGAAAGTATATAAATAATTTAGTAGATTTAATAGCAGAGGATATTGTTGCTAACTGGCAAACAGAAATAGAATCGCAAAAGAGGTAATAAACCCTGCCTTAATTTTAGGTGAATAAATTTTAATTTAATTAATAAAATAAATAATTGTATTGTTTATAATTCACCGAATCCCGTTGTCGTTTAAAAATTCATATTTAAAATCGAACAAAAACAAAAAATAAGCTGTAACATTGCCATAAACTGCGAAATTAACATATATATAATATGTTTAATATGTATATATATATATATATATATATATATATATATATATATATATATATATATATATATATCACATATATAATAGTAAAGCTGAAAACAATAAATTTATAAGCTATGTTTAGTTTTTAAAAATCGTGCTTTTACTTATTGAGTGTAAGTTACTAAACAAAGTCACTTGATATCGAAGGCTCCCAAGGCCACGTGGGCGTAATGCCAGTGTCGTAAGTTAAGGTTATCGATTTATCTAAAGTCTAATGCCCTTATTATAGAAAGGCCAATGTTTATTACAGTCATTACATACCAATTTAAGCTAAATATTAATCAGTTATAAAATTTATTTCTCAAGCTTTAAAAAATTGTTAATGAATTGATATTTGATTATGAAATCATATCCAAACAGTACGAAATGGAATACAGTGGCTCATTGGAACATGCCATAATTAAGTAGAGAATATTTTAATCAGTCAAGCGATAATATCTTAGGAGATTTTAAGTTACGTTAGGTTTTTATTTTTATTTACACGTCATTTTATGTATACCTCACTATATCTGGGTACCTTCTGCGGATTCTTGGGGTGAACTAGGATATAAATGGGTAAATCTCGTCCAAAGTATCCATCCATAAATAACTTGTAATTGAAATGAAGTATCCATATCGGACATTAGTTAAATAATCGTAGAATTAAATGAACAGAAAACTATATTTATAATAGAAATTTCTGTATAAAAAAAGAATTTTAAAAATGTGGATATGCACAACTTTGGATTTGGACTAATATGTTATATTAAGAAGTAAAGTATGACATAAACTTTCACGGTACCGAGGTAAATACATTAGTTAAATAATTACGAATTACGTATTTAAAAACCACTAATACACCATTTATGTACACGGAAAATACACTAGGCATTCAAGATACATACGTGTTAAAAAAAATAGCACCAATATTTCACCATTTTAATAAATATGGCATTAACAACAATTTCTAATCGTAACTCTTTTGCCAATTTTATTTAAATTTGAAAAATAATTAAAGGTTAAACTTTACCTAAAACAAGAATATCTAATTTCAATAAAATGTATTTGCTATGAATATATGGCTTTAAAGTGGGAATGTTGTGTATAGTGTTATTGGATATAAACCAAGGAACGTTACACAATTTTATTAGAATTTCGGATTGTATTGTTTGTATCATGTGTATGTGCCCAAATAGGTCTTTGCAGATTAGTCGTTTATTTCGTAAATCAAATGAAGATTTATGGCAAAGGTATAGGCGGTGGTGCAAGGATGCTCCAGAATAACAGGTGTGTAAAGGGAATAGAGAATAGAGGTTAAAACGCTGCCTTGTGGTACACCCCTGTGTTGTGGAAAGGAGAAGGAAATATGAGAAAGAATTATTAGTAAAAAAACAAAATTCAACCCTACTTTTTAGCTATGCTCAACCAAAAAGCAATATAAAAAACTGTTTATCAGTAATATGAAAGGTTCAAAATACATATAATTAACCTCGTTGTTTTATTACTGTGCATTATTTATTATAGTATAACCATTGAGTTTTAAAAAATAGATGGTTGGCCTTGTACAAAATTATTAATTGTAATTGCAATATTAACAGTATATTCCGGTATTATCGATGATGATTACTACACGATATACTGCAACTATATCTTTTGAAGTAGTAATAAGTATATAATAAAAACCAATTGCGTTATTAAAAAGTCTTCTCCTGAGAATGGTGAGGGCGATGACCGGCTGGAGGTCATGACGTGACCTAGGACCTTTGTGACCTCTCCCAGTGACTGTCCCGCCGTACACAGCACACAATACAAAGTACACAGTACACAGGACTCGGGACTCACCACTTTGTTCCCACCTCATCGGTCACATTATGTCAGCGGAGTAAAGGGTAGTCCCCTGAGTAACTCTGCGAGGGGAAATCTGATGACAACGCTATCCATTCAAGCTCAGGCTTATCATCAATGGCAAAGTTTCTCTTGGTACCTACTACGAACGAAATTGTACGACGATATAATAAATATTTGGGTTCAAACGTAATTTTCTAAAAAGACTTAATTGATACGTTATTACTAACTTCACAGTTTTTGTAATATAAATTAATAATAGTTTAAAAAGCAGTTTAAAGTAAAACAAAACCAAAAAGTAGAAAATACTTTGCGATAAGTTTAAAATAAGAAGGGAGTTTAATTTCCGAAAGTAATCGCTTGGAGCTGAATTACAAACATTTTTCATGTTTTCCATTTTTACATTCTCCAAAAATTAAAATAATCGTAAGCTCTAGTATGGAACAGTGAATTAATTATGGGAAATGTGTACATTTCGGTAATCATTTAATCAAAATCTGATCTTTTCAACAATGATTAAAATCTAAACTACGAAAAAATTCATTTTATCTTAAAAATCGTGGGTGCTTTATGTTAAATACATGGATATTTTAAACTATTATTTATTTTCTAGTTTTTAGTTCGGCTGACTATTTTTAAACTTACATTCATTTTTTACTTTTTAATTCGACGAAAAAAAGCGTGTTTTTAAAATTTTGTTTTTTGTTGCAAAATATTCGGAACTCCCCAATTGATCCTGCCAGTAATCATATGGTTGTATCAAAGATTAAGCCATGTACTTAGTACACGCCTTCGGGTACGAAAAATCGCTGATCCTGAATATCGTTGTCAGGATAATGAGACGAACTTACTAAATGATTGTATTGTCATCGAACCTTGAGAAGTGTGCCAAGTTTCAATATAATCCGATGTTTTGAATTGTCCGAACAAGCTCAAAGATAACGTTACATGTATACGTAGAGGCGAAGACAATTAATAAACAGACAGTATGATCTGAACACTCCAAGAAATCAAAGAACCCTGAAAGAATAAGGTAATTTATTTATAAGTATTAACATAAGTTATTTCAATAATTAAATTAAACTAGCTTTTGCCCGCGACTTCGTTTGGGTAGAAGTCGAAAATGGTTCTATGTAATAGGATTGGTTTTATACGTTATTAATTTTCTTATAACATATAAATTATTATGTTCAAATGTTTGAATATTTATAAAATATAACAATCATTATTATAGTGTAGGGATTTAAAGGTTAAATAAACATGAAAATAAATTTTTGTTATATTTTGTGAACACGAAGCTCGGCATTTGATCGGGTGAAAGTTACACGGGGGGCATTATCTTCACACCTACCGGACTATTTCTTTATAAACAATATTTTTTGTTTTTCCTTCGGGAGCTAGAATTAACAGGCTACTCTGTGCGCTTACTCTGGAGCATGCCACATACAACTGGGCGTGAAGCAGCTTTCCTTCAACTCTATTCCCGCTACCTTTGGAGTTTGAGCTTCGTCTATAGTTTTGAGCGAAGCAGACTTTGATGGGAAACTGCACTCTCTTGAAATCGAAGGGCTAATTTGATGGTGTTAGGGGAATCCTGGGAATAAATACAGACTCTCCTCGAGAACAACCGGTCAGTATAGTTGCCTCGATTAAATTGCGATGCAATGTTTTCACTTGCAATCTGGTGCCATTGCATACTTTTGTTGGATTTATATTGCGCAGCAACATAATTGAATAACCTATTTTTAATTAAATCGGATTGTATTTTCCAACATGTGTCAAAATAAAATTTAATTTAAATCAAAACCATTAAGGAGTATTGATATCAACTTCAAAGCAAATCACCGCCAAAATAACTTTCTACCCCTTTTTAACCTCGTTAGGGGATGAATTTCAATAAAATAAGAAGCACATCCTCCATTAATTCTGTCAAAAAAGATTTATGCAAAACTTGAAGTAGACTGGAACAAGGAATCACGTTGTCCCATACAAACTTTGCCCCCCTTTTCACCCCCTTAGGGGTAGAATTTCGGAAAATCCTTTCTTATCGGATGCCTACATCATACAAAGAACACACCCTCATAGTTTCAGGTCTCTACGATTAGCAGTTTATGTTGTGCAGTGATCCGTCAGTCAGTCATTCAGGACATTTTATATTTATAGATTACAAAAGCACAATGGTACATCAAGTATGTCAGTGTAAATATATAGTAACATATCGGCTCTTACATACAAAAACCTGATCAATATAATCCTGTAAAGTAGGGCAGAAATAACTGACACATTTTTTATGTTGACAGACGTTTATAAAAATAATTGACGTACATTTAAATTTTCCATAATACATCAATTTTCATTTTATTTTTTTATTTGAAATTTTTCATAGTGCATACGTCATCTCTGAATGACTCAGCCCCATCTGCTCTTCTTCTTGTACTATCGGTGAATGTGAAATCATTTTTTTGAAATTATGACCGTATGTCAATCTTCGAAGATATTTATCTGTAAGAGAATATATTTATCGAAATTATAAGCGGAAGCCTATTGTATTTTATCTTATTTTAAATGTTCCAGTTATTTGTATTCCACTTTCCACACCGCCGTTAAAGAAGAATTAGTTTTTTATGGATTAATTATTTTTTTAATATGTTAGACTAACAAAAACACGACCTATGAATGAACAAATAAATATTGGCAAAACAGTCGAAATATGCTCTGTGATTCCTTCATTCACAGATATTGCAATTCACACCTTTAAGAATGACGGTTCATCTTTAAAGGTTCGGCGGACCAAGTTGACGTGGCTATCCACACACAATAAAATGATCAGCCGAACAGCTGTTAGCGAAAATGTGTACAGAGCTGATTACTGAACTCAATAATAATTTTCCCTATGATATTTATTGCAATTTTCAATCTGCATCGTCATACGAGTATATATTTAGAATATGTACAAACGCCGCTGGTAATAATTATTATATAAGTTATTTTCTTATGAATAAATTTAGTACATCTGGGAAATTCACATAAAGATTATAATCACTGGGAAAAATGCAAAGCTAATAATTATTTATATCTTAAAGAAGATGGCCTCATGGCCTAAGTTGAATTTTCTATTTGAGTCTACCACTGGATACTTTCTCTACTTGCCTTTATCCATGCCATTATGTATCATTCCCGTCATGATATTTACTTTTTGTATTGTTATAATACAGTTATAAATTTCAATAAATAATTTATGTTTCGTTTCGGCATAACTTAAAAGTTCTTAATTTTTTTTTAAATCTCCATCTCTGAAATGACAGTAAGAAACATTAATATATTCTAGTTTGGTAGTCGAGCTATTTTGACGATCACGAAGTGATGACAACCATTCTAGAAAATCTAGTAGGGCCTCTATTTTAGACGTTAACACAATAATTGTTAAAAGCTAAAAGTCTAAAATGACAGGACATGTATCACTAAAAAAGTCAATAATACGTAAATAAAGTATACATGGGATACATGGGAACTTAAACTTACAACAGTAACTTATATTGCTTATAAAATACATTAATTGAAACTGTACTAATATTATTTTTTTAATACCAGTCAAATATAAATTGAAATATGTCAATTCAACGAACTTAGTCGTTTTATGAACTATAGGTAACATATTACAATAAATTTTTAAAAGGTTCAGAGCAGACTGATACGATGTGGAGAATGCTTTCGATTGAGTAGGGCATTAAAGCAGTAACAATGAGAGTCGACCCCAACCGACAGGGCACATCTGTCGCCGAGCGTGTGCCCGCCCGTATGTAAACCGGTCCTGCTGTCATGGCCTACTGCCGCGGCAGAGAGTGTCTAATAATTTAATAGCACCCTATGTAAAAATGTGTGTGTGTGTGTGTTTGTGTGTGTGCGTGCGTGAGAATCTGTGTATGTGTGACAGGCCGTTCCTGGTAATCTCAGGAGTCAGGTTTTTTGATATAATTATAGTTATATTGAAGCAGCTGTCACAATATTCCAATAGTTCTATAAATTGCTTGTATAATAAACCTTTCTATTATATAACAAAATTGTTAGCGATGTTACATTTAAACGGCGATACCAGGTAACAAATTGAGGAACTAATTTTTGTTGGAATGGATCGGTTAAATTATCAATATTTTTAAAAGGTGACAAATCACAATACCAGTGTTCCTGATTTCTTAAAGTCGCGACACAAACTATAGCACCGTTTTGGAATTTATATGGAAAAAATGGAATATGTCGATTCCAACAATAAAACAAAACTATAATAAAAAAAATTATTATATTTAATGCAAAATGTTCAATATCCCTATAAAATGGATATTTTATTTATTTATTAAATTTATATTTTATTAAAATGGACATATCTTACTAGGCTCTCTAGGAGTGTACACAAGGAATACTAAACTGGCCTATAGATTTCTAGAATAGTATATAGAATTACCGATACTAAAACGTTGAGTATCTATTGTAGAACTATTAAATGAAGAGATGTATAGTTTTTAATGTGGGGATTGGTCCGCCTTAAGGCCGACAGGGAGTACCCCTATTAAATGTTTTTTTAAAAGTACTTCATCATCAACATATATCTAAATACTATCATGCTTGCTCTATTTTATTTTGTAAGCATTCATCAAACTTTTAAAAAACTTATCATTTATTAATTATTTAGTCTGTTAGCAGCCGGATATGGATCATACAGGATCTAGGACCCTCCTCTGTTGTAGTTGTACAGATTTTTTTAATTGTTTTTAATCATTTATTATGATTATTAAAATAAAATATAAAAAATCTGCTGAAGAAGTCCTATAAATATCATAGGTGTCTGTCTATACTCTTTAATATACAATTTAAAATTTCCGTCTTTTGGTTACGATTCACATATTATATAATTTTAATTTTAAAATTTTAGAAAAAAATACGTTTTCTGAAATTATTCTAGTAATAAAAATATTAAATTATAAAAAAGATATTTTTTAAAAATGACAAAATGATTTAATATTATCAGTTCCAAAAATAACAAACTTTAAAATTTGTGGAATGTATAACGTAGGGTTGGAATTGAGATGACTGTAAATCGGTGACGTCACATATTCAGTTAGCTATTTTCAGGATATATACAGTAAAAATTAAGGTAATATGCCATTTTGGATTGACAGGATAATGTTTCAATTGAATTTTAGAACCATGCAAAATATTCATCTAAATAAAAAGAGCACCAAGACTCTGAACATGTAACTTAGCGACTCTAATACAAGAGATTAATAAAGATCAATTTGATTGAAATTTGTGTAGTTGAAATTTGATGGAAAATTTTAATTTATAGGATTAATATAACTATAAAGTAACGAACTTTACTACTAACTGCATTTTGTGTCTCTCACAAATTACCGATGTAGTTATCGTAATAAATTTTACGACCTTACATCTACTTATAATTTATAATTTTAATAATAGAGTAATAGTTATAATTTTTTTTTTTTTTTAAATAGTGATTGACCATCTATCTATCTATCTACGTGGTGCTACAACCCTGGGTTGGTCCTGGCCTCCTCGATAGAGGTTGACCTTTGATAAATATTCTTTAATATATTTAGCCAATTTTATTATTAATCTGTATTTTTTGTAAAAGCTACTTTAAATTAGCCATTACACTAATTATTTGAATAATACCTATTTAAAATTGGAGATCTTACCATATTTTTTTGCGAGAATTTGCTTTTTTTTAAGCTGACTCGTATATAACTCGTACATTTACAATATATATTGTTTTCGCTAACTGTCTAGTTAATTAATGATTTGTAAGTTATCCTGTAAAATGTACTGACACAGCCTATCTTAGTAGAGTATTGATGTATTGACCATTCAGTTCCTTGACATTTCCTGAGGTAGCCACGGTATTTTTTCTTTAGTCACTGGGTCTGTTCTGATCTTATCTATTTCACTATATCACACACACATAGATAAATAAAGTAAATACTTATGCAACATAGCACTATGTTATCTATCTTCTATCCAAAGTCGTAATTTTGGACAAAGAAACTGGATATCGATAAATTCGAAAAGGAAATAATTTTTTTTTCTAAAATCGTCACCTATATACAGGTTATTTAGATGTTTACCATATAACTTTTTTTTTTTTCTGCTTTGGATAAATAATAAATTATAATTATTACTAAAATAATTTACCTATCTTCCTACAACTACTGATAATAAGAGATGGTTAATAATTTCATATAAACGAAACTATTATAATTATTACTATTTTTGTATATTAAAAAATAAATTATTGGTAATATATTCACGAGAAATGCCACTAAGACTAATAGAATACATTTATGCAATGCAAGAGAAAACAACACACTCAAAGTAGCTAAAGTCAAATAAAAATGTAGGAAATATTATCTAAATTTAGAGGGAGAAATTTTGAAAATATGGCAAGTTATAAAGGTGTAGCCAGCGTTTTCTAATTTTACAATCGACAAATTAAAATAGGAAAGATAGTGACATAGTATATTTGTCAGATTACTATTACTTAAGAAAAATACAATACCATTTTAGTTTTGACAAGACGATACAACTATAATTGTTTAGGCCCATGTTTTTATGTTATTTAAAAAAAAAAATTAATTCTTAAAAACCCACAAGTAACATTCTGCTACAAACAACTGAATCTGGTTATCAATTCTATTCATAATATAAAAGAAAACATTGAGGATTCATTTCAGGGTTTTGAAAATTTGAAATAAACAATTATTATGAATTAATATTGTAACTAAACAACTAAATACAGGTTAGTTATTCAGACATGAATATGCGATTAGATTAATTTCAATAAACAAGTATAAGCCGCGCCTGCACTGTTTCTTTCTTTAATATAGTTTATATACATATAATATATTTTCATGTTAACTTTTTCCTTCAGGTTTTTGTTTCTTACAAATATTTTTTATTTGTTTGTATTATATTTAATTATGATTAATAAACTACTGTTTATTATAATATAAATACAATATATACAGTAACTGTTTTAAAAATATTATAAATTGTTGCCTTAGCCTATAAAAGGTTGTCTCTAGTTAAAAAACATATATAAAAAACTAACAAAATTGTTCTCTTTAGCTATAGACGTTTTTCGAAATAAAGTTTTTCAATTTGTTACCTCAGATACCTACGAATAAGATCCTAATTAAAAAAAAGAAAGAAAAAACACGATTTCATTTAGAAATTATGAAAGGCAAGGTATTGAGAATATAAGAATCGGTGTTATTAGCAATTTATAACAATGTTGCTAAATGAGCCGACAATTGAGGGTGACTATTACTGCATCAATAATTGATGACCTGTCGCGACTGACTCAATCATCAAATCATCGAAGCAATGGATGAATGTTTAATCATCATAATTTACCTTAAGAAATATCTAATCACGGTAACTAGTAATTAATTTAAATAGCTTATTAGCTTGAACAATTAAGATATATATATTTTTTTTAATATGTTCTTATTTGACCTACATCTTATATATATATATATATATATATATATATATATATATATATAAATATATGTAATTTATATATAAGATATAAATTTATGTAATTTATATATAAGATATAAATTTATGTAATTTATATATAAATATATGTAATAGGAAGGTAGAGTACAGGAGAGACAAAAGATATTTCTTACATGCTTATATAAATGTATAATGATTACAAAAATTAAATCCGAATATCTGGATTAACAGATTCAAGAAGTCAGGAATTTTCCGATCAGTCAATGTCAAAATATAGCTAATATAGCTCGAATCGAATCATAAATCGAATAAAAGTCGAAATCGAATATTGCTAATATTTTAATTGAAAATGTGAAAAGCATAACAAAACGAGATCTTTATATACTTAGCGGTTTTTATAATCCTTAAAATTAAGAGGCCCTGTTTTTTTGCCTGGGTCAAGTTGAAAAATTCGAAATCGACTGTATTTGTTTCTACCTGAAATAGTAAAAATTTTGAAAACAAAACAGTATACGTCTATTAATGATATTATATAATTATTAATGCAATCAGAAACTAAACAGAATTTAGTCACAGATTTTAACTATTTTTCTATCTATAGTTAACTTATTTTTTATGTTATGAAGTATTTCAATAACCTAATATAGTTAGTAAACTATATGATAGTAGTTGGAACGAGTATATTTCACATCTGGCACTAATTAGATTTTCAGATAAAAGCCATTTAGATCCCTATCTCAACAAATGGCATTAGTGCTACAACATGTCAACCAAATAAAGTAGCATGCACTCTAATTTTTGTTATAAAAGTCCAATTGTTCATTCCTTTTTTTCTGGGCCATAAAAACTAGACGGATAATCTAAGAACTTGCAGCTTATGGAGAAGAAGTATAAATTAAAAAATTGGGTTGAGTGCAGAATAGTAAAATGAATTTTGTTAATACACATTTCAAGATTCAATAAAATAAAATTGAGTATATGTTTTTAAAAAAAATTCTAAATATAAAATATCATTCAAGCCAGAGAAATTAATTAATTGATCGATTAATTAATTTTAACCACATTAATATGTACCTTTAAAAAATTATGATGATAATATAATATTAAGTGATTGGCTAGTAACAATAGCGGTGAATTAACATCTGTTGCCCAGCTTGAAAACGACTGTTTTTTTTCTTTGGTACCAGATCATATAAAAATCTTAGTATCAATACCCCTCGACGTCACTCACTAATGGGAAATTATATTTAATGTAAATTAATGAACATAACTAAAATTATTAACTATTTTATACATATAAAATGCCATTTGGTGAACTTAGAGACGGCTATTAAAATAAATAATAAATAAATAAAAAAAGATTTAATAAAGCGTCCTATATTTTATGTACAGAAATAAGTACGGACATGGTCAAGCACAACCGACCTACAATAAATCTGTTTTTATTTATTTTCTATTTCTTTTTATAGTAAATTTTTTTTATTTCATCTTATCATGTTTCAAATCAGTAATGGTTATTTTTTTTATTTTATCGTTTATATTTTAATGATATTTTATTAATTAATTAATTATTATTCAATTCGGTGTATTAAAATATTTATAAGTTATTAGACAATAAATGCGCCCCTTATGTCAGGCTTTGTCCCCACTTAGTAAATTTTTAAAAATATTATTAATAGTTATATCACCCTTTGATTTAAGGTGAACATAAACGGTCTGGAAATAAAAAAATAATTTAATAATAAAAATTTAATAAAATCTGGAAGGATTTCAGAAAGAAGAAATATATATACACCCTCAATGTCCAAATATTTGGCATATGGAGTTCTCATGAAGCAGTTACCAATCTGCAACATGGCCAATTTGAATTTCGAGCTTGGCATTTTGATTGGGGAGGCCGGGTGTTAATAAAGATCGATCCTGGCCGGATCGGACCCCTCCTCACATCTGATAGACCCTTTGATATCAGCTACGGCAGCTGCGGAGTGGCAGATGCACTCTATAGTCCGCGTCTGGGAGAAAAAAGAACTTGCAATAACGGACGAAGCGGGGGGGTCTACTATGACTGGTCATTTTATATCACATGACCTCATCTGCTTCCCTCGGGGCTAACGATACTCTCGATAAAGTTCATGACTATCATTTGTCCGGGGAGGAAAAAGAAGTAGTTAACTCGGATCGCGTAGAAAAGTTGTCCAGAAGGGTGTTGTAGAAGATGAAATAAACGATCACGGATAGGATGCATTACATTGTGAAATGACAAAATCCTAAAGCTTTAAAAGACAATTTATTTTGAAAATTCTTTAAAATATTAACCCATTTCAGTATACACATTTATGTAATATGAGACAGTATTCAGTACACCGGTCCATATTTATTGTTTATCAAACTAGTCGAAAGAACACCATTCCTCCTTAGGATTTGATGCTCAGAATTATAAAAATATAAATAACTTATAAATACATAAATTTATTCAATGGTTAATATTGTAAGAATATGTTATTAGAAGAACTGGTAATATGAGCTTGATAGCCTGTTTTTTCACTGTTAGGTAATAAACATGAGAACAATAAATTCTCGAAACGTCGTAGTATTTATTTATTTACTGAACCTCATGAACCAGTAAAACTTTTCAGTTAAAAAAAAATCTACTACTACAACACATGATGATAGGGTTCAATACATGATAGGGACAACGGTACAGGACATGTACAGTTTCTATGACAACGGTTGTGCAGTAAGGTAATTTGTCCAAGATCACGCTCGACTTTCAGGTTTTTCCTCCGATCAAGGGTACCATTTTATAGGGGCTGAGTGACTTCCAGGAGGGCTTCGGGTCCAACCCGGTCCAACTAAGGATGTTAACAGATTAAATAATTTATCTGCCAGAGCCAGGTTCGAACCTGGAAACTTCATAGCAATACAGCGATTTAACCACCGTAGGTAGCGTGCTCTTGTTTTCTGAAGAAAATAACACAAAAGCTAAATTTAATAGAAACGCTTGGGAATAACTGGCCAGTGGTGATTAGAGATAAATAGTGCATGTGCTTATTCAGTTTTTTTTTCTTTTTTTAATACATATTTTTAATTATAATTCTGACGGTGCATTTATACAATTTTCGTCATTGTAATGGAAATGTAGAAATACAACACGATAGTTGCTAAAACAGTAATGTGGACAAATGACTTTTTATTGAACTGTCACATTTTATTTACTCACTACCTCTGAATTTTTTGCAACTTTACTTTACTTGTTAAAGGAGGATTATATTATTAATTTTTCATAAAATAATTTTCTGTGCCAAACAGCGCCAATTCAAACTTGTAAATGGGTTATTTTTGTATGACTTAGCTCGTTTGCATTGTTTCTGAGCTGGCTTTTGAGAGAAACTAATAATAATCTATTTTAAATATTTTATTTTATTTAAATTTAAAAATATATTTAAATTTATATACTCGGGTTTTCCAAGTTATGAGGTTTTCGAGTCCCGGTCCTGGTCATATCTTTTCTTTTCAAATAAAATATTTAAAAAATTATAACGTCTAACTATAAAATAAAAGAAATAAATTATAATAATAATAATAATCTAATGTATTTATATAAATTATCTATATTTTAATTGATCCCTTTTTAAAACAAGTACAATTTAAGTATAACAATAAAAAACGACGCAATAAAAGTTAAAATAAACGGAAGAATAACTTGCCAATAAAATAGTTTGTTAAGCATCGACAAAGCGCCTTTAGACTTTCGGCATTGGATAAGACATACCTAAATAAGAAAATACGTTATTACTCTATAAAATAATTCGGTGTGCTCCACTCGATTAATGTTAAATAAAGTTTTTATTAGACATTTATTACAGGGTTTTTTTCATAGATTACATGTTTTGTTTCATTAAAATATTCTAATATTCTAATAGTAGTATTTGAAGGTATGATTAAAAACTATTACATTAGTCTAATAAAACTATATGAAATATAATTTAAAGCATAATTGGAGCATAGTTAATTGTCAAATAAACAATTCAAAGTGATGTAACTGTAAATTTGCGGAAATGTGAAAGTTTAGAGTGAATTATTGATGCAGAAGTAAGATAGCTAATTTATTAACTAAATTATTCTATTTTGGATCCGTAATTATCAATTTCATTATAAATATTGAGTTAGCTATTTTATGGAAAGAAATTAAGGACTAGAAGATATAAATGAAACACTAGATTTATAGATATGATTCTTGAGTTTGAGGCGATGCCATTATGTTTTTGGAAATTGCTTTGTATTATCAAAAGAATCAAATAGTCAAAGCACTATTCACTACATGCAAATGTGTCAATGTATTTTAATTTATATTATTCGTTTCATAAAAAAGCTTTTCACTTTAAAATAGCTATCAGTCAGGCTGAATCCAGCGTATTTTCAACATCCACACATTTATGGATGCCACATTTTGATATGCCCTTGGCATGATAATTGTTTTCAATGATTACTCTATCAAAAATCGTATATACAATTAATATACATTTTTAGTATTATATTATATTCATGTTGTATTTACGTTAAATTAAGTTATATTTGTTGATGGATAGGAATATTTTAATTACAAAAATTGAATTTATTTAAATGAGCAATAACTGCGATCATGAAGACCTGAGCTTTTATTTTAATTAATAATATTTAAATCTACATTTGGACAAACGAAAGGATGTAGATCTAACAGATTAGCAGACCCCTTAATCGTCACTAACCCTCACCCAGGGGTGTCTCCGACCCCAAACCAGACTGCTTAATGGGTCCTGGATGGATTAAGCTTCTGGGGTGAGTTCTCTTTCTCATTGGATATCTTTTTCCACATTAATAAAACTCATATCTCTATGCTATTTTTTATAAGCAGTAATAACTCTAATTAGATCGATTGAATTTTGTAATAATAATAATAATATTTTGATTATTCAAACATTTTATTTTCATTGAACCTTTAACGAAGGTAGAGGCTGGTAAAAATTAGAATTATAATAGAAACATAACATAACATAAAACAAATTAAAGCGATCCTGTTCATGACTATACTCTAATTTAAAAAAAAAATCAGATTAATGATTTTTTCTTTTCTTTTATCGATACAAATGTATGCATACATTTTTCTTTAATCGACATAAAATGTAATATTTTTTCTTCCTATATACCACTTAAATATGAACGAGGACACACTATTTTTTAATGCTGAATGTTCCGTACGGCAATCGATTTTTTTAATAAGGTATTAGGCACTTATACTGTGGTAATGTGCTCAAGAACGACTTTGCAGAATGAAAATCCTTATACTAAATGGTTAAATGATAACCAGATTTGATGATTTTGATAACTACCAAGTATTCAGTCCTAGAAAACGGTTTTATATTTTTTATGTCAAAATCCAAACTCTACATGCATTTTTTATATTTAAGGAATAAACAGGATTGGATAAATGTTTATTATTATTAAGAATTCCCTAGGGTTATATATTCCTATTTAGATTATTATTTTAGCATACAGTAATGGTGTTTCTCATTTGAACATGAAAACAATAAATCATTTATTTGTTTTTTTATGAAATACAAATAATGTAATGTATTAAAAAATGATGTAAGGTTTTTGATCTCAGTTTTAGATTAGAACCAATAGTTCATCAATTATTGGAATAGGTAAACAAATTGTGTTTATAGTAAATAACTCATTGAGCAACTATGAATAAAAAAGTTTAAAAAAAAAAAGAAATTTGATTTATAATGAAATATATTGCAAACAAATATGAATTTAATAAAATTTCTTACTTAACTCATTTGGACCTTAGTGCCATTAAAATAAAAAATATTCAAGACCTTAACTACAGGATTATAGAAAGTTAGCAAGCGCATTATTATCAAGTACATACAGACCCTACCTTACTTCGCTAACAGTAGCGAACATTCAAAGGCCGACTACAAACTATTTTATAATAATTTACACGGAATATTAACATACTCATTTACGACACGCATGCCATAAAATATTCGTGAAGCTCTAAAAATAAGTTATATACAGGATCCCCATACCTACAAACCGTAAATCATAAAGAGATTCTGAAGAATGAACCCTCCCTAGATATATGATCGATTTTTGTTTTTCAAAACGACAAACATACCTCATATAAAGCATATTCCAGGTTTTAATTAGGATAAATCAGATATCTGATATATGGTTACTTTTGTTTTCAATAAAAAAATAATAATAGATAGCAGAAACGAAAGTTGGATTTGATTGTTTTAACAAATATTTTATTTGTAAAGTAAAAGACCGAATTTTCAAAATAACGCATTATAACAATCAAGCAGTTAGTCTGAAAATTAAACCTATTATATTCTAATACAAAGAGAAAAACAAAAAAATAAGATCATTTCAACAAAAAAAAGTTCTGAAAAAATACACACATGCAAAATGGTTTTTAGTTATTTAACCACTCATTAAGCTTATACCTATAATAAATGATTGTAAATATTTCATCTAAGCAATTTTATTTTCGAAATTTTTTAAAACTATAAATCTACACCATTCTTATTTATCAATCAGTGGTGTTCACAATCGGTATTTTCTTGTTCCAAAATTTAAAATTTTTGTTCTTAATTTTCTACCAAATATAATTGAAAATTCACTATAGGGATTACATAAAGCGAACAACCCTCATTCTCCAAGATTTTATTTTTGAATAAATATATATATACTAAATATATAATACGTGTCATATGGGTCTTAAAACTAATGTTTACTGCCTGTATTTAAGAATATTAATTAATATCAAATTTTAGTCATGACAATCCGTGAAATTATTTAATATTTTTTTATTTTAACTATTAACGTTATATCTTCTCTTAATTAAGAATTCAATTTTAATTTTTTTTAATCAAATAGAATTAATATTCGAATCCGATAAAATGAATTTTTTTGTTTTTATCGTACCATATGAAAACGACCATTCCCCCAGGAAATAAAGTTTCAAATGAATGAAGGATTGGATTGACAGCTTAATATCAATTAATAGCCACAAAAAGGCTCCTCAAATCTTATATAAATATTCCCAATAATTATCGTGAACAAGATATGTTGTTCCGTAAATTATGAATCATGGTTTACCAGTTTTGTATGGAGCTTCCGTGCAATGTGCTTGTTAAGATAAGAGATCAGTTCTACAGTAATTATGAAATTATACAGGAGTTAGATTGTCGGAGGATAAAGGCGGTTTAACAGCGATTTGTGAGTTACTCGTATAATTAGGAAATCTTTACTCGGAGGGTTTTGGCATGTGTATGGAATATGGCGAATATAGGAGGGAATATTTCAATATTTATAATATTAAAAATAATTAAAATGAAATTTTTAACATATTATTGTGATACAATGTTTGTAAAAATGTATAATTGTTGATTTATTTGAAAATCGTCATCTATGAAAATTTTTCTAGAAGAAATGTTTATGTCACAGAGACGATATCGACCAGTTGGCAGGAAGTGTCCTAAAAGCTACGTGTTGGGAAGCGGAACACATTAAAGACAACTCTATATGAGAATTTCTTTTATGTAATGTCAAGAAATGGATAGTTGGTTGATATAAATTAGTCTTTAAGTAATAAAAATGAAATATTATAAGATTATTTACTAGTAGTAAGGCAAACTCAAAAGGAGATCATCGATATCAAAAACAACTTTCACTTATATTCAAATATAACAGAGCAAATATTAGTATTTGCTCTAATGGCAATAGTATTAGTATTGACCTAATGGCGGTAATATGATCGAAAGATATCACACACATATCCTTAAATCTGTAAAAAATAAATGTATATATCTGCACTCGAAATATCTAATTAGGATGAAATGTCTAATCTTAGAGTGGAGTACTGTTCTGTTTAAGTCGTCGATTCCGGCTGCTGACGTGAGATGTACTGTATATGATTTTCACTTATATTTTTTTTAATCATATAAATTTATAAATAATATATATCATGCCTTTCATTTTATAGTGTATGCTCTGATGACAGGAGAATTGACGAAGCGTTGTCTGAATCATTATTATTTATCATAAGTTGCTTCTTTTTTTAACCCTTTACGCTTAGATTAAATTAACAGGTTTTGCTGCCACTGGAATACTTTGAATTTCAACGTATACCAGAGTATCAAAGTTGATGTTCCAGAAGCACCATTAATTAGATGTACATATAAAAAAAGAGATTAAAATGTTAACAATCATGTGATATCCATTATTAATTTTCAGACCAATTGGCCATCTTGTTGGGAGGGCAATGAATATTCATTTTTCATTGTTAGCTGAGATTAGTTTATTTTCTCAGATGGGTTGGACCATTTTTAATTGTTTACCCTTTTATCATCTCATAATTTAATTGATGTTTTAAGCCGCAAAATCGACGTTTCGGGGTGTGGCCATATCTTCAGGATTTTAATCTTAAATGCTTTAAGTTTGCTCCCATTTTGTCTTGAGTTTGAATCACCAATGAAGTACTTTAAAAAATTTAGCTGTAATACATTATTTTTTAAAGATTGTATATTAGCAAACGGTTTTTTTTTAAGGTCAGAATGAAACATGAAGGAAAGTGCCTTAGAATTCACACTTTTAATTAAAAATATTTAACCAAAAGTATTACTAAATAATTAATTTCCTCTTATCCCCGTAATGAACACGTCCACATTTCAAGTTCCTAGCGACTTTTGTCTCGCCGGTGTTTGATCAATCGTTGCTGACCTCAAGACTGCTTTACCCGGTGAGGGAGTTTTATAGATTACTCCTTCATTCTACGGCATTTATTGTAAAATCTATCTTTATCATCATAGATTAATATAAAAAAAAATTAAAAATACTATGTTTCGCGTCAAATTAAAAGGATTTATTAATATAACAATCATTTTCAAACTTATAATAGGCTCTACCAAACCAGATTTAAAATAACGCACAGCCCCAATATACTACTGCTCATAAGAGTTAACATACATAAGAAGCACCCAATGAATATCTTTAAGAAGCAAAATGGTGTTTAAATTAAATTCGAAGTCTAGAAACATTTCCTAAATAACTGAACATAAATATGAATATTATAAATAAATAAATTTGTGTTAAATAAGTTTTTCCTTTTGAAAGGATGTAAACTGGATTGCATTATCTTTTTCCTTAAAATGAATTATGCTGGGAAAAAGTTTTTATGCTTTCGATTTTGTTTTGTTATGCAGGTTTTGGATGGCCATAATTGTTTTATATTGCATGTTTTTATATTTATATATACATTATCATATGTTTTTATATCGAACGTTTCAAAAGACTAAAGGTTTTATAAGTATATATGTTTTTCATTTTTGAGCTTTGAATTGAAAAATCACTCCAATTCGTTCCATTTCACTGGGATACAATGAATCAATGTTACAATATTTTGTTTTGTTTAGTTTTGTAAAATTCTTAAAAGTATCATTAAAAAATAAATAATCGTTTAATATTTTATTTTAATAAACAAAAATATGAAAAAATAAAAAATAAATGATCGTGCGAAATAAATAAAGTCTTAGCTGTTGGTTGAAGTTTAAATAGATCTATGTTTCATAAATCATATTTACCCCAATAGTATTTTTCTTAGAGATGTTTCAAAAGATACGTTATAAATAATATTAAAAAAAAGATAAATAAATAAATTCAATTATCTATTCTTCGATTTAATCACTATTAAATAAAAAATAAAAACAAACATTATTCGGTCTAAAACATTAATCACATTAAACGTCGATTGAAAAATTAAAAAAAGAAGTAAGCTAATTAAGAAGTAAAGTTAATGTAACTGGAAATATCTTCTTCGTATTCTTTTGCGTTTCTCTCTCTCTCTCTCTCTCTCTCTCTCTCTCTCTCTTACTTTTTTATTATTCCCTTTAAGCCTCAAATACTTTCTTCAATAAGATTGATTGATGGCAGGTGGAACCTGGCAAGGATACCTCTAACACAAAACGAAGAGACAAAGATAGATTCAATGAAATCTGTTCTGCTAGAGTTAATACTTAACGCATTCAATTAATTAATAGTTTGCATTCATGTAGCTTGTCCAGATAATTAATGAAAGCAGCAGTAAATCACTTACTAAAATACTCCATTACTATATGACGTGAGAAAAGATTTAAACTTCATTCAAGGACGGCTGATAAGCAATCGTGGTAAAATTAAAGGGAAGAAAGTAATACTATGTACTAAGAGGAAAAAAACTAATTAAATATAGATCCTTTCCACTAATCCAGTATGTATTTTTGGATACTTTTTTGTGAAAAAAAATTAAATAAGATTGTATCTTAATCAATTGGAGATCATTATTATACAGCGTTGTTTGAACAAAAATAAGTTTTTTAATAAAAAGATTATTTTTATAATGTTATTTTCAACTGATTAGTAGTCCTATTATTATCTATTAGATGATTAGTTCATGCATTTTTTTTTAAAATAAAAGTAAATACTTCTTCGAAACCAAATTAAGTCTAACCTCTCTTATTATTAACTATTCAAAACATTGATTTATTTGATCGAATTAATCAGAGTTGGAATCCATATCTTCGACCCTACACTTCCAGCTCCTCCCAAACATCGTCAACATCCAGAAGTTCTATCTCGATTTGACAACAGGGCAACGACCAACTGCTGCAGACTGCGGCGATGACCCAGTGTAAGCCCGTACCTGTGTCCCAATCGATTTACCGACCTCCGACATTTCACTGTCTGTCTTATATTCCTCGTCTTTACCGGCGAACCTCTAAGTGTCAGCAAAGAGAGGGAAACAAGTAGCTAAATAAGCGGTTATTTATGTGTATCTTGATAGACAAATAGATCAATAGAACTCTGCCTGTTCTATATAATAGTATATAGGTTATCAAATGTCATAATTAATTATATAACGCCAAAAAGCAACTTTAAGTAGCCTGCATCTGTTTATAAACACTGGTTGGATGTAAGAATAGTATACCATTACGGACGTAAACATTTACGTAAATATTTTTTTTAATATAATTAAAATTTTTTGAAAAATATAAGTAGTAATGAATGTTTAGAGAAAACCATCAACAATTTGCTTTTGTTTTAGAATTAGCTTAATCGGTAACTCACGTTATATTCCTGTAAAATAAAAACTCTATTTAAGAATGAGCGTGTTGAAGTCCTTACTTTTTTTTTACTGTTTTAGTTTTCATAGTTTAAATTAGTCTTGTAATAGTGTAACGTGTTGCTCGAGATTCAGGATAAAATAAAGAAGACTTATTTATTTTTTTAAACATAAATAATGTTCCATGAAATAACTTGTACCTACAGCCCGGGTGAATAGGTTCAACTTTCTCCGAAATGAATTTCTTGTACTTAGTGAAAAGGAAGAATGATAAGGTGTTAAGTTAGCCATTCGCTTGAAATTGAATTAATACTTAAATTTACAACTTCATTTGAAGCCAAACACTAAGAGAATAACACAATTCCACTTCTCCCTATCTGGACAAAATTCGACTTGACAACCGATTCACGAAGGCTGCAGATGTAATGACGGGCGTGTTTCAATTTAATATTTCATCTAAACAGATAACAAACATAGAACCTTTAAACAAAATTAAGGATAAATTTATGACACTAGGATAAAGAGTGGGGGGAAATAATTTGATTGTTTTAATCTTAAAAGTTTTTTCATTTTCTGAAACTCGATTTCACTAATGCTTAATGCTAATGCATTAGTGAAATCGAACTTAAAGAAACAATTTATTTCAAAGGAAACAATAAATAATCTCATATTTATTTATCATTAATTTTACTGTTTAATTTATCAGCTTCCGATTTTTTTTTTTTTTTTAGTACGCTTTTACTTCGTTTTTATAATTTATAAAAAATTGTAAATATTATATATGTACTTTTAAATATTTTTAACTCTGATTCAAAATTTTTTTACACCAAATTGAGTAAAATTTACTGTTATATAAAATCACTTTAATTATTAGCACATTCATCACTAAACACAATATTTCAATACTCCACACAGTTTTTTTTTTTTTTTTTTTTTTTTTTAACAAAATGAAAATAGAACTGTAAATCACTCGTTTTAATAATGCTCTGTACTGAAATTGATCCGAGCATGGATTATGTGGCTTTCTTCTTTGTATTTTGCTATGGTAATTCCGAATATGACTATCAAAGTTGTCCATGGGGCTCAAATTTTTTGTAATTTTAAATTTTGTAAAAAAAAAAGGTGATATTTCTATGAACGTGTCTTGTGTGAAGAGACATATGACAATATGAAAATTTTACTGTCCGAGATACAATACTAGAAGCATTCTTGGAATGTGTGTGGAGACCTCAAAGTGTACTTTTGTTAGGTCTTCAATCAGGTTATACAAAATTTTGTTGTTTTCTGTGTGAGTGGGACACCACAGATCGCAAAAATCATTATATAAACAAGGAATCGTCCAAAATAAATCTTGTACCTGGAGAAAAAATGTACTTTTCGAACCACTAGTAAACCCAGAAAATGTTTATCTTCCACCATTGCACATTAAACTCGGTTTGACGAAAAATTTTGTTAAGGCACTGGATTAAAGTGGATTTCTACATTTAAAAGCCACATTTCCTCGGATCAGTGATGCAAAAATAAAAGAAGGTGTATTTGTTGATCCTCAAATAAGGGACCTTATGATTCATCAAGACTTTGAGGAATGTTTGAATGGAGCCGAAAAATCAGCTTGGATTTCTTTTAAAGGATGTTGTGAAAGAATTTCTTGGAAATAAAAAAGCAGAAAACTACAGAGAGCTAGTTTCTAATCTTCTACAAAATTATAAGGCTTTTGGGTGTACACATGTCTCTAAACATACATTTTCTTGACTCTCGTTTGGATTTCTTTCCTGAAAATCTTGGGGCTGTTAGTGATGAACACGGTGAGCGATTCCATCAAGAAATAACCACTCTGAAGAAACGATAACAGGAAAGTGGAATCCAAATATGTTGGCAGACTATTGTTGGTCTTTGAAAAGAGATGTACCAGCCGCAAAATACAGCTGGAAATCATCAAAGGCTACAGTTTGATTTAAATTACGGTATGAAAGCTGATTAAACAAAATTGCTTGTTTCAACAGTATAGTATTTTTTTATTTTGAAATTACACAAAATCCTTGTCCCTGAGACAAAAATGCTTTTCAAATTTGCAATCAGAGCTGCAAATTCTAAAGAAACAGCCATTGTAATTCATTTAACAGACAAAAAGATAAATTTTGTTGTCCAGTGTTATTGGTTTAACAATCAAGTAACAATTGAGCAGCAACAGTTAAGATGTGTGAATACTTCTGGGCTTTTTCTTCTTTCGACAACTATATAAACAAATGAATTAATATTGTAATATTTCAATATAATTTATTGATGAATGCTTAAAAATAATTTAACGAAATTGTAATTATTTGACATTTCTAACAATGCATAATATGTATAAACATAACGATTAAATATTTTATTGATATTATTAGACATTTAAAGAAAAAATTTATGATTTCCAAATATATGAAGAGCAAAGGTCAAAATTACTAATTTCTGTATCAATTAAAACGGGAAAATTGGCCCTTTTAAACACGGACTATCTTATAAATTTCTACCAAATTTATAAAATTGATTAGTAGTATAGATTTTGAAAAGTTGACAACTGATAGAGGATATTTTGTACATGAATATTTAGATATAGTTTAATAAGATATAATAAGGGGAAATAAAGGGAATGTAGCAGTACCGTTAAACTTATGTCTGAATTCTATGTTTAATAGACTAATGTAACAAGATTATTTAATTTGTTTTATAAATGTAAACTATTATTTTATATTGTAAATAATTAATTAAAAGACACCAAGTATATAGTTGTGTGGAATGGAATAATAAAGAAACGGGCCTTTCTAAGGGTTACTTATAAAAAATAAAAATTTACAAAGAATTTTCTTTTTTATTAAACTTGATAATGACGTAGGCGGCTCAAACTTAGTAAATGGAATGAATAAAATATTTTTAAAGTTGAAAAATGCCTTAAATCAAATAATTAGTTCTTTATAGAAAATTGTAGATGCCCAAAAAATCTTCGTGTTCTTAATAGAAAATATTTTTATTAGAAAAACTTTTAAATTATAGACGAATTCCTAATGAATGCGGAGGAAAATGATGTTACAACAAAACAAATATAAAACATAATAAAATAAGGTAATGAATATAAAAAATATATATAATAAAAAAAAACTCAATAATAAAGAACATGAC
Source organism: Troilus luridus (assembly GCA_964056705.1). NCBI lineage: Eukaryota > Metazoa > Arthropoda > Insecta > Hemiptera > Pentatomidae > Troilus > Troilus luridus. The sequence goes on from OZ057412.1 coordinate 31,786,834, forward strand.
GAAAAATTACGCTTTTAGTCTATCTATGACTAGAGACAATCTTGGAAACGTTCTTAGATTTGAAATATATTTACACTACACAGCGGAGATCAAACATCCAATGGCTACAATAAGTCTTATACCTATATCAATTTCAGAAGCGATTACATTACTAAGAGTGAACTACTTCTTATATTGCGAATAGAGTTATAAAAAAAGATTTAATATTCCAGATTCAATCCGATTGTTGGAAACTTAAATTCACATCCCCGTTGGTGTTCTATACTACTTGAACTTTTCCTACTTTCTGATAGTTTCTCTGCGGGTTAATATAATCAGAATCATCGTTCTTCTAGAAGAATAACAAATGCAATTTTAAATATATAATATTTACTTGCGAAATAAAATCTTACATAGTAAAAGTAAGAAACTAATAAATCAACCTTACTTAGCAATATGATTATATTTAGATAATAACCAAAAGAAGTTCTCCCTAGTACCTCGTTAGCGATTTTTAAGACAACAGCATATAATTTGAGCAACATGCTCGGAAATCATTATTTCTCATTATTTCATTATAGTTTTAATAAGAAGGCATTTACAGATATCATTGGCCATTTGGTAGCAGTAATCTTGGAGTTGTGTTTTGAAGCACAATAAATGTTTACCACTTCCATTGTATAATTTCTGTCTAATGAATAATTTATATCCATTGAATAACGCAGCATTTAAAAGAAACAATCCAGATATTCTACATCCGTAATCTTACTTAGTCCTCACTTCATTTTTATTAATCCTCGCTATAAAAACGTAATAAACGTCATTAATGAAAACGGCAACAGGGCTAATAATGTTTTCAACATATCGTTGAAAGAATATATCATTTCAACTTTTCAATTTTTTAATAGAGAATTTTGAATATTTCATATGATTTAAAAAAAATAAAAATTTGGGTATTGGTAAAGCAAATCATTCCTATTGTAATGATGGTACTGAAATCCTTTTGTTAACCACTACGAAATTTTTAAAAGATAGAAACTTAGTTTATTTTAATTTATGTCATTATTCCCATAAAACTTCAAGTTCATACATGATACAACTCAGAATAAAGCATTCTTAAAAAAGAAAAAACCATGATGGAAATGGAATATCAGATACGTCGTTCCTGAATTAAAAAGCCAACCAATACATATGTTACGGAAGGTGTAACCCAAAACTCCCAACTTTTTAGTTATGTCGTTGTTATTTTCAATGTATGTTATCAAACATACAAATGAGAAGAGGAGATGAGAAAGAGGATAGGAACATTGTAAGAGTTGGAGAATAGTTACTATATTCGTACCAGAAAAACCATTTGTTTTGGTCAGAAATAAAATTTTATTAATTTTTATTGGCTTTCCGAGAAGATATTTACTGGATTTTATTAGATATATTTAAAAAAAAATTGGTTGACAATTAAAAATAAAGCCAAATTTACAGAATATGTCAAGAAATTGAGAATATGTAATGGTTTGAAACATAAACTATGTTTATGATATAAAATTTAAAGTTTTATAAGAATATATACTATAACTATTTTCTTCTTATAATAATGGATTACGTAAATAAATTCATAACTAATATGGATTTATTTTTAACATCGGAATACTGCCAAAATTCGGAAATGTTCGAGAAATTCGGTACGAATCATCATTATGTACGAAACAGTGCTTAAAATCAAAATATTATATCTGTTATCTACAATATACTCAATTATAGTACAATGCTATACGTAGGGTTTCGTGAAGAATTTAATTTTATTCAGTTTGACTCTACCCTATTACTCTTAAGAAATATAGAAAAAGTACTTACACTGATCCCTGATTAGTACTTTTTAATTTAGATGAATTTGGACCAAAATCAATCATTATTTTGATCAAGAAAATTTTTTTTATTAATCAAATGAATTTATGAATAATTTTAAAAGGTGGTAGTCATTATTTAATTTTCTTTAATATTTCCAGTAATAAAAACACATTAAATATTATTTATTGCAAATAGCTATCAAACAAGATAGAAAATAATATTTAATAGTTGTTATAATACATGGAATTAAAATTTTCAGTCTGTTGATACAATCTTGTCTACTACTACACGTAGCACTTCATCCAAAGATATGAATGAAACTAAAAAACTTAAATAGTATAACAACATAACTACCAGACTGACATAAGTAGTATATGCGATCGATAACAGGAAGTTCTTGATTGAGAAAATCGATTAGTTTATAATTCCATTCATAAGGGACAGGTTCATTGAAAGAGTTAAATATTTGGCATAATTTTTATTAGTTAACTATCATTCTGTAAATATGGTATAATTTAATATGTTTATCTTCATGTCATATTCTTTATACTATTAATACATTTAAAAATAAATAAATCTTTATTGAGGGAAGGAAAAGGGTCCGAGTGGAGGTAAAAAAAAATCTTAAGTACGGCTGACTATAAATTTGAAAGCCAACGTTTCAATATTATTCTAGAAAAATTATTCAAGATATTTTCTTATTTGTTTAAAAAACATATCAAAGAATTCTCGCGGATAAAAAAAATGATTACCATGGTAAAGCATATTCTGTAGTTATACGTTCAATTATACATTTTAAGAAATTCAATTTATAGTTAGACAATTTTAATGACATATTTATTAAATTGGTTTTATGAGTTAACTGCTTGATTTATCACCATATTAAATTAAAATGTGATTTTTTTTATTAAATGATTAATAATTCTCTTATTTAATAGTTGGGCTTGACGTTTGATGGTAAAGAGCATTTGTCAAAAAATCTTTCGAATAGCATATTAATTATTACCTATAGGATTCTAAATATCAAAGATTAAAAAAAATCTCAGATTAGGAAGATGGTATCCCTCGTGCTACCGAAACTAGTAGCAGATTGAGCATATGCTGAGGGTTTTTCCATCAAGAATAAAAATAATTCTACTTTTCTTGAATAGAACATTTTTTTTAAAAATCAGATGTAGGTTATTTACTAAACTAATAATAAAGCCAGGAAATAATAAACTGAGAAAGGAAATTAAAAAAAGAACAGGAACAATTGTACTTAGTTGCAATGATTTATTTAAAATATAACATTTGAGATTTACAATTAAATTTAATTTAAGATTAAAATTTTTTGTTAAAATATGTGCGATTTCGAATCTGAAATTCGATAGTTGATATTAAATATAAAGTTCAAACCGCTTTTGTTTTTCTAATATAGAACGAATGTATGCTGTTTTTTTTTTCAAGTGGATAATAACGTATCGTTTAACTACACAAAGTCAGAGTCTATAAATTATTTTTTATGGGTAGCTGCATATGAAATGTCCGACTTTTTAATTTAAAAAATAATTGGTGGAATTATTTGATTTTTGTTGTTTACTATGTTTGAGTAAACAAATTGTAACGATATGTCATTAATAGCATCTTTTTTAATAGTATTTACTACCACTACAATTGATCCAAGATTGTTTAGCATCCCATCAAATGTGAACATGGAAATACACATTTTTTTATGAGTTTAAAGTTGGTCACTCGGCAGCAAAAGCGGCAAGAAACAAAATCACCACAATCGGGGAAGGGTGTAATAACGACCGGATCATGGACCAAAAAATCGAATTGGGATAAAAAAAAAATGATTCCTTCTTGTGGAATGATCAATGGAAGGAATAATTCATATCATATGAAGAGGTGGAACCACCATTACTGCAAGGGTATTGGCATAACGCAACCTAAACTTATCAAAGAATGAGTGTAAATATTTTGATACACCCATATAAAAATTTTTCGATTTCATGATGTTGTTTTAATCGATATCCTTTCCCTCGAAAACGAACATTTCATATGAAGCTACCCAAAATGTTTATTTTTTTTTATATTACTGTCCATGAAATTTTTATTAATACTAATCCATTCTGGGTTAACATTTGGGAATAGAAGACATTCAGTTGGAGACGTGATCCGGTATCTTGATCAACACATCAGACCGACCTTCCACCAACATAAGTAGCACTAATGGTTTAGTGTTATATATCCACCACATTAGCAAACTCATCAAAATAAAAAATGTTAAAGTTATAAATTGTCAACCACGGAAATGATATTAAGGAAACAAAAAATCAAATGAAACAACACCAAAATACATATGCAAGATACACTAACAGGTACCTACTTCCATTCAAAGAGTTTCATACAAATGTAGAATTATGTTTTTTTATACAGAGGAAATAGTTTATGACTCCTGGACGGAATTCTAGATAAATGTTTGTAAGCCTGTTGCTGTTGGCGGTGATTAATGTTCAAGATGTTTGAGCTTTGAAATTGAAGTGGGAGGGGGGGGGGGGCTGCCCGGGCGAGGGCGGGGCTTGAAAATCGATATAATTAATTTTATTGCGAGGGAGGGATATATTTAAAAATTTAATTTTAATTCATATTTTATTTTCTTCTTTTTTTTCCACTACAATGTCATTTAAATATTTAAGATTATTGTTAATAAATACTTGAACTTGAACTTGAAATCATTTCTTATTAATCAACTGCATATATATATACATATTTTTTTTTTTTTTGGTGTATGGGATTTATTATGGTTATAATTTGCAATATAAATATTGAGATTTTCGTCGTGTTAAATAGTTAATCCATAATTTTACTTGGTTTTTTTATTATTAATATTACTATTATTAATATTATAAAACGTATATATTAATATTATTTATTATAAATCTGGTATAAAAAGTGTACATTGTCGTTTTTTTTTTTTTTAAATTTTTCGTAAAGGTATTCTATTGAGAATCATTGAGTGACGGAATGGGCAGCGTTCATATATTTAGGGTGAGGTTTACGACTAAAAAGAAAATATATCAGTGCTGTAATACATTTACATGGTTCTCTAAACATCAAACTGTCATTATGTAATTTTTATAGCACATGAAAAGTAATAAATTGGTCAAGTAACATCAAAAGTGCAACTAACATCAATTATCAAGAAAGTGACGTGCGTAAAAACATCGATTCACACAACATTCAAGCTATAGAGATGATTGAAGAAAAGAAAAATGATCATAGGTGCTGTGATTCGCGTGTGGTAAACTAACGAGTGCATGAAATCTCGCGACAATGCAATAAATCGAAAAGCGGTAAAAAAAAGAAAGAAAAAAAAAGAGGTGTGAAACACAATACATGAAATATGAGAAAAGCGGAAAATCGAAACTCGTGACTATATCTACGAACTTACCTGGAGTAATTGGGGGAGTTCTTGCAACGGACGACAGAGGGCAGTTCTAGCGCAAACTGGCGGAGCAGCGCTCTAATGGAGGGGGCAGTGGGCGGGTGACGTCATCGGCATGCGCACCGCGAGGGGCGTGCCAGGCCTCGGATGTAGCAGCAGGTAGAGGCCACGAACGGCAATCCACGTTCTCCACATCCTCGAGTCCACTACTGCGTTGACTAACAGTTGAGAGACTGGCTAAATAGTACTTACATCCAGCGGTGTTTGCCTGGGGATGAAGAAAGCAGTCACAAATGAGACACGCACACCACGGCGATCGGAGGCGGAATGAGGGGTGTTTTACCCGGGCGGCTACCCTGTCAGAACGCATGCGCAATGCCAGCACTACCCCCTCCACTACATCACTACCCCTGGTCCCAGAATGGGCGGAACTCGCGGCCCTGGTTTGAGGTCCGTCCCAGCTCCTAGTGGACGTCCGCTGCTACCTGTTGGTATCCAGTCTTTTCACTGTACATGGACCAACAACATTCTCAAGACTGAGAAAGAAGTACATTAACCCTCCAAAGTGGAGAATCATTTTTTTGAAAAATATTTGATTGTTTTTACATTTTTCTATTCTTATAGTAATAAAGAATTCAAGAAAAGTAATTTAAAAAAATTGCACTAAAATTACTGTCAGAGCCCCTTGCAGGTAGATGCAACGGTAATTCACCCTTAACAATAATAAAAGAGAAAATGGAATGGGAAACCCGGGCTACTTTCTACTGTGACATAAACGTCACACTAGGCTTTGGAGGGTTAAGATGGACTTCCTCAATCATTTCAGCTAACGTTGGATCATCCATTCATTCATTTTGCAAAATATAAAATATAAAAGAAATACAAAAAAACCTTTTTCTCTTTATCCAACGGAGGTCAGGCATTAGGTACATTACAAAGTAGGGATTTCACTGTTTCCAAGTCAGCTGATGTAGCCGATATAACGCTCAACCACCAGTTTCCCCCTTAATTAAGGGTATCCCTTTTGCAGAGGTTGGGCAAGCCCTAGCAAGGATTTCAAGGGTTATTTACAGTTTATGTGTGAGGGCCAGTCCCAATCCCTTAGGATCAGTAATCCTGCACCCCAGGGACTGAACTATCCCACTCCCTCATAAAAGAAATTCACTCGTAACCATTGCACCATAGCGTACCGTGTAGCTTGTTGATAATACTCTCCAAGTATAAAATTGGTTCTTTCCCACCCATCAGCTCAACTCAGCAACTCACTTTTTTACTTATTGAATGTTTTAGAGAAAAAGTGTAGTAAGTCTTATCATGGAGTCCTCTTAAACCACGATGGAATTCATCACACCCTACCGTATTTTCAGTGAGTCATGACAGTTCCGATATTGGTTATTTTATTCAAAGAATCATGAAAAACATCGAAGTGGACAAAATATTTATTGATAATACATAATTTGCCTATCATAATACATCCAATTAAATGAATGTAAATTGCAGTCAATGTTTATGAGAATAAAAAAAATCTTGAAAATTGTTTCCTGAGAAAATCCACAATACAATCTACTCCATATACCCAGACAATTAAGATGAGATAATTTAACGATTTGTTTTATTGATTCTTTTGTTTAATCCATTTATTTTAAATACATATAGAGTTACCAGCCTTCTTTTGCGTACAAATCTCAAACTCTAAAAATAACCAAAAGTAAATGTATTGACGATGGACACTTAGCTTTTGCTTTTCCTTACGTAGATAGTGCTTTCCTTACGTAGTACAATGAGCACAGTAAAGGATTTTCATTAAGGGAGAGTGGAGGAACGGCAAGAAAAGATGGATGTTTCTAAGAACAGAGGCACTTCAAATACAGAGGCGGATATATTTAATTGAATTGAGTAAGATCAAAGTTTCGACAAAATAGCAAAGCTTACATATCTCGGAACAAATATCTCAGAAACTAATGAAATTGAAAAGGAAATTAAAGCGAGGAAATTAAATGGTGGAACAATGACCTAACAAGAGGCATGAAGGTGCAGAAGTACAAGTGAAACTTGAACCCGAACTTTTCAGGCTTGTTTATTAAATACGAGACAAAAAGTTTCCTCAATTTGCCCACAGAATTTGTGGATAAGTCGAGAGGGAGATGAATGTAGGTTGACTTGGAACCAAGAACAAATATGCTTCTATAATTCAAAAGATGTTCTGTTTACCACTAGGATGCACTAAACTAGGATGCATCTTCAAGTGCTTATCTTCTTAAGATATATGGGTAAGTGCAAAAAATAGAAAAGCAATAACATTCCAAACATGGTTTGCTATGGATCGTACCGGGCGTTATTATAAAAATAAATATATATTTTTGCATAAAGAGCAAATGACCGTGTGTAAGAAATAGGTCACTCAGGTTGAATGGTTAGACCCCGTGGTCAAGGGAGGGGGGGTCAAGAGATACCAAAGGTGGAGACTCCTCCTTCGTAACAGACTCTCAGAAGAGATCCGGAAGAGGAAGGTGGAGAGAGGAAGGAAGATCGGCGGTGGTAGCCTAGGATGGGGAAACTGGCGCGGAAGGGAGAGACAGCCAGACACTCGGAGAAGACACCTCACCAAGAAGAACTCTAGGTGTACCCCTGTTTTACAAGATAAGTTGTAATTTAAGTTCTGTATTTATTTTATGGCAATCCTCTCTCTCTCTCTCTCTCTCTCTCTCTCTCTATATATATATATATATATATATATATATATATATATATATATATATATATATATATATATATATATCAATCATTAATCGTATTTCAAATTGTATTAATAAAGTATATTCATTAAAATTCTTTTGGTGCTTACTTAACCCAGATGCACTATATCTTTCTATGAATAATATATTGCTGGCTTAATTAATTAGTAAATTGGTAAATACACTATCAACCTCTGGAAAAGAATCCAGAGAAATAATACGTTTAAAGAAATAATAATTTCAGTAATCACCTTAAATGATTCTGGTGCCTGTAAAATAGATCCAATACTTAGGGTTGCATCTCGAAATCCTCATACTAGACTGAAGAGACAAGAAACCGCTCGACGTTTCAGGCCAAAGTCAATTAGAATATTTAAAATATATTTACGGCAATAAAATATAGCAGGTTATGAAAGGAAAACCTGGTAGAAACAGAAAGAGAAGAAAATCAAGGTTGCATTGGCAATGTGATTTGGAAGCAGAGCTTACGCCGTTCTGTGGCTGATTAGATTGGCCGGACAAGATTGCCGAGTTCTTCATGAACCATGGCTTAGTCGGTTAGAAATAATTATAGTTACATGTACAGTTTTTGTTACATGTAGTATTTATGAGAAGAAGGGAACGACATATTTTTACGGTCATTTATTTTATTTTTCAATAGTTTATAAAACTCTGCTCATGCCCTGAATATAACTACTGCTCATGCACTATAACTTTCAGAGAAATTTAAAGTTTCGAAAGTCTAACCTTGGATGGAGAGGTAAAGGAAGTACTTTTTTATTTATATGGGGTTGATCTTCCTTACTCAGTTTTTTTTTTTAAGCCACTATCCAACAAAAACAAATTGCTGCACTAAACGACATGATGTTCAGCAATACCAGACCATTATGACGTTGTAGATCTAGACTTTGCGAGGTTCCTAATAGTCTAAACGTAAGGCTGTCGGGGGTTTCGAGAGCAATTTGCCATAAAGAAGAACCCAGGACTATAAATTCGTCTGTAATGTGCTTTACTCAATTTTTCAATAGCGAAGCCTTGGGCGGTCGCCCCCTTTACAGCTCTTTGGATCCTTCACTGACTGAAATGAGCATTCTCATCAATGTTGTAATATCGGGTCAATATTTTAATAGTTAAACTTAAGTTAAACAAGGAAGTCGACCAAGCTATTGCCTCCCCTAAAGGACTGTACAATGCCTCATCACGTCATTCCTGTCTGAGACAATCGCTCAGCAAACCAAATTCAATTCGCCATTGTCTTCTTGAAATTGTCCTCATAGCAATCAAACAACCACATCCAACAAATGGGAGCATTTGAAATGGTTGGTTGTCGACAAGTTGAGTCGGCGAAAGTTGGATGAGTTGTCAGGGTTCATATGTCAAGCTCCACCCGTAACGATTATTGCAGGAACCCTTCTAGTTAATATTTCAGGTTCCGGTTTCAGGAATAAATTAATAAGCGGTGGAATTCTTTATTAAAACAGTATTATTAGGCTACACCTACATTGGATCCGATTCGGTGCGACGTGATTCTATCACATACGATGCTGGGGTGTATACATTATACATATTTTACTATACATTATAGTAAAATATAAATGTATTAAAAATAATTAATAAATAATCTTAATTTTATAAATTTAAAGAACCAAATGTTATAACTCTCGATATATTTCAGTCATTTGGTTTCCTAGCGACGTCTCATCGTATCACACCGGATCCAATGTAGGTGTAGGCTTACAAGTATGCAGGTAAGGAAATAAGGCTGGAAGTAAATTCGGATAAGACTAAGTATATGATTAGAAGCAGAAAAAGGGGAGATTTTGGGGATATTGTTGTAGGAGGGAACAAGTTAGAACATGTCGAGAAGTTTAAGTATTTAGTGATAAGGATAACTAGACAAAAATGTCATTCAAGAGAAATAAAGAGCAGTTAAGGACAGAATATTCTTGTTATTTTCTGGTCTCGGCATTACCTTCGTACCTTTTGTTCCATAATTTAAAAAAATAGAAATTATGGAATTTAGAAATTATTATATAAAACTATCATATTTCCATGGTTCTTTATGAATGTGAATAGTGACCTTCAAAGTTAAAGGATGAGCAACATCTTAAAGTATTCGAAAATTTATTCGTAATAAATAAATAATAAAACAATATATAGCGCTGGAAGTAAATTCGGAAAAGACTAAGTACATGGTTAGTAGATCCTAATAAATCAAACATTACTCATTGATCACAAATCTTTATAATGTTTACATTACCTACAAGTATTGAAAAGGTATTGGGCTTGTGAATGTATTAATACTTATTCTTTATCAATTTGGCATGATTATGAGACCAACGTCACACGAGATTATGAGTCCCGAAACGTAGCCAAAGAAGTGGAAAGAACTGACTGAAGCTCGAGGCCCACAAGTATAAACTATAAATTTATATATGTATATTTTTCCACACCTATGTTAAAAAAAAATGTTTGTTGTTACTTTTATTTTTGAAACTTAGTTCTACGTTTTGCTGTATTCGTCTATTGTTATTATAGTGTTGTTTTTTTGTAAAATAAGTTACCAATCTTTTTAAATATTATAAAATATGATTATTTTGTTCATTTAGCATCGATAAAGATGGATTTGACTATAAAGAAACCTTGTTTTTCTATGAACAGTTGTTTTGTTTTTTAATTTAAAAATTTCCATTGGCCAAGTAATATTTTTTTCATAATTATTCTAGCTGTCGAATTGTTAATATAAAATAAAACCGGTTTGGAATAAATTAATACAAGGTTTTTTATGGATAGGCTGGTGTTTGCCAAATTGCCCCACGTCTTCCATGGCTCGGTGGTCTAGGGGTATGATTCTCGCTTAGGGTGCGAGAGGTCCCGGGTTCAAATCCCGGCCGAGCCCGGTATAGTTTTTTTCTTTCTATTCATTATTTTACAGCAACAGGATTATTTATTTTATATTAAAAATAATTATACGTTATTAAAACAATACTAAAAATTAATTATCTAAATGTTTACGAGATTTCCGTTATTATTAGCCACTTTATTATTTATAATGCATTATTATTATTAGGAATACTGAACCTACAATTCTAAAATCGACAACATCTGCATTATTGTTCTATGGTATGTTTAAATTATCATGTTTTTACTAATCAGAGATAATTACAAATCGTTTCAAATACATAAAATTTTATTTCTAATCAGTATATGAGAGGTTTAAAAGAATTAATGGATTTTTTATTTACTAAAATTAATTATATAACTTTTATAAGTTATGATAAATGCTTATTTAATTTTTATAAACTTTGAAAAATACAAATTTATTTAACTTAATAATTTTATTTAAAATTGATGGTTATTAAAAAAAAACTTCTAGCTAAATTAATTAAAAAATAAATTAGGATATATGGTACCAGTTAAATTGTTTTTTTAGATCGATGTAATGTAAAAGTTTAGCAGTCCCATTCTTAGGGCTATAAACATAACTACATTATATATTTATACATAAAATAATTGATAGTAACATGTTTTACAATAATGAAAGTTTTGATATTTTCGCATAATGTTTCATCAGCAAATCCAGTTTAATAACGCTTCGTGCAATATATGTTCATTCCGTGCATTGTTTTTCTAAATAAGTTTAGCAGCTAAGGATTAAGAAAAAATAAAAATTTCATGGCTAATTGAACCATCTTATAACCTTGTAAAAGTGCAACCTACAGTTTTCACAATTTAATCATTTGAATTGGAATAAAAATAGAATAGAAAAGAATAAAAAGGTTTTACTTTTTTTCGATATTTCCATTTTTTAATCTGGAATATACACCAATTGTATTTTTTAAATGTTTTTTCTGATCTATAAATGTAATTTTAGGTAAGAGAAGTAAAGTGATTATTAGAAAAAATTATTCTTGTTCTCAGCGTAACAGGGTAACCATGTTTTAACACCATAAAACGAAAAGTCGTTCGTAACTGAAATAAGATTGTCCCTTACGATTTTGATATCAAAGTTCTTCGACTTAACGCTCATTAATACTTTAAATGTCTGGATTTACTGTATACATTACCTAGACAATGGAAGGAAACTATTGTTTTTCAAAAATAAAACAAAAAAGGAATCACATTACTGAAACTGTGCAAAAGATTCCAAGAGAAGTGAATAAAATCTATTAAAAAATAAAAACTTTTATCATACAGCGTTTATCACAAAAAATGCAAGACGGAAACTCGACTGTGTTCAAACGTGTACCTAATAAAACATGTAATGCAATAATATAAAATTATTATAAAAAAATTCAATCTACTATACGTTATATACATTAAATAAAATTTTATTTAATTTAAATATAATTAATTGTTAGTATATACCTACATATTGCAATACTAATGTATTATATATAATATAAGAGTGGTGTAAAATGGTCAAGGACCTAAGGTCGAAGATTTAAGCCATCTTCAGGGCAGAAGAGATGAATAGTCCATCGAGTTGTAGTTGCATTCTTATTTGGTGTAATCATTGACTGAACCTCTTGACCATTTTACACCTCTATTAGCATTATCCAGACAACCATATGCATACGAATATACATAATATAGTATTTAAAATTGGATTTTATTTCAATAAAAAAATAGTTTTAATATATGAAAATAAAATTATTTTTCATTATTAAAAAAAGACACTGTGTCAAGACTATTTACTAAATCCAAGGATTCGGATAAATTAGAGTTAAAGTCAAATGTCGTGTAATAAATAAAATGTGAAGATAAATGCGGCAAATCCCATTTCGGAACATCGGAACAATACTTAAAACGAAGAGTGTACCAACACAAATGTGACTCAATAATAAAAAAACCCAATAAACCAGACCAAACAGCGCTCACTACACATTTTAGAAATACTCAACATACATTTAAATTTGATGAACCCAAGGTGATACACCGAGAAAAAAATAGCTTCAAACCTAATATAAAAGAAATGATAGCTATAGAGAAATATAAAAATCGCGCTGTAAACAAAAAATCGGATGTTCAAGGTCTAAGCTCGTGTTATGCTAATTTAATTAATTCTTGGAGATATAATAATAAATAGTCTAATCTGATTCAACAATTAAATAAAACTGCTGTTCCTAAAAATAGATTACTTATTCGTTGATCATAGCTAATGCAATATAAACATTCTATGATATATTGCGAAGTGAGTGATTGATGATAAATTGAACAATTCTTTGGAACTTGTAAGTACACCCTATCTATTACAACTTTTTTTTTTTCTGTTGGCTCTACAGACCTTGTAGATCTTTCGCCGCCTTTACCAGCCTTCTCGAGGCTGCTAATCTATTACAACTTACACGTGTCATTGTATATTTATTTTAGTGTGCTATTTAATGTTTTTACTAAAAGCTCATTTTTTTCACTGTCAGGGCATGAATATGAGACTAACTTAGTCTCGAAACGTCGCCTACGAAGTTGAAATAACTGACTGAAACTCAAGAACCATAAACATAATATATATATAAAATAGAATTGACCAATAATCCTCATTACTTATTTATAAAAAAAAAATTAAATAATTTTAATGGTTTATTTCCTAAAATTTAAAATTAATATATAATAAATATAAACTTTAATAAGCCCTTGTTTTTATTCTGTTGATCTGAACTAATTCAAAGTCTCAGGTCTGCTTATTGGATGTCTGACTATGGGATGAGATACACCCAACATACTTTTAAATAATGACAATGGAACTATTATTTTCCATAAATGTATCTACTTTTATTACTATTGTAAAGACAATGATGATATATAATTTGTTGCTTTTTAGGATATAATTTGTAGTACCTTGTAAAAGTTTGTGACTGGTTAAGGTACTATAATTGTTGTTTTTATGTGATCGTTTATAATATTGAATTTCGTAATTGTTTAAAATTTTTCCTATTTATGTATTTTGCAGAAAAAGTTTACAAATGTTGAATAATGAGATCAGTATGTATTAAAAATGACCGTGCAGGTCGAAACGTCTAATAAATGGATGAAGAACAATATTTTTGGACTTAAGGTTTCCTACTTCCCAAGAAAAATAGTTTTTTTATTTTTTATAAAAAGAAAAATTCCATTGAATAATGATTATTTTATGGAAATAGAATTATCCTGTCGCTAAAGGGAAAATCGTGAATCCAATAATCGACAAATAATTGATACATTCACCAGGGCTTATATACACACACAACACAAAGGTACAACCCCCTGATATGTTGTGGCAATGGATGGAATATTTACCTCCACCCGGGATTCTGATTGGCCAGTCCCGAGCGTGTTGTATGGACAAATGGATGTTGGCTCTGTTATTGGCTGTGCTTTGTGAGATGGTAATTGAGCCAACCAATCGGAACAAGGGCAATCAAGCACAGTCTCCATACACCCTGCATCATGTGATTGTGTATCATTCAAGCCACATCCTTCCTTTATTTTCGAATAGAATAAGCCGCTATCGCCCAAGAAGGGGGGAAAGCTATTCTTAATTTATTTATTCTCAACAAGTTTTAGATTTAGATTTATTCGCCTTAATCTCAGTCATTTGTTGGCCAAATTCATTTCGTGGAATAAATTTTGCCATCGTTATTTGTTTTGTAATTTAACAAAACAAATATTTGCATATTTGATTGTTATTTTCATTAACAAAGTGATTATTCTTTTTTAAGCCATGCACAAATACTGATATGATTTAATTAAATTCACCAATTTGTTTTGTTAAGCGCAAAGTACTCATGTTTGCAAAGCAAAATATAAGAAAAATCCTGTTTGTCTTAAAAATAACAGTATTGAATAAAATAAAAAAATAGAACCAATCAGTGGTCACTTTTTAAAGTAAATCATGTTTAAAATGTACTATGTACAAGATAATTTGTTAAATAAATTAATGTATTTTTTCTAGTAGTTTTTTAGTGCAGACCCTCCTTGGGCTCTCCCGATCTCTATAAAGTGAGAACTCATAATTCAGAAAAAAAAAAACCCGGCGGGTGAGCTTGATCTGGGACAAACCAAGAACCAGTACAATCTTAACTATACACTGAACCAAGTCCCTCCAGGAGTAGGGAGTAGTATTAGTTAAGTTTATATATACATAAATATATATATATATATATATATATATATATATATATATAGTTTAAAATTAGTTGAAATTTAATCAAAAATGTTAATTATAACGTAAATTATTCAAAATATTTTTTTCAGCAGTTTTATTGATTTGCAATTTTTAAAAACGTTAAAATTCGAAACTATGTTCATACCTAATAAGTAATAAAGGTAAAATTTAATAAATAATGAAAAAATACACTATTCAATATAGAATAGAATAGAATAGAAAGATAATTTTATTCTGGGACCAGGTCTCTTAAGAATAACAGATATCTGGCCAAAGGCCTACATTATTAGAATAAAACAATATTTACATAATATCTTAATATCTTAAATTAAATAACTAACAGGTATGTTTGGTAGAGAAATAGAAGATGTAATACAACAATAAAATAAAGAAATAGACAAGTTTACAATACAAAGAAATAGGCTTATAGCAAAATAAGTGAATAAATAATAGCATTTAATAATACAAAAAATGTTATCATTATAAGTGAAGAATATTTACAGTAATTTATCAATCGATCAAGTTGATATTTATTGATTATAGAGCATCTGTTTGGGAATTTAGAAGATGTAGGAAAAGTTTGGTTTTAAATGAGGTTTAAGAGGACGCATGACGGATATCGAGTGGGAGTGAGTTCCAGAGACACAACTGGCGAGAAAGGAACGCTCAAATGTTTTGGTTCTATGGGAACGGATATAAAGATCGGAAGGGCGAGGAGACCTTGTGCCCTGTGATTGGATAGAGGATTTGAATTGTAGGAGGCTATAGATATAAAATGGATGTTGTGAGTTGATGGTTTGATATAAGTAAGAACCTAAGAAATAGAGTCTACGGATAGAAGGGAAGAGCCACTTTAACTCGTAAAGACGGAACACGTGAGACCTCCTCGGGGTGTCGAAGACAAATCGAAGCGAACAGTTCATAATTCGCCTCAACCTCCCCTCGAGCCTATTCGAGAGACCGCCATATGCCACACAACCATAGTCAAGGTGTGGAATGATAAAAGAAGTGATGAGGAGCTTACGGATAGGTAGTGTTAGAAGATGCCTGGAACGGTAGAATAACTTTAGAGAGCTTATTGATCGACGGGAAATTTGGGCAATGTGGGGTTTCCATGAGAGGGATCGGTCGAAAATGATTCCGAGGTTTCTAACAGAGGAACTGAAAGCAATAGGGTGATCATTTAAGTTTAATTGTGATTTAATAGATATAATAAGGTTATTGGAACCAATTAGAATGGCCTGAGTTTTCGCTGCATTCAACGACAGTTTATTCAGGTTTGCCCCGGCACTGATCCTATCTAAGTCACCTTGAATATTGGTAAATGCAGCTATGATTTCAGATGGAAGAAAGGACAAAGAGATCTGGGTATCGTCGGCGTACAGATGGTGGGAACAATGAAGGAATGATAAAGGAAGGTCATTAATGTAGCAGTTGAAAAGGAGTGGGGAAACACTGGAACCCTGTGCCACTCCTGCGTTCAGCGGTAGGAAAGAGGATAGGTGTTGATTAGGGATGGAGACTGCTTGAGTCATATCCGAGAGGAAAGCTTGGACCCAGAGTATGTAACTGTTGGAAAAGGAAAGAGATTTTAATTCAGATAAAAGGATGTAATGGTTCAGCGAATCGAAAGCTTTTGAAAAGTCTACTAGAATTAATACTGCTAGTTTTTTTTTCGTCCATGGCGGTATGTATGTCAGTGGTGATTTTAACGAGGGCTGTTCCAGAAAGTTTGACATTTCGGTTTAAACTATTATTCAAGGGGTTTGGAAAGGTTGGAGAGTATAGATATAGTATATAGGCCGGAAATCATTTTGGTTTGAGGGGTTCGATGATTTGTTAATAGGATGGATTATTACTTTTTCCAGGAGGAAGGGAAAACTGCATTTTGTAGGAAAAAATTGTAAATGTGGAGAAGAGCAGGTAGAATTTCGGGGATGCATTTTATTAACAATTTGACGGGATTGCCCTCAGAACCTATGGAATTAGAATGGGATTTCAAAAGGGAGGAGTAATAAAAGTTATTAAGGTTGAATGATGGTGCTATTGAGAAAGTAGTAGAAGTAGATCGTGAGTTAGTAGAGAAAGACAAAAATGTGTGTTCAATTCATCAGGTGAAACCGGAAATACTACAGGAGTAGGGGATTTATAAAGTGAGTTTCCGAAGGATTTGCCATTTGGATTTAGTATCAGGCGCGGAGGAAAGGTCTTCATGAAAGTATCTGGATTTCGCTTCCCTGATTATAGATCGCGTTAACTTGTGTATAGAGTCCTAAACACTTGATAATAGTCAGTCCGTCTTGTCCGTCCATAGCGTCTGCGGGCTCCGTCGCGCTTCCTCTGCAGTTCTTTTATGTTTTGACACATCCAAGGAGCGGGTAATCGACGGAAGGTTGTAGTTTAGAGGAGAGTATGGGTGTCTAGGATACTAATAAGATAGTAGGTAAGTGTGTCAACCATGGAATCATTAGTGGGACAGGAATAGATTTCGCTCCAATTCAGGGATTCAAGGGAAGGGAAGATGCTTCAATCTAGGTTGAGAAAGGTAAAGGTTTTAGATAGTTTGTTCGGAGTTTGGATATTATAAGCAATTTGGATTAGGTCGTGAGACGAAAGAAATGGGACGGGCAAGTGAGAAGAGGAGAATAGTTTCTGAGGAGAATCGATGACATACAGATCTAACCATGTGCCTGAACGATGGGTATGATGAGTAGGAGAAAATGGAACAATGGAGAGATTTAGGGAGTGGAAGAGATTTTCCAGGTATAGGGTGTAGTTTGATTTAACAAGGAGATTGGTGTTGAAATCGCCAGAAATATTGATATGGGTATAGAAGGGAATATAATTGTAAAGGACAGATTCAAGGGTAGAGTCAAAAGGCACTAAAGGAGGCCGGTATACAACTACGTACAGGAGCGGGTGTCCATTACAGGATATTTCGGTGAAAAGGAATTCAATATGAGGGACTTCTGATGGAAGAGAGGATTCACTGATTCGGGCTTTTAGGCTTTGATAGACATAATGACCTACGCCTCCACCGGTTCGGTTAACGCGGTCATGGCGGGGAAACGTATAGTCAGGTAGGGTGATGGAGGAGGTAGGGATATGTGGTTTAAGCCAAGTTTCGGAGACTCCAATAATGTGGTAAAAGTTGTGGGTGAAATATTCTTGAAATTCATCGAAATGGGAAGGTAAAGATTGGGAATTACCTTGACACGAGATCAGGAGATTAGACATATCAAGGGATTATCAGATTGAGAAGGGAAGATGCTGAAAGAAAAAAGTAGTTTAATAGATGAACTGATGTAAAAATTAAAATTACAATAAGTCCAAGGTTAGCCGATTGTGATGTAAAATAAAAAAAGTTAAAAGGAAAAAGCATTGCAAAAACTAAAAAAAAAATATATTAGTAAATATAAACACAGAAACACAAAAAAAGACATTTTTTCTCGAGTTGAGAAGTCTCGTTTTACCTCCCTTCTCTGAATCAGGGCATCTCGCATCGACTGTCTGACAAACCTGGCTATAACTGGAGGTGGTCGTGGGTCGTCCTTCCTCGGTCTTCGGCGCTCTACTAGGTTGAGGTTCTCTACACAGATCTTAACCCCAAGAATTGCCTCAACACTCACCAGCAGTGCAGCGGGGGTTTCGCCCGGTCTAACAGGAATGCCCCTAATCTCCAGAGACCTGCATAGTATGCCTTGTTCTGCCTTATTAAGGCGGACCTCCAGATCCCCCGCCTTAGATTTGAGGTCCTTATTTTCAGAAGTAAGTTCCTCAATGAATTTAGTCTGTCCTTCGATGTGGCTCTCAATATACAATATCAAATATCAATTGTATCATATCATGATCAGATGTGATGTAAAAATATCCGCACATATGTTTGATCTTAAGAACACTCGCAATTTGCTGCAGCAATGTTTCCGATTTTAAAATATTCTATCTGATTCTATTCGATGATAAACAATTTTTTTTTAGGCCAAACAATACTATCAACAATGATGATAATTATAAATAAATATTATAAATTAAATGTATTACGAAACAGTTGAAAACTATTTATAACCTATACAATAACAATAATAATAATTAAATCTCTAATATTATTTTTTTTTAATATATCTCATTTAATTTTTTTTTAATTCAGTATATGTATTCAATATAAAAATATCGGCCATGCCTGATTTAGATATCCAGATGTTTAAATATTAAAGGAGTTAATAGACGTTTGAAGTGAAAATTGAATAAAATACAATACAAACTCAACTGAATTAAGGAGATAATGGTTTTAGTTATTCAAGAGCTAGCTATAAACTGGTCTGAGTACTTTGCCAACATCGTTTATGTTTTTTATAGCCTCGTCAACAATTTAAAGATGTACTTTACTTAGTCTTTAGTACTGTATTTGAGGTGATGTCGGTACTAGTTAACAATACAATATACAGGTATATATTGTATTGTTAACTATCATGTAGAAAACTATTGCATATAAAAAAAGTCGTTTATGTCTCTCAATTTTAAATTGTGGATTTAACATAAGGAATAACGTGAAGTCTTCCTTTCTGTTCGGTATGCTCAAATTTATTTAAATGTACCTCTTTGTGTACATTGTGGCTGTGTATGATATCGTACTGGATAAAAATAAAAACAAATTATTATCAGAAACATATCATGCTATTTTTAACAAAGAAACATAAACAAAGCTAATAAAAAAGGGCATGAAAAAAAAATCCAAAAACAAGCATCAGTAAGTCTCCTTGCGTGTTGCCTGAATTGACGAAAAATTGACAGGTATTTTGATTTTCTGTTGTTTGATAGTTGAGACTTAAAGTTTAAAAATTTTCCACCCATCTAAAAATAATTTTCACTGTACTTTAAGCACAACACTAATAAATATCACACCAATCCTTAGAAAGAAAACTGGCACAAATCAAAATTACCAGTTAGCAGATAATGTGCCCGTTCCCTCGAATCTTAGAGGTTTTATGATTCGACACTGACATAACTTCTCTCTAATTTTCGAGTTCTTTTTATGACACTCTTCCAGATAAAAATTTACCACACTGTCGTTTTGTTTAAGGTATAATCGAAAAATTATACTTTGTTCCGGAAGGAGCAATATGAAATAATAAAACCAATAAAGTAATAAATCACAATAATATGTGGTATTTTAATAATAAATTATTGATTATTCATTGTTCCACCTTTTTTAAAACGACGTTCTCAAGGTACTGAAGGGATCGCATATTTAATCCTTGATCATTTACATGACCAAGTATTTGAACCGGTCTTTTAAAAATGAGGTCGTTGATTTACGTGCTTGGATTACAAATCACCTTTCCCAGAGCCATGCTTGACTTGGCCAACCTCATCCTGACTGACTGTCTTGTGTAAAAGGAGTCTGATTTTACTCCAACAGTGTGCAGTTCAGTCATGCCCATTTCAATCAGTCTGAGAGATTTCCTTGTTATTAAGTATTCCTAGTTCAGCATATAGTTAAGATCTTTTTAGAGTAACGTAATTAGTATGAAAGCCAGTCATCATCTTGTTCTGTTTGAATTTCTCTTGCATCATTTATTTGCTGGATTGAACGACTGTATGCCGACCATCTTCCTAAACCCATCTAATAGTATGGTATGCAACAGTAATATATTATGAAATAGATATTAAGAAGAATAGCCGAGAACGAAATATGGAGAAGAAGAAGGAATGAGGAGCTGAAGGAGCTGATTGGAGATCCCGACATTGTTGTATTAATAAACAGAGCACGAATAAGATGGATGGAGCACGTGGAGAGAATGCCAGACCAAAGAAGATATTCTATAGCACACCGGACGGCAAGCGAAGTTGATAATATCTTCGGATCAGATGGCTGGACCATGTGGAAGAAGATGATGGTGTTCGAAGATGGAGATAAATAGGATTCGTTGGGATGGGGGAAGAAGGCCGTAGTGTCATTATAATTATAATAATTCCTAATACTATAGTGGAAAAATGGAATTGATAAAGGTAGGGTATTATTATGGCAAATGAGATTGTCGAATATTGATATGGATTAGTGGAAAATATTGGAAACCACTAATATTTAAAAAAATATTCTTTAATAAGATAGATAAGAAGAGTTTATAATAAGGTTGCGATTAGAATAAAAATATGTTACATTTTTTCTAAATTTTAAAAATCAACTGTAAATAGTTTCCGACATTAGGTACTTTCACAGGATTTTTTTAGAGAGAGCTTTCCCAAAAGTTGATGGTTTTTTCCAACCAAATTTTACGATATTAATTTTTTCCAGGTATCCCTGTCAAGAGCAGTGAGTTGCCATGCCGAACATCCTGATTCAAATCCCGCCGCTGGCAAAACTTTTATTTAGTCTGTTAGTAGTAGGAGGTCATAAGGGATCTAGGACCCTCCTGGGGCTCACCCAGCCTCTATAAAGTGGGTATCCAAATTAAGGAGGAAAATCTGGCGGTCGAGAGTGATCTCGGACAAATCACCTCCTTGCAAAACCGTTGTCCTTGGAACAGAACAGTCTCTTCCATGTACTGAACTCCAGACCCGTTCACGGGCTGTAGTGGTACAGGTTATTCCTGTCAAGAGCCCTTTCTTCAGTGAGACCCTATCCTGCCATGTCTCCCTGAACATTGCTTATCCATGAGATTCTTGGGCGACCTCTTTTTCTTCTTCCTTCAAGGTACCAGTGCAGGGTCATTTTTAGTATTTGTCTATCTTCAATCCTCACTAGATGTCCACACAACTCTAATCAATTGATGAATATTTTTTCGAGGCTGGTATTATCTCTCTAACTACGGTATTGGGTATCACGTCACGTGTGGATATTCCAATTGAGAAGTCCATCTCCTCGACGAGTAGGTTTTCTTTGTCCACCTTTCCCTTTTTCTATGTTTCCCAGCCCTATGACATACAGGGTGGCCCAAAAAAGACTGAAGGATTAAAAATAACTGTATTTTTTTTGTTTTTATTTTTTATTAATTTTTTTTTATGTTTTTAAATATTTAATTCATGGAAATTTTTTACATCTAAGTGTGAAATATAACATCTCTCAAATGGTGTCCATTTTCTTGCAAACAAAAATTGGCTCTTTTAACCGCATTTTCCATTACTTCCCGTAGAGTTTCTGGTTCCAAGTTCCTTATTTCTGCTTGAATGTTCTGCTTAAGCTCTTGAATTGTTTGGGGTTTATTGATATACACAACTCCTTTCAAATCATTTTCTCTGGCTATTTGACTAAAACGTAGCATATTGCAGGCGTGCCTGATGATCTTGGGGAAGCAGTTGCTGTACCATTTGAATTTTATACGGAAACATTTTAAGATCCCGCTTCAAAATTCTTTGCAGGGATGTTCTGGAGATTCCCAATTGAGCAGAACGACGACGTCCTTCAGTCTTTTTTGGGCCACCCTGTATAAATTATAATAAGATGTTTTTTTTTTGTTGTGGTTTTTAGGATTATACGCCAAAATACTGAAATGACATGCCTAAAGCTTTCTTCCTTCTCTGATCCTTAGTGCTACATTCGCAATGGAGGATCCATCTTTTAGAAAAACAGATCCTAAATATTTGAAGTTGGCAACATTTTTAATACGTGAACCCTTCACCTTCAATGGTGAATCTTCCTCACTGCTCAAATATTCAGTCTTTTCCAAGTTCATCTTCTCTCTCCACTGTTTATTCCCTTCCTGAAATTTTGCACACATGTATTCTGGGTCTTATTCATCTTGTGCCTATATTGATTTGGTCGTTGAGAATTGAGATAATAGGTGGCACAGGTAAAAATCATCGTGAATATGGAGCCCCATCCTTCTACTTTCACTTGAATAAATGAATAAATATTGTCATAAAGATTACTGTATTGAAAGGAAATATCAATGTTAGAATTTAAATGTTTTTAAATAACCATAAAGTGTTTTGTGTTTATTTATTTTTTTGCAACCTCTGGCCATGGTCTGGGCCTGAAAGTTCGGAGACCCCTCCCTAAACTAAGCCACCCTAGCCTAAATTAAGTGTGGCCACTCCCATTCTCCCCCAAGTTCCGGGCCTTTATCAAGATGTTCTATAGAACTAGGATTATACCGTACATCTTTTAATTATTCTTCAATTTATGGATATGAATACTCTTTGATGACTACATCCCTTTTAAAAGTGTAATAAATGTTTCTATGGGTAAATGAAAAGGATGGTGTTGAATTTTGTGATTATCTTGTAATGTTTACACAACTGTCTGTAACAAATATACATATATAGACCTACACATGAATACGTATAAATCTCATGCCCCATCTTAATTAATGACAAATGATACAGTATGGGCCAAATTAAACTGCTATCACTCTGACTACGATCCCAGTTATATGAGTCTATCAACTGTAATGTCAACTGTAATCACTTTAAATATTTCAGTTCACATACAGGAAACACTATATCGATACTTAGTAGTTGAAGTAAGGTTCTCGCATGCTATTCACAAACCTTGGAAATACTCTCATGTTCTGATTTTTATATACAAAAATTCGATTTTCTTTATACACTAGTAAGAACCTGCAATGAAAGTCAAAACATTGGTTTCTAATTAATATTTTATCGCTATTTAAGGAATTATTTATTTCACCTCCACCCAGACTATTTTCTTCTCCTTAAAAATATTGCTTAATGTAAAAAGATGGTTTATCCAGCATTTAGTTGTAGTCAGTAAACAAAAAAATTTCAAAAATAATTAGCAATATAACTGATACTAATAAAGTATAATATCAATGAATGCTAGTATTATTAATGTAAACAATAATACTAACAGGTACACTCTTCTTTGCACTTCCAGTGAGAGATTAACCTTTAGGTCACGGACCCGCTGGGAGCTGACCTTGTGAAGTCATCACGACTCTACTGCTCGCAGATCCATTGCTTTCTGCTTCTTTTCATAACTTTGGATTACACCAACAGATCTTACCATTGTAATCAAAGTCATGACTATACTCACTTCGATCAGAGATTGTAATCTTGTAAATAGGCTTTAGTCAATCAGTTTCTAGGTCTAAAATTTCAAATATGTACCAAATTATTTGAAGAGTTTAGGATGCGTTACCAATGCTCAGAAAACATATTAATTTTCCAAACTTTTGCACTTCACACAACATATCTAACATTCATTCTAAAAAAACGTCTGAATGAATTGTTTAATTAAATGCAGGGGAAAAAGTGAAATAGTATAAAACACCAACGATGAAACAAAAATGAACAACAAATATATTCCAATACCAGCTTATTGTAATATAATAATTTTAATATTAAACTATATGATGATATCGCTGTTTTCTATATGAGAATTCATTACTTTATGTTTAAAATTGAACATCAATATTTAAACAAATTTTATTAAAATATTTTTACCATAATCATCATCATAATTTCCCCTCTTCTACCACTTTGCTGTGTGAGGATAACATTTGAATACATGAGTTCATATTTTTTATAAATTTTTAAATTAAATTATTGGCTGATTATTTTTCCTATTTTAATGTTTAACACAGCATTTCTTCTTTTATATATTGACATTTTCAATTCGATTACAAATATGAAATCAATGAAGACACGCATACTTCTAAATTTCTAGATCCTAAACAAACATTAAACCATAGAAATACTCGGACTTTTATTGAACATTTTACCTAATCATTAAAATAGTAAGCCTAATATTATATGCAAGGTACCACAATATGTTCTGGCAAACCTAGTAGAAAATATACAAACAACAAGTACCATTTCGAAATTCTGTTCATGCATCTGGGTCTTAATTAGAATCTCAATGTACTAGCAAAGTTTTTTTTGTATGTTCTTTTTGGAAAATCAGCGATTAGACCGTAAACAACTGACGGTAAAAGTACTTACTCAAATATAATATATTCGATATATTATATGATATTAGTAGATTTCGAAGCAATGTACGATTCTACGTACTTCAGCTCCCCAAATAGAGTCAATAAACTCAGAAAGTATTTTATGTGATATTTCGTTGTTTTTTATATTTGGTTATATATTATGCTTCAGTGCTACCGGAATCCATTAAAATCTATATAAATCGACAGGTTCAATTTAATTCGACGTGCATCGTTCATCAAATAACTGGTTTATATGGCCTTGCGCGTTGTCTTAAAATATCCTGCCTGCCCTTAGGATATGAAATATAAATAACGCATGGGAAATACTCATCTTTGATAAGTGGCTAGAACAAGTTAGATATTAAATAATATAGTATTAACTGAAATTAATTTAAACCACCATAAGGAGAAATAATAATATTCCCCTCTTGCAGTCATAATCAGAAAGCTAGAGTTTTATTTCAGATTTCTCAAGTCTTTGAATGAAGTCAGAGTATCTGGAAGTTTGTAATATTTAAGCCACTAGGTTTAGGAGCATCAAGTGTAACCAGAAATATGATTCCTATCTGAATCATGTAATTACTGATTAGCTAAGATGACAGATATAACTATCTTTTTAAATATAATTACATTTTATCTGAATTACTAAGATTTATAAAGCGACAGTCACAATAACTTTTTTTAAAATTAAATTTGCTTACAAGACAAGAAACCGCTCGACGTTTCAGACTACTTCAACTCTACTACTACAGCTCTAACCTCCCAATTAACTACAAAAGACTCATCTACATGACCATCATAAGACCTATTTGGACTTACGGAATAGAGCTTTGGGGCTCCACTAAGCCATCGAATTCCTCTCGTATCCAATCCCTACAATCCAAAATCCTTCGTAAAATCCTCAACGCTCCTTATTTTGTGAAGAATAAAGTCATCCATAACGACCTTAATGTCCCATTTGTTGCTGATTTGGCCCGAACCCGGTATCAATCCTTTCATAACAAACTTCATTCCCACTCAAACCCTCTAGTTTCAAACCTAGCTTCCTCTTCGATTCCCGATAATCCTCCGAGGCGTCTGAAAAGAAGATGGCCACGTGACCTTCTAAGTTAAACGAGTGAGTACCAGTGGGTAGTTTCTCAACTTGCCATTAACTCATGTCGTTTTGTATCACATAGCCTATTTACTTGATGTATTTTTTAATACAGTTGTAAATATCAATAAATAAATTAATAAAAAAAAATTTGCTTACAAGAAGCCTTTAAAACAAATACATTTATTTAAAGATTAATGTTTATTTTCAAGATAATCCCACGTTGTGTTAAACACAAACAATTTACGTAATATCCTGCATCCATATTTTAGCTGAAAATTAAATCTTATTTGAGAAAAAATTGCGTAAATTATTTCAATTATTATAAGGTCTATTTAGGTAGATGGCATACATTTAAATGTTTGCAAAAATAGTATATTTTTTGGTTTTACAATTCAAAGTTTGATTTGTAAGAGCTTATATTTCGTAATTAAGCTTTACAGATTAATGTTCTGTATATTTTATTTTAACTATTTAATTAAGTTTAAATCCCTCGTATTTTTTTATTAGAGTCAAATAAGTCAAACCAAAAAACAGCAGCACAAAAATTTGATCAGACTTTAAATCCTTTACTATAAAAGCAAAATCACAAAAGATACATCAAATGTTTATTAATACAAGAGTAAAGAAATATCAAACAAAAAACCTTGAGAGAAAAAAAAAATCATGGCGATAATTCAAGAATCAGAAAGGACATAACGAGAATAATAAAAATAAAAATAAATAATCAACATCCCAACAAGATACTAACCAGAGAGAGCTTCCCACTACCTTCTAGATACTAACCAGAGAGAGCTTCCCACTACCTTCAAGATACTAACCAGAGAGAGCTTCCCACTACCTTCTAGATACTAACCAGAGAGTGCTTCCCACTACCTTCAAGATACTAACCAGAGAGAGCTTCCCACTACCTTCAAGATACTAACCAGAGAGAGCTTCCCACTACCTTCAAGATACTAACCAGAGAGAGCTTCCCACTACCTTCAAGATACTAACCAGAGAGAGCTTCCCACTACCTTCTAGATACTAACCAGAGAGAGCTTCCCACTACCTTCTAGATACTAACCAGAGAGTGCTTCCCACTACCTTCAAGATACTAACCAGAGAGAGCTTCCCACTACCTTGAAGATACTAACCAGAGAGAGCTCCCCACTACCTTCAAGATACTAACCAGAGAGAGCTTCACACTACCTTCAAGATACTAACCAGAGAGAGCTTCACACTACCTTCAAGATACTAACCAGAGAGAGCTTCCCACCACCATCAAGATATTAACCAGAGAGAGCTTCCCACTACCTTCAAGATACTAACCAGAGAGAGCTTCCCACTACCTTCAAGATACTAACCAGAGAGAGCTTCACACTACCTTCAAGATACTAACCAGAGAGAGCTTCCCACTACCTTCAAGATACTAACCAGAGAGAGCTTCCCACTACCTTCAAGATACTAACCAGAGAGAGCTTCACACTACCTTCAAGATACTAACCAGAGAGAGCTTCCCACCACCATCAAGATATTAACCAGAGAGAGCTTCCCACTACCTTCAAGATACTAACCAGAGAGAACTTCCCACTACCTTCAAGATACTAACCAGAGAGAGCTTCCCACTACCTTCAAGATACTAACCAGAGAGAGCTTCCCACTACCATAAAGATACTAACCAGAGAGAGCTTCCCACTACCAACAAGATACTAACCAGAGAGAGCTTCCCACTACCAACAATATACTAACCAGAGAGAGCTTCCCACTAACATGAAGATACTAACCACAGAGAGCTTCCCACTACCATCAAGATACTAACCAGAAAGAGCTTCAACTGCCATCAAGAGAGAGCTTCCCACTACCATCAAGATACTAACCAGAAAGAGCTTCCACTACCATCAAGAGAGAGCTTCCCACTACCATCAAGCCCAAATGCCTACATGGCTTTTTTTTCTTGTACTTTTACTTCCCTTTTCATTTGTATTGTATTTTTTTTTTTAGTTTTTATGTATTAGTTAATTTTATTTGACCACTCCGAAATGTTAACAATAAAATTAATTAAAACTGTAAAAAAAAAATCTGTTACTAAGTGTCTAAGTGGTGGTAAGCTGTCTCTGGTTGGTGTGTTATTGAAATGTGCTATACATATTTTTCTTTAAATTCCAATTTTTATAACATGACGATGCCCAGATTGGGGGAAATCTGCATATATATAAAGGTTTCTGTTGTTTTAGAGATTCAACGTTTTTCCTTTATTTATTTTTTTATACTCATGCCATGTCCATGCTTAAAAACTAAAAATAAATTATTAAAAATGTTGGCTTCTTGACGCCATCTGGTAAATTTAAAGGAAAAGAATAATAGTGCAATGTTGAGGGAACAATACTTTTAATTAACTTTTTTTGTGGTTAGGGAGAGATTCAGCTAATAGGCCTAAAAATATATTGAAATATAAATAATTACCGGAAAAAACGGGATAAATATAAATAAATAGCCCGGAATTTGTCTGAAGTTACAAAATATAAATTCCCCATTCTATGTAAGAATAGTTTTATAATTATCTAATTTATAGAATAAAGAATAAAAAATTAAAAATGTGTACCACTCCAACTCTTGAAGAATCTTGGGTTCTATAACTGTTAGAGACTTTATAGTTTCTTGTACTTTATGGTTTCTTGTAACAACACGCTCAAACGCCCGGTTTTCCCCCCATTTTGGGTACCCACTCTATTGAGGCTGGGTCCCATGGAAGGTTCCGGAGGTTCCATCCTTGGCTGTGGTAGATTTTAATCTTTTATTTAATCTGTTAACAGCCCGGTTTGAAACCCAGTCTATCGCCACTGAAACTCAGCGCTCTACCATTGATTCACTCGGCTGCCGAATAAAGAATAACTGGTATTAATTAATTGTATAAACTTTCCTTTTGGGTTAATCTCTCCTGCATATGTTTTTAAACCCATGCAATATTAATAATGTACTCAGTTAAGTATTATGTTTGACTGCATTACGAAACCCCTTCTAATGTTATAAGATTTCGTAAAAGATCATTTCTGGAAAAAACAAGTAATTTTCTATATAAATGTATAAATGAATATTTTTAGAGGGAATGTTTATTTAGTGCTTTTGAAGTTGCAGAAGCAGACCCTGAAGTTCCTTTTTTTAATTTAATGAAAACCTTGGATGTTTTCATATTTTGTGAAAACTGGATAGATTTATAATTTTTCGCGAATTTACAATACATCGATCCTTTGGCATTCTGAACCTTTAAAATTTATACTGTAAAAATGTTCGCTGAATGCATATCACTATATATACTAAAAGGATTCGTTACCAGAAGCTATGTTTAGAATCGTCGTGAAAGGAAGATCTCATAATCTGCGATGTACGAGCGTTGAAGAGAAAGTAACCGGTCAAGGGCAACTCAAGGTTAACCTTTCAGACTTCATCATAATGTCAATACGATTCAGCGGGTCTAATCGATTATCTCGCTTTGTAATTTCGTTATTATTATCACTTTTATGAGTCTAAATGTATAATAATTTATATCCAAACTTAGGCTACGGGTATAAAAGCTATTTATATGTATTAACAAGCTTTTGCCCACGGCTTCACTCGTGTGGAATTAGGTCTGCCACATTAAGTTTCGTGGACCGTTTCAGATAAATCATTTATCTGAATTGACCAACAGATCATTATAAATAAATTGTTTAATTTTTTATTTTTAGTAACTATAAGTTACTCCGAAAGTTATACGTACCTCCGAAATTTTAGATGTCTAACTTCAAAACTGACGGATTCCATACAATCTTTGAACCTATATTATATTAAGGGGTGGAATTGTCCAATTTCCTTTCTTAGTGCTCATTTAAGCTATACAAAGAACCTATCTGCGAATTTCAAGATGCTAAGTTTAGTGGTTTCTGCTGTAAGTTGACCGCTGGGTGTGTTAGTCAATCAGGTTACAGTTTCATATACACTTCGCCTGTGTGGTGTGTAGATAAAAAGTAGCCTATGTCCTTCCCCAGGCTTGAGATTATCCATATCAAATTTCATCACAGACGGATCAGCACAGCCGTGAAACATACATTGACACTGATTAACAAACGGGACGGACAGACGTTTACTGTTGTTCGTGTCAGTAAAGGATTAGTATGTAATGTTATTGAATTTATTGAAAAGGATTACTTAGTATAACGGTTTCACTGGTCGTAGGGCAGCAGCGAGAAAGACTTTTTTTTTTCTTAGCCCCTTGGCTTTTAATAATTTTTGACAATAACATTAATATGATACATGGCATCTCTTGTACTGCACCAGGTGCATTTTAAGAGAGGATTGTGCATTCAATTATCTCGAGATTAATTAGATGGTAGGAGTGGGGGGTCTAGTGATGGGGCTTACTAGTTCTTTCTGATTGAAGTTAGTCAGTAGTTTACTCAGTCCATTTTGAGTGTCTGTACATGTGTTTGCCAGCGCTGAGGTCGGCCTGTCGGTGTAAGTGTGTTGAATAGTGGGTTCGTTCAGTGTTGGAGGCTATCAAAGAATTTGATATGCCTCCGTTTGATGAAGTCCGTTACCTTCGGGAGTCC
Source organism: Troilus luridus (assembly GCA_964056705.1). Taxonomy (NCBI): domain Eukaryota; kingdom Metazoa; phylum Arthropoda; class Insecta; order Hemiptera; family Pentatomidae; genus Troilus; species Troilus luridus. The sequence continues at coordinate 31,817,518 of OZ057412.1, forward strand.
GAGGGTCTCGTCTATTATGTCTGATTTCGTCCTTTATAGAGATGTGTGACTTACTATACGCCTCAATATACGGTTTTGAAATTGTTGGAGCCTTTTTGAAATTGTTGGTGAAATGTTATTCAACATAGGCGCCCCATAAAGGAGTGCTGTTCTAATAACTGCCTTATAGATCGTTACTTGAAGGTCAATGTTACTTGATTTGTTTTGTTCAGCGAAAATATGTAGATTTTCGAGTAAGAAACACGTGAGCAAGCATACAAACTTGGTCCCCTTTTTGACCCCCTTAAGGGTACAATTTCGGAAAATCCTTTCTTATCGGATACCTACGTCATACAAAGAACACAACCAAGTTTCAGGTCTCTACGACCAGCGGTTTAGACTGTGCGTTGATTCGTCATTCAGTCATTCAGGACAAAGCATTTGTCCATTACGAAATATTAGAAAACCAATGACAATAAAAAATGGATGGTTAAAATGAAGATAATTGCAAAAATCTGAGTATCCATATATTGGGTAAAAAGAAACAAAAAAAAGGTAGATTCTTCCTGGCTCGAATCGTATACCTCATTTACAATTTGATGGACGGTAAAAGACAGTTTAGAATTTGAAGTCAAGTTTAATAATATTTCAAAATTTAATGTAGGTACTATTAAATTTTACAACATTTTAAAACAATTTTTTGTGTGTACTGAGATTTTAGATTAATCTCTTCTAATTAATCTACTTTCCTTGATCAAGCAGTTACTATAAAGTGAGGTATGCAATTAAATGTTAAGTAAATCCATAATACCTAGATACCAACTTTTTACCGCTAATCTTCATTAAGTAATACAAGAGAAATACGAACTATTAGATATCAAAATACCCAGAACAGCTTTAGGAATGGTCAAAATGAATATCTCTGTTAAAATCTGAAAATTTAGGTGAATGCTTTCTTTGTTACGCAGTTAAAGTAGCATTCTCCAAAATATATGCTAGGAAGTAAAAATATACCTGGTTGGTATATATCTATTGGGCGCCAATCTTTTACACCAAAAATAAAATATATATATCAATCTATGAGCGTGTTGTTGGAACCAGTCCCGAAAATATTTTAATTGTTTATGAATTGTATTTTTTATTTAAAACATAAACCTTATTTTTTTGGCCTTTTAAGATTTACATAATTATATAGTTATATGGATAACTGAAGGTATGATAACATATTGCATTTTTTACCTTATGTTTTTTTCAGAAATGGGATGAACAATTTTGCAGGATATTATGAGTACATAAATATACATAACCGATATATTTTTGTTTTCGAAATTCACTAAAAATATACAGCATTTGTCTATTCTATTAATGCATACCGAAAATGCAATGATGGCCATAATTTAGAAATTTAACGAACGAAATTATTCCGTCATTAGGGCCTTTCGTGCCTACTCGATGGTTAACGATCTCCTCTGGTGTATAATGGCAACCATTAACCTCAACCGCATCTTTTCTCCCAAGGAGCTATGCTGTGTCCTCACCTTCGATTTAAAACCGCCTTCCTCATTGTCGCCCAGTGGGATTCAGGAATTAATTCCCTTTATAGGCGTTTGTTCACTTCAATCAGAAGGAGCATCCTTGCCTAATTGCACGCGTCCTTCACGGCTGGAAGAGTCCAAGAAGAGGGGAGCTCGGAAGATATACCTGCGAGGCCTCCCACCTGAGGGCAGTGCACCTAGCAGCGTCGTGATGATCAGTTCGCTAGCGATCGTAGTCCTACTGTCCGGAGTGGCTTTATCTGAGGAGTCGAAGTTGGTCAAGTTCGTAACAGACAGGAAGGAAGGCGATAGCAGGGAAGAGGACTTGGAGGAAGCGCAAAGTGGATATCCAGTGATAGTACAGCAGCCGCTCCCGATCATCATCGAGAAGAGGATACCTTACGACGCAACGCGATACGACTTCTACGCTAGTCCAAGTGTTCGAACTCCTTCGGGAGAAGAGTTCGTGTACAGACCGGAAGCCGTTAGACCTCCAATTATTTTCACAGTCGGCCCCCAGCCGGCATTTAGTAGGGTCCCTTACCCGTTGAAAGTACAGAAGGGAACATGGCCATTACCTTGCACTATCGATGATCCGAATTGTCTCAATGAAGAATTCGACTACCCTGTCAAAAGACTCGGGAAAAAAAAGATTACATACAAATCCGGAGAAATTATTAAAGAAAAAAATTCAAAAGTGAGCCAACGAGATGCACCTATTTCCAGCGATTACGAAAAGATGGAGGGCTCGGTACAACACAGGGAAACCTTCCAGACACCTATACTCATCGCTTTAGAAAAACCAGGTTACAGATACGTCAAGCATCTAGTCGGGGAAGGAGTCCTCCCAAAGGCTAGGCAGTTCCACGTATTGATTCTTGAAGAAGATGTTTCAACGGACAATCCGGATAACACAGAACTGAACGGTGCGAACATTGAGCAGAAAGTTGTGCCGGAAAAACTATCCACAGAAGACATTGTAAATAACAACAAACAAGAAGAGAATAGAGAAAAGGGGAAAGTGAAAAGAGAAACAAACCAAGAAAGAATAAGCAAAACAGACAGCAGGATAATCTTCCCTTCGGAAAAATAAAAATAAAAAGCAGACAATAAAGAACCTCCAAGATAAATATTAAACACCAGTGTAGTTATTAAAAGTTGGACAGAGTGTTTTCTGGAAAATAATGTGATCAGTATTATTCCATCATAAGCTTCGATTGTAAGTAATAACAATCTCTATACTCCTCAACCCAAAATATAATCCGAAAATAGTAATGTTACTGTGGATTAGAACAATATATATAAATATTTTATCATACTCTAATCGTAAAGTTGTATAAAGCTATTTATATCTTTTGATTTCTCCTCTAGATCGAGATATATTTTTTTTTATTAAATTCGTTCAAAATAGTAACAATATTGCTCTTCAATAAAATGAAAATCATTTTGGTCTGTATGAATCGTTCATTTTATTTAATAATATTACCTCTTCCTATAATACATTTCCTATAATATGTAGAAATATATTTTTTTTAAATTAGTAAAAAATAAATATATTTAAGTCCATAAAAAATAAAAATAAATTGAAGTTGAATAAGCAGAAGAGACATAACACGGCCCTCTTCAACAGTCTAATATAGATTCATTAAATATAAAAGTATAGCTCTCTCATAATATTCGATCCAGACTAGTTTGACCGACAGTATATGATATGCGGCGCCTATATGTGTATTATTTATTCAGAAAATATTTTTAAAGAAACCATCCATAATTAGCTACAGAAGCAAATCTTTCCTAAAATACAAACAAACATATTTGTTTAATTGTCATACCATCAATTAATCAATTGCAAAATGGAGATTTTTAATAACTTAAGTAAAACTCTTTCAAAAAAGAAGATACAGAAAAAAAAGAAGAAGCTTAATACAGAAGAACTTGATCAAATGACTTATTTGTTTTTTATTACATTAATAACAAAGAATAAAAGTTGTATATTGTGAGTGAATCGATACCGCTAGTATATAGTAGAATCCATTTTATATTTTTTATACCAGAATGTCAGAGACGTAAGTGTTCCAATAAGAAATAAACAATTCAAACTAAATTAAGATAAATTATTTTTTCCCATTTTATATATCTTTTTAATTTTGTTTTTAAACAGTCAGTGTTGGCCAAAGTCCAATCCATCAAAGGTAAATCTGAAATCGTTTCAAATATTTATGTTGAAAGTACATCTCTGGGAATGATGAAACGATACACTTAAAATAAAATATAGGTGACAAAACAATTAAAAAAAATTAAAATTAGTATAATTTTAATATATAGCCTTATATAGCGAATTTAAAAGTCTATCAGAAAGCTCGAGAAAAGAGGTCAAGAACTTGTGTTAAATTAACCATTTTAAACATATTTTGTAGAAGCATAGATCGATCATCAAACAATCAGATTGCACATTTATCTGGAAATACGCATTCACTCATATTTCATCACTCATTTAACTTAAATAGACATTCATTTATCTTAATACAACAATATTGACAAGGGGGGTAATTAGTAAACTGGTTTTTCAGTTTATTAATTGTACTCATACAAGAATATCTCTTTATTATGTTACTTATTGATTTAATGTCACTTTTTGTTGCTATCGGACGGCGCTACTGTTGGTCCTGAATTTTGCCTATCCAGGTTTGATTAGGATATGGATCTTTAACGAGCACCTGACATCGTACAGGCTATGGACCCCTATTTACGTCCGTTCCGAGGGCCTGTTAAAATCAAGGAATTTTTACTCCCATTCCTAAAATCCTAAGACCGCAAGGCCACCTGCCGGGATGCGAACCGGCAATTTTGGACATAGTAGGTTATAATGCTAACCACTAGACCACTAGATTCTCTTATCAACATTACAAAGGTAAAACAATCTTAATAATTCCCACAAAATTATTCCTAATTTCACTACTTAATGTTGTGCAAGATGAGCTGTAATTTCACTAGCAATAGAGTTCATTACAGTAACAAATCCAAAGGTAAACCTTGTTATCTTTTTACTACGAATATAACAATATATAACATTAGCAATAACTTCATTAACAATAAAAGAGTACTTAACTAAGCTCTAATTTGCGTCGAAATAACCATATGAAGATACGACGGTTTTCGAAAGTTTGTCTTAGTACACATATGTTTACCCTGAAGACTGGGAAATTAATATTACGTGCATTTTTTACCTTTATCATGAAACTTTTTTATTGATTTATCTTTTTCTGTTTTATAGTTATTCAACATAAACTACTATAGTGAATTAACCAACTCCAATTTGAGTGATAACAAACATATACATACAATACTGGTTTAATTATTTTCTCGTTTTTAGAAAAATGGAATCTTTTTAAAGAAAACAAAAATGACGTGATATGTAGAGCTGAATTAAGGCAAAGTTTGTAGAAAAAATATTTTCCTTTAAGAAAACTTTTTGTGAAAAATTGCTAAACAGCTAAAGAGAATAAATAAATTAATAACAGCGAATAAAAACATAAGCTACGATGAAACGGTTTATTTTCATAATTTAAAGAAGGTACAAAAAAAAAGTAAAAAAGGACTAAATAAAAAAAGCCATGATTTAATACTGATCCATTAAACAAATAACTAATCCCTCTTAGAAGGCAACAGTTAGGAGAAGGTGGAGAAACAAGAGTTTAAATGAGGATAGGGAAGAAGCATGACGGATATTAGGAGAGATCGAGTTTAGATAGCTAGAGAACGGGCGAGAGAGGAATGCTTGAATGTTTTGGATCTGTGGGAAAGAGCTGTGTTTCATGGTCCTGGACTGAGGATTAGAATTGGACGAGAATGTAGATATAGAACAGGTATTAAGATTTAGAAAGGGAACAGCCACTTTAATTCGTCGTAAAGGTGAAACTCACGATATTACCTATCTGTGTGTTTATAGTTTTTTCAAAATAATGAGTCTGTAATGAAACATACAGAACGTTAATATAAAACTATATGAACGATCTCACGTGATTCACATACTATAACTGAAAGTATAATATTACATTATTCCTTCAATAAGATATCGTCACTTGTTTTCTTACTGAATTTTCTGTCTTCGTTTTTTCTGATTGATAAACAGAAAAACCAACATTTACGTGTTAAATTTCTTCTTTAAGAGTACCCTATTTATGGAAGCATTTAAGTTCTTTTATTTTATAACATTGGTTCTACTGAAGTTATGTTATAAGACTGCTGTTATTCTATGAAAAATTTGGTGCACCGTAGACTCATTTTCTTAATGAAAATATCTTGAAACCGATTTCTAACATTTTGAGTAATAATATTTTTTACCTTATTAAGCAATTGGGAGTAGGTTCTTTTTTGAACGGTTTCACGTTGTTCACATGGTAACGGTTTTTCCGCCAAAAGTCATTCTTGGATCTGGTTTTAAATATTCGGGGAGACAATACGAAATGTATCAAATTCGTACGTTGCTCAAAACATTTTCATAAAAAGCTTCTTTGGCGATAGATCATATTTCTTCAATTTGAAAGATATATAACACGCATTTATGGACATATATATATACAAATTATTATTACTAATTTTACTTTATAAATAAATAGTGCGTACAAAAGGTTTCTATCCTTCAATTAATATTTGAAGTAAATATATTTTTGTCAGTTAGACCGCTTCTAGTCTTGCTCCAGCCTCCTATAGGTAATTCAATTTTTAATACTCATATCTTCTCCTCACCCCTTTCCTTCTCCATTTTGCACACCTTTTTTCTCATATTAGCTTTTTGGCATCCATCATATGTTATTATTATTTAAGATTTCATTAGCATTTAGCATCACTATTTCATCATATTTTATTCTATTTCCATGCTCATACCATATTGTTACTTATATTTCTATACGTTCCTTGTATATTTACGTCATATATTTATACCACTTTATACTACATGTATGCATTTTAAAAACTGTTATACTCTATATTTATATATTGACTTTCTACTGTTATTTTTCCTTTATTTACTCTTTAATATCATTTTTGCTATACCTTCTTTCATTTTACTTATGCAAACTCCCTAGGAGTCAATTATCTTACATTTTATATTTTTTATATATATTCTACTACCTTTTCCATAATTTTACTTCTCACCTCTGATGTTTATACTTTTTCTTTTTTTAAATAACTTTCTGTTTACTTCCTTCTTTTATCTTTGTAAAAAATTTTTTTTTTGCATCACCACCTTTCTGTACATTTTCTCTGTAATTTTTTTATTCATATATATCCCTCACTTTTGTTCTAAATTTCTACCTCTCTACATATATATTTTTTCTAATTTATCATATACTTAGTCTGCAATGTATTTTTATAGTTCTGTTATTTTGTCTGTTTTTCTTTCTTAGCCCTGAAGATGACCCACAAACGTCGGCCCATAATTAAATAAGTAACCTCTTATTTAGTGTTTTTATTTGACTGCACCCCCAACTATTTTCTTCCTTACATAGAAATATATTTTACTATCTTGTTTTTTTTTTCTTCACAAGTCAAAATTAATGCGTAAAGTTTTTCATTTGTTTATCAAATTATTTAAGGGCCAATAAATAATATAACAAACCTAAAGTCTTATTATGTTAAACTATACAAGAAAAATCACACCATATAATATGCAAACCACTTAAACAGTAGTTCGATATAAAAAGATTACCTAACGAGCTAACTGCTGAGAAGATGTTGGCAAGACCTTGGCACCGCACGACCTCAAGAGAACTATCCTTCCTGCAGTGCTCCATCATCCAGCGTACCTTTAGCTTGGATGGCGTCAGGGACCAGCTATGTGCAGCATCTTTTCAAAGAATTACAACTACTTTGCCAAGATAAAGATTGAAATTATCGCTCCGTGGTATAACCTTGGTTCTCTCTCACTCTCTCTCTCTCTCTCTCTCTTTCTCCTCTCTCTCTCTCTCTCTCTCTCTCTCTCTCTCTCTCTCTCTCTCTCTCTCTCTCTCTCTCTCTCTCTCTCTCTCTACATATATATATATATATATACGGTCATAGAAATTGCATCAACTATGATTTATACCATTTTGATCCTAATAGTCGGATTGTATTTGTTTACCAACTGGTATTAGAGGGAAATGGAAACAGTTACCATAGTTCAGTTGTGCCTAAAGTACCCAATATTAAGCACGTATTTCTTATTATTATGTCCAATAGACTGAGTTTAAAACAAATCTATAATGAAGAAAAAGTTAAAATAGTGACGTTTGCTGAAGCTGGACTTTCTTCGGGTGAGATAGCAAGGAGGGTGAGGTGCAACCAATCCACTGTGGTAAGAATAATAAAATCATTCCCAGGGATCTACTGAGCGAAATAAAGGAACTGGAAGTAAAAGGAATACAGATGAGCGTTTAGATCGATGATGATATTATCCTTAGAAATTCGCTTGAAACTGCTAAAGAAATATCTAGTTATTAGCTAGGTCGAGGTTTTAAAGGAGGCTCAACAGGCAGTACTCCTAGACACAGCCAGGATCGTCAGAAAATTTCTGAATGTTTAAAGATGAAAAATATAAAAATAAAAAAATAATACTACTTGGCTTGGATTTGGTTGGATTTGGTTGGCCTCATCTCTGTTTTGAACCCGCAAATGCAAGAAAAAAAAAGATAATAATAAAGCATTGACATCATATGTTGATAACAAAAGCCTCTCTCTTTAGAGGCAAAATAGAGTTCATCAGCAAAATATAATTTACAGATTAATAAAAATATAAATTAAAATAAACAACATTCATCATAAACTACAAAAACAAAACAAAAAACATTCGTTTAGAATAAATATAAATAAATAATAAAACTATAGAATAACTGTTATTAAATGTTGGGTTTTTTTATCTCGTGTGTTTTATTTTTAATATAAAAATAGACGCGGGGATTAAACGAAAAAGGCCCTAATTTGTAATAGGACGTAATTTATAACATGTTATTGGTAAATATGTTATATGTTATACCCACAGAATTAATACTGAAGACAATTTCCCTCTATGCTTAACTGAATCACGTGATGATTTAAACAACGTTCTTTTCGACTGTTCAGTTTATACAGAACCTAGAAAAAAAATATATTAGTTTCATACGATCACAATATTTATACAGTACTGAATCCTAAACACAACAATGATATTATTAATCTCTGTAACTTCCTATATAAAGCTGTATGCATTAGAATAGCTCTGACCCAAAGATACCTATATGATTGTTTACCCACATAATAATACTTTTGAATTATATAAGTTCTCCTTTGCTTACATACAAGGTTTATTACAAGAACTTTCTAATATTTTGATGTAATGAGGGTCGACTCTTGGCCATATTTTGATTTTACCTTCATTACAATTATCTGCTATCTTTTTCTGCCTGTTTACTATTCTGTTATTTTTATGTACTATTATTTTTGTGAAACTCTCTCTATATTTTACTAATGTAAAAATCAGAAATAAATAAATAAAAACACTATATATAAATAGATGCAGGGATTAAATTGAAAAGGCCCTAACTTTGTAATAGGAAGTAATTTATAACATGATATTGGTAAATATAATACATGTTATATGTATAACATGATTTCATATTGGAAATAATTAATGAAAATATTCAGAGTATACATATGTGTCACTAGATAAAGAGTTTTTTCAAAGTAATCTTGTTAGAGAATTTCATACTCTTCAACCCACATCACTGATCTTGAAAAATGGTTTCAAAACTGAAGGATAAAAATAAATTCCCGCAAATATTGTCAAATCTTTTTTTATAATATCCCACTAACTTCAGTATAACACGTCCGATCCATAGGTTTACATCTTGATAAACGTTTAGCTTGGAATCCTCAAACTAGACTGAAAGGTCAGTAGATGGCTCGCTAAAACAACACTTACTAGATGAACACTCAAAGCTCCTAATTAATTTAAAAATACATGACTAGTAAAAGACCTATTTGGACTTGCTGTTTAGAGCTTTGAGGCTCCACTGTGCCATCGAAAACCTCTCGTATCCAATCGTAACAATCAAAAATCCTTCATGCTCCTTACATTATTGCTAATAAAGTCATCCATAATAACCAATATTGTCCCATTTGTTGCTGATTTGGCTCTAACCCTATACTACTCCTTTCATAACAAAATTCATTCCCACTTAAACCCATTAGTTTCCAACATAGCTACTTCTTTTTTTCCCTTTTACAACGGCGGTACAATCCGGTTACAACCTGGCCTCCTCCAAACGTCACGTTCTTGTGGCGAGGCCTTCCAGTTCCTAATTCCAAGGATGTTTCGAACATCACTTGCCACACCATCTGACCACCTCAGCTTAGGTCTCGCTCTTCTTCTTTTTCCATGAATCTAAATAGTATGGAGTACTTTTGGCATTTCTCCATAGCTACTTTTCATTTCCGGTAATCCTCCGAGGTGTCTGAAAAGAAGACGGCCTCGTGACCTTTTATGTTGGGTACGTTAATTGAATACTACCAGTGTATAGTTTCTCTACTTGCCTTTATTCCTCCCATTAGGTATCATTCATTATATTTACTTGCTGTGCTGTTACAATACAGTACTGCTCTCATTACACTAACACGCTAAGGAATACTGATGATCGCAACCGTTCCCCGTGATGGTAACTTTAATCACGCGCATCCTTTGTCATGGCCCATCAACAACGACCTGGGTCGGGGCTAATTGTACACTACGTCTCCCCATTCATCGGGGTCCCACCCTCGTTCCCCGTCGAGGATTAATATATCTGGCGAGTCTTCTTTCACCTCTTGCCTGAGACAGCCTTCATCAATTCCAGCAATATCCGAACATTAGGAAGGTGTCAGAGATGTATCATCAGGCTGTCATGATGAAAATGTTCGCTAGCAAGGATTCCTTTAAAACAATTAAGCTGTGAGCAACTATAAATCAGAGGATCGTATATACGAAACTTATATTATAATGAAAATAGTAAATATTTTAAGGAAAGACTATTTGAAACTAATAAAAATAAAAAGTGAGAGAAAACATTGGGCATCTGTTCCGTAGGTTGTCCTTTCAGTTCAGTTACAGTAAACATTTTTCCTGTTTATTCGTTTGATTGTTAATATTTTCCAAAAACACAAGTTATAGTGAAAATCAGTATGGAAAAGAGAATGTAATTGTGGATGATGCGTAGATTATGGTAATAATTCCATCAAGAAATAAATGTTTCGACTAGTATTTCATATCATCATGCCATGTCATAGCAGTCTCTGAAAAATGGCTTAAACCACATATTCCTACGTCCTTCAACACCCTACCTGACTATGTGTTTCTCCGCCATGACAGGGTTAACCAGACCGGTGGAGGCGTCGGTCTTTATGTCCGTCATACCCTAAAACCCCGAATCCTTGAACCCTCCCCCGATCTGATATCCCTTTTAATGAATTCCTTATCACTAAAATATCCTGTAGTGGACTCGCACTCCATTACGTAGTGGTATACAGCCCTCCTATAGTGCCTTTCCACTATATCTTTGAGTCTATCCTTTACAAGTAGATTCCTCTTCTCCCCCTTCTCTACATATAAAAGTTTCCCTATAAAACGCAGTTTTCCCTTCCTCCTAGAAAAAAGTAATTGTTCATCCCATTAACGTAATTCCCAATTCTTCAAACGCAAAAGACTTCCGCCCAATCTCTGTACTCTCTAACCTTTCCAAACCTGTCGAAAAAATAGTTCAAATGTCATATTTCCAGTAACAGTAATTTTCCTTTAAAACTTTCATTTTCCTGGAACAGTAATTTTCATTTCCTAAATCCATTCCTTGAATCAGGTTTTCGTCCTGGCCTCTCCACACAATCTGCCCTCGTAAAAATTACCACCGAAATGGACGAAAAAAACTAACAGTACTAATATGTTGAATAACATTAGTTAACTTTGTATATAAGAGGAAGAAAGTGGTCCGGGTAGAGGTCAAGAAATTTTTCTTATTTAGGGAGAACTTTTTGTTGGTAAGCCGAAGTTTCGACCCACATTGCAGGTCTTCTTCAGGGCCAGTTGGTGGGCAGAGGGTTGACACTAGACCACAGCGAGTTCTTCCTGGATTCTACCTTCTTCCTGGACCAATTTCTTCCTATAACAGTACTAATACTTCTCGACTCTTCTAAAGCATTCGATTCGCTGAACCATTACATCCTTCTCTCTAAATTAAAACCTCTTTCCTTTTCCAATAGTTCCATACTACGGTTCCAAGATTTCCAGTAGGATAGAACTCAAGCTGTCTCCATCCCAATCAATCCCTATCCTCTTTTCCTCCGCTGAACACAGAAGTGGCACAGGGTTCTAGTATTTCTCCACTACTTTTCGACCGTTACAATGACCTTCCCAAATCAATCCACCTCTGCCCCCACCATCTATACGCCTACAACATCAGGACAGATCTATTTGTCCTTTCCTCCCTCTGAAATAATAGCTGCGTTCCTCTGTCAAAAACCTTGGCATCATTTTTGATCAATCCCTTTTCTGGTTACCCCACATCGCCCAAATCGATCAATAAGCTTTCTAAACAAATTCCATTGTTCCCGGTATCTTCTAACAATACCTTTCCGTATGCTCCTCATCTTTTCTTTCATCTTTCTACACTATGACTATGACTGTGTGGCATATGAGAACCTCTCGAATCCGTTCGAGGATAGACGTAGGCGAATTATGAACTGCTTCCTAAAGTTTGTCTTCGATGCCCCGAGAAAGTGTCATGTGTCTCACCCCTACGTTGAGTTAAAGTGGTTCTTCCCCTCCGTCCGTAGACTCTATTGCCTAGGTCCTTTTTTAAACCATCAAACACAACATACATCCTATATCTATAGTCTCTTACGATTTAAATCCTCCATCCAATCCTAGGGCACAAGATCTCGCCTTTCCGATGTTTGTACCCGTTTCCACAGAACCAATACATTTGAGCTTTCCTATTTCGCCAGTTCTACCACTCTTTGGAACTCACTCCCACCAGATATCCGTCATATGTCTTCCTTATCCACATTCAAATCCAAGCTTTTCCTACATCTCCTAATGTTTTTTCTCAATTCTTTTTTTTTTCATCAGTTTCAAATGCCATTTCTAATTCTTAGTACCCTTCTATTATTGTTTCTGTAATTAAAAACTTAAAGTGCTATTGACGCATATAAGTGTCCGGTGGAAACAAGCGGTGGGAACTAAGAATGATAGCACTCAAATGTTACTAATGCTAATAGCGCATATATGTCACTCGAAGCAACAACCTGCGGAATAAATACCAAACTTTGTCTTGAATTTTTTAAAACCTTAGTGGTTAATTATTTTTTACTATTGAAGCTAAGCATTTTTTGCATTTACTGCAAGTTTTTGCCTAAGGTTTCTCCCGCGTAAACCCGTCATATCTTGCAAAAGTTTAAAGAAAATAATCACGGCACGATTACAATATGACTTATCCCTCTGGAAGTACCTTGAGCGACTAATTAACGTTTATTACAGCAAGGGATTGCTAATTGTGTTTGTGGAGGAGCGGGCGGGCGCGGGAGATCGATGGGTTGCCATGACGACGGAGGCTGCCCCACCTCTCCGATAGCTCACGGCCCACTTGATCAATACTTCACTCCCTCCTCCCCTCCTCCACGGTGCAACATTGGCATTGATGTGTCAAAATATCGATGGGCCAAAAGTCCACGTAAAACCAAGAGGATAGGCATCCTCTTCCAGGTTCAACCATGTCAAGGAAGGAGGAACAAAGGTATGGACAAGTATCCCGGAGGCATAGGCAGACTTTTTATTAATGAAAGCAATCACATAATAATAAGTCTATGAGTCGTTTAACAAAAAAAGGTCATTTTCCCCCTGCTACGCTAACTAACGTGACTCCTTCATTTTTTAGTGGTTTCTTTTTTCATTAATTTTTTTTTTTTAAAGCTGTGAGCATGGGAGCCATACTAGTACACACTTTAGCTAACCAGTGTATTGCTTTATTCTCGAAGCTCATGTTACCTTTGAGCTTAGATGTTTTAAAATACTTGCAAAAATGGTTGGCAAAAATACAAGAGCAATAATTAATGAAGCGGTTTAAACTGGACTTAAAAATTTCACTTAAGACAAAACAAGACCTTGATACAGCAATAATTAATTAATAAATCGTAGATCTGGAACAATTCCTCTCAATCGAAATAAATCGGTTCATGTTAAAATAAACCATTTTCCATTAAAACCAGCCTGTTCATTGACAATTCATAAAACACATTCGCAACCTTTAGTGTACGTAGCTTTATCTAGAGTCACGAATCAAGAAAGACTTCATATTGTACCTACTGATGAGCATAAACGTTTTTACCATGGAAGAAGAGAAAATGAAACGATGCTTCCGTTACGAAATGAGCTCACACCACTTTCAACAGTCAACCTAATACAATTGATCGGACTATACTACAAAAAATCAGTGAAGGGAATATAATCTTTTCTCTTCACTGTCAAAGTCTCCGAGCACATGCGCCTGATCTTCGCGGTAATGTAATACAAAAATCACATGTATTAATGTTATCAGAAACTTTGCTTGATAATGACGAATTGGTTGAAATTGAAAATTTTAATCGCTTTACACAATAAAGACGACTAAGCATTAATCGCGGAGGAGGAGTCTGTATCCATCAAAATGTTGATGATTCGCAGCACAATTTTACTGTCTTTGATGATGCTCTCTTGAGGAGAAATCCTCAGAGCATTAATCTAACTAAATCTGCTGTGGGGGACATTTGCGCTGCGAGATCCACTTTGCCTAATGGTAAATAAATTGTTATGGTCACTGTTTATATATCAGTTAATCAGAACGTTACAGACATAATAGATTTTCTCCACGAGGCATTGTTAGTTTATACAGAAGGGGGGGTCAAAACTATTGAAGAAATGTTACCATGAAAGTTTAGACTTAATACAATTCTTGAAAAATGAATTTAATTTAGACTTTATTTCTGGAAGATTACTCAGGACGACTAGATATGGTACAACTATTGATGGAATGTTTTCACGATACATAACCCACACTTCTCGTATTTTAGTTACCACAAACCTATTCTCACAGTATTTAATAATGGTGATAATACTATTCACGGACCGATGTAAATAATATGAATAAATATTTTTATATGATTTGATTATTTTTAAGATGCTTCCATTTACCCTTTTTTTAGATAATCTACACAATAATAGTTGGCAAGGAGTATAAACTCCAGTCATGCGTCGGAGCTGGCATACAGTTTTTTTTTTTTAAATGACCCCTATTAATGAAATTTTATTTCGACCGTCAATTGCTTTTGAATAATTTTATCTCAAAATACGAATCTAAAGATAGTGGAAATACTTTTCAAATACATTTGGAGTGTTGTTAACATTAGCTAGTCAGTATCCAAAATGTAACATATTTTGGTATTAATACACAGTGTAAGTATTTTTTCATGTCATCGGTCTTACTTATCATAATGTATAAACAACAGACAAAATTACACCATTTTTTTTATTTACTGTTTTAACTTCTTTTAATTCATTACTTATTTAAGTAGAAGCATTTTTGTCTTACATCATGCCATTTCGAGATATCGGTTAAAGCGATTCTATGGTGCAGTACGGTGCAGCATTACAAAAATGGATTTCTGCTATCTTTATTTGTGGCACCAGGATGGGCATTAGATTGCTTTAGCTTCCGTGAGTATTTACAACCAAAAGCGTCCATTGTTTATTTTATTTTTCCATTGTTTATTAACGAGTCCTATCAACAGTGATCGTTTCAGCTCAGTCTCCACTATTTCGAATGGAAGAACTACGAATTGTGTACTGTCTGTGACACTCAGTTCTTTCATTATTCCTTAAAAAACTTGCTCTGGTACGAGTAAATTTCTTCCTTAACAAACCTCATCTGTATCGCCAATGTTATACATAATGTTTTTCCTTGTTATTGATCGATATAAGTTCTTGCCATGCTTGCACAGCTGTATCGGAGCCTCAAGTGGCCTGTCAGATTATGTGAGGACTAGTAATGGGGTGGCATCACGTTGGCACTTGAGAGGCTGTGGAGTGGACAGTAGTAAAATACTTTTATTGGCTATCCACCTACTCACGAGCCACCCACCGCCTGTTCCATTCATCCTGCAGTTCTTCCTCTTAACCTCCAACTCATAGGTTTCTCACTAATAATCTTTCGAAGTCGCTCCGGGAACGCTTATAGATCTTGCCTCATGACATCTAATTTGATGAAGTATTCTTGCAGGATTAGGCTCAATCGCAGAATCTCGGACAACGATGGGATTTGGTGCGATAGAGTTCAGTACGCCTTTGCGGCACTTAGTAGTACAACCCTCAGTCCTTATCAGGAATCATAGTCAGGCACAAAAGCGAACATGAGGCGAATGAGATAAACCATTGAGAATGATAGAAAGTAAAACTAGACACAATGTTAGAAATATCATTATAAGGGTTAATTTGGATGTAATACGCTTAGGAAATAGGCTATGGAACTTCCTTTGATTAATCGACCAATGTTGGTTTCGGCATGTCTTAATATTTTTGAGAAACCTAAGAACGCACAGTAAGTTATAATATTATAAATATATAGGTAAAAAAGGCTGAAAGGAGATCAAAAAGAAGACAGAGAAAGAATTGAATAGAAGGATTACAAGAAGCCTTCTAAATGAAAGACTGGAGAATGAGTGAAAGTCTAGTTTGGGGAAGGTGTGATTGGATCTTAGTCTGATTACGTTTTGTTTCTCAGACTGATATTAACAGCACATGTCTTATTGTGCATCAATTAAAGTCTACAAAAAGATAACCCAAAAAGTGATCCTGAATCACTTTAAGATAGGTCTGCACTATAAATCATAAAGTATTTAAAAAGTGCCAAAAAAAATAAATATAATAAAAATAAAATTGAAATAAATAAAAAACACTATCATTACAGGATATTAATCAATTATAGACAATAAATAAATTAATAACAACAGTTAGTAAATAAAATATATGCATGAACTAGCATGCAATAATTTATTTACAAAATGTATATCTTCTTTAGGAAAAAGACACAAAAACAACTAAGCAACAAAATAAATTATTCAATACTGATTAATTTAAGCAAACGCCTAACCCGGTTAGAGAGCATCTTTTTGGGAAACCAGGAGATGTTGGGAAAAAAAGGAATTCAATGTAGGCAGTGAAGAAGCATGGCGGATTAAAGGATTGGGTTCCACACTGTGGTGGAGTGGGTGAGAAAGGAACGCTCGAATGTTTTTATTCTTAGTAGAATAATTCTTAGTATAGAGACCGGAGATATATTATAAAAAATAATAAGTAAAAATCTGGATTGATGATATTTAGTAACAACACTCTACTTGGCTTGCTATTTGGAAAAATCAGTTTGGACTTACAATTAAAGTATCACTTCTGATTTATATCTAAACTCCTATTAATGTTTCCATTAAATGTAACTAAATAACGATATTTTTTTTAAAAATATATTTATTGAAATTTACAACTGTATACAAAATACATCTAGTAAATGTAATGAGTGAATACATTGACATGAAAAGACAAGTAGAGAAACTACCCAGTGGTAGTACTCTAATAAAAAGTTCAGCTTAGAAGGTCACGAGGCCATCTTCTTTTCAGATGCCTCGGAGGATTATCAGGAATTGAAGAGGTTGCGAGGATTGAAACTAGTGGGTTTGAGTGGAAAGAAGTTTGTCATGAAAAGTTTGATATCGGATTCGGGCCAAATCAGCAATAAACGGGACATTATGGATTACTTTGTTCGTAACAAAGTAAGGAGCATTAAGGATTTTCCGAAGGATTTTGGATTGTAAGGATTGAATAAGAGAGGAATTCGATGGCTTAGTGGAGCCCCAAAGCTCTATTCCGTAAGTCCAGATGGGTCTAATGATTGTCATGTATATGAGTCTCTTATAATTAATTGGGAGCTTAGCGCGTTTATCTTGTAAATGTTGAAGTAGCCTGAAACGGCGAGCTGTTTCTTGTCGTTTCAGTCTAGTATGAGGATTCCAAGTTAAGCGTTTGTCAAGGTGTAGTCCTAAGTACCGGATCTGTTCTACAGGACCTAGAGAGATGTTATTAAACGATACAGGGGGGCAGGAAGTCGCTGGTTTACGACGGAGGGTGAAGGTGATTTGATGAGATTTGTGTGAATTTATTTTAATCCTCCAGTTTTGACACCAATTTTCAAGGTCTGTGATGTGGGATTGAAGAGTACGGGATGATATAACTGGATCAGTGTTGACAGATAATAGACATGTGTTATCCGCATACGTGTTAAGGATAGTATTAGGATGAGGTGGGATGTCAACTGTATAAACTGTGTAAAGAATTGGGCCGAGGATACTGGTTTGAGGAACGCCGGTAGATTGAGGAAAGAGGGGTGAGTAGACATTATTATGATTTACTGTAAATGATCTGTAGGAGAGATAGGATTGGATAATGAGAAAGTATGTAGGAGGTAGGAATTTACGGAATTTGTAAAGCAACCCGGGGTGCCAGACTCGGTCGAAAGCCTGTTCGACATCAAGGAAGACAATACATACCACGTTCCAAAGCTGAGGAAACAATATCCACAACACGATCGCATTGCTGAATAGTGGAGTGGGATGTTCTGAATCCAAACTGGTGATCTGGGATAATGTGGTTTGCATTTAGGATGGGGTATAATCGATTCAGGATGAGCTTTTCTAGAATTTTACCCATTGATGGTAAAAGTGAGATAGGGCGGTAAGAGGAAGGGTATTCCGGTTTCTTTTTAGGATTAGGTATCATTTTCACGACGGATAATTTCCAGAGGTTAGGAAAATATGTAGTGCGGAGTATAGCATTATATATGTAGGTGAGGAATAGAATGGCTTTTCTAGGAAGATGTTTTAGGATGTGAATCGTGATGAGGTCGTGTCCAGGAGCTTTGCGAGAAGGTAGTCTGTGAATAATATTCGATATTTCTGAAGGATGGAATGCTTTGGGTGGAAGGGTCATTTGAAGGGGAATATTTAACTCTCTTTGTATATATTCATGGTGAGATGGATTCATGATATCAGGATGAAGCTGAAAAGTTTTAGAAAGGAATTTACCGAACAACTGTGCATTCTCTTCATCAGATCTTGTCCAGTCATTGGATTCAGCAAGGAGTGGATGGTTAAAGTCTTTGAAGTATAAGGATATTTTTGGTGGTCATCCATAATGATTTCTCAGAAGATGTTAGATTTTCAGTTAGGTTCGTTAGCTTATGAATTTTGAATTTTCTAATTACTGCTTTTAAATGGTTAGTCAATTTAGTATAGATAAATTTATCTGCTGGGTACCGAGGTCTATGCCACTTCGTTCTTGCTTTGCGTTTCTCTCTTAATAAGGTACGAATATGCTGTGGGAGGTCAGTCTTCTGAGAATTTTAATTTTATGATTTGAGGTATTATCGTTTAAAGTAGTTTTTATTGATGTTGTAAGTTTTTCTAAGGCTTTATCAATGTCTTGTTTTGTCTTAAGTGAAATTTTTAAGTCCAGTTTGTTCTCCAAATCATAACAAAAGTTGTCCCAGTTTACACGTCCTGTAATCAATCTAGGAAGGGGAGGCTTGGGAACGAAACTTGAATGTAATAAAAGGAGAACTGGGCTATGATCTGATGAAAGGCCGTCCACGGATTTGAGATCGGTTTGGTTGGTGGAAATCTGGGATGTGATAAATATGTCAAGGATGTTGGGACGTTTTTTGATGGATGTAGGCCAATAGGTGGGGTTGTTTGGTGCCAGGATGGAATAACTCTTTGTGGATGTTACAGTAGACAGGATATTTCCTCGGGAGTTGGATGTTCGACAACCCCATCGTTGGTGTTTAGCGTTGTAGCCTCTTCCAGAAATGAAGCGCGAACCAGATTGGGATAAGGATTCGAGAAGGTTATAAGAAACGGAAATTCCGGGAGGACAGTATACAGCTGAAAATGTGATATGGAAAGGACGAGTTGTTATGGTTACTGAGGTTGATTGGATAGCATCAGTAGGAATGGAAGGAATAAGGGAATGGGATAGGTTTTTATGAACGAGAATACAAGATCCGGCATGTGAAGTGTTGTCTGGGTGGTCTGATCTGTGAGTGATGTAGTCTCGTATATATTTGGTTGTCGTGTAGAAATATATCAAGTTCGTCACGGAGAGTATGCAGTCCATTAGCATTCCACAGAACGATAGCTAGGGGCTTCACGCTCATCGAGGGTAACTAAATGGAACTTCGGTAAGGATTCTCGTGAGTAGGTTGATGAGAAGCTTGATTGTCTCTTGAAGGTTTTTCAGGAAAGATGATAGGATAGAATTTTTGTCGATCGGGTTTTGGATTTGGAATGGATATGAGACTTGAGTTTGATAGGGATAATTAACGGGTAAAGGAGGGTTGGCTGGGGGTTGTACCCGAGGTGCTAGATTTTCATTCAATGTTTGATGAACTACACCTTTCGTTTTGATGTTGTTATTGGAAGGGAGAGGATTTGGTTGTTGAGGTGGTAATTTGACCAGTAAGGGTGTATGGTAGGGATGAATTTGTTGACGCGGAGGTTGAGGATTGGGATTGGCTGCCTTGGGCTTGAATATGGGTTCCTGAGGCTTGGGTTGGGAGGTCCGGGGTTCGGTAGAGGAATGCTGAGATTTGATTTGGGGGGTTTGAGGCGTCTGAGTTCGAGGCTACGGCTGAATGCTTGAGGTTCCCACGGTATTGGTGTCCGGAAGTCTCTATTTGTAGGAGTTTACGGTGGTATACGGTTGGTCTAGGCAATTCAGGAAAGGTGGCAGTGTTGTCAACTTCAGGAGCCTGCATTGTGCTTTTCTCTTGACTTTTTAGTTTATGATTCCTGGTTCTAAGACGTTGAAAGTTCTTATGGACTGAACAGCCTCTATAGTTCGCTGGGTGATCCTCACCACAAAGAGCACATTTTGCAGACTCGTTTCTCGATTTCTGACAAGTGTGAGATGAGTGTTGTCCAGCGCATTTAACGCACATAGCTTAGTGATGGCAATATATATAACGATATAAACAGAAAACTAGTCATTTCTCTTTTTCCTGTAATAAAACTATTTTAAGGAGTCTTAGATTTATTTTAAATGTTGACTTTGATTACATTGATGTGGGTACGGTTGAGGGTGCATATGTAGTGTTATTTTTTTTTTATTTTACGATTTAAATAATAAGAAAAACTATACTGAACCAAATATACTAAAACTGATTATCATGTTTACCTCACCGAACTGCTTATGTACCTGTGAGTTGAAGGACACCATGTCACATCTTCGTATTTTTTCAGGAAAGCCACGAATTAAAACTACCAAAATTTATTTCTTCGTTTATAATAGAAACAGCTTAAAGAAAATTGTTAGCACTGATATTGACCTTGATAAGTAACTGGAAGTTTTGATAATAGTATTTATTTATGACAATTTACCTAAAGCATTACCTACATAGGGTAATGGTGTTATTTACTTGAGTGACACACTTATTCATTAATATAAATCTGTTAAATATTAAAATACAGCTTTTACGATAAGTTATAGTTATTAACGATTATCTATATGATTTACAAGTAATAAGTACCGCTTATTGTTATTATTAAGTGGCCAAAACGGAAGGTTTAAGATCAAGATGTTGCATGTACGCCTTTTTTTTTTCTTAGCCCCTTTGGGTTTGAAGGTTGCTAAGTAGGATTTAGGATAGGATGGATAACCTCATATAAACATCACCACTAAATAAAAATTTTTACTTTATTAAATCAACTGCTTTTGAGTTAAGCGAGAAACGAACAATCGTAAAAACAAAACAAAATACGAAAGTACTAACGAAGATACAGACCTCAAGTCCAAATTAGACCAAATAGACTCAGATGAAAATAGACGTATAAATTGAAATTCGAAAGTTTAAAGTTTTCTATACCACATAAAACCCTTTAGTACTTTAGTAGAAAGTATTGGTAAAAGTTATCTATGACATATTTTTGTAATTTGTGTTGAAATGAGAAGGATACTATGTGACTTAATAATAATAATGAATAAATATTTTATTTTCCATCCTTAAATGATTAATTTATAAAATTGATCACTGAATCATTGCGTGAGTTGGCTGGTGATTCAGTAGCCTCTGCCCTTAGGCAATCACCCTTCCGGCCCTACAGGCACATTCGAGTACTCGGATTTCAATTAATGTACATAGCGAGGAGAGCTTTCAGGGGGAGACAATTAACGCAGGGAGATCAAAGGGATACTCCTTCAAGGCTAAGTGAGATAAATTGCTACAACACAGCCTCAAGAGGCTCCGCTCAACAAATAAGATTTAGTGAACATACTTCAAAAAAATTTTAAAACGGCATAAAGTTCGAAAGCTACGATCTACATAAATTTCTATTATTACATGTCTGAATAAATGCCTAATGGGAAAATTACACTTACTTATTCGTAATTTTATATATATATATATATATATATATATATATATATATAAGTTAAGATGAGACTAAGAGCTGTATATCTACTAATACCAAACTCTGATAAACAAACATTGTGAATACTATATATAGAGAATTATAAGAGGAATAAAGTCAGTGTTTAACCAGCCTTCAAGTGTGTTATTTGTCCCTTAACCTTCTTTTTTTTATGCTTTGGAGTAGTGAAGCCTTTAAGTGGTGCCGAAACCCGGGAACGTTTTTGCAGTTTAGTGAGTTTTTATTTTCTAAGACTTTTTTTTTTCTCTGTCTCTAGTTTTATTTTATTTAGTTCTTTTGGTTTGAAGATAAGTATACTAATATGAATGAGCAAAGAGAAATCCTTAGGCCAGCAACGCTAACGTTGGAGCCTCCGCAGACTGAACAGGTGAATCCCGAGTTTCCGCCATTGCCGTCAACAACTCTAGCAATGGCGAGGGCAGACCTAGCGGCGCAGGAGGCAAACAGAATAGCGCAGGAGACTAACGAATTGGAAAAAATGAAGCTAAGGAAGGCAAATGCACAAGATCTGAGAAGGGAGATATCGGACCTTGAGAAATTCAATGGAGACATAGGTGAATTAAATCACTTTCTCAAGGGCGGCGACGGCATCATGAGCAGTATTCAGTCTCAGGTTGCAGCGGACTTTTTGGAGGAAGCGGATGCCAAAAGGCTACGAGTAGCTTTAGCACGGAGGGTCAGAAGGAGTGTGTTAAATCTGATCCAAGCGGATGAGGATACCTCGTGGCAGGTAATCAAAGAGAGATTAAAAAAGGCTTACGGAGGGGGGCGATGGGCCCCAGAAGAGGACATGTTGCAGATGTTTCGGGAGATGAAACGAACAAACCAATCTAATGGACAGTATGCGGCAGGACTTCTCGCTAAGTTGAATAAGATAAACGAGAAGTTGAGAGAAGTAATGGACACCGGTGCGGTTGAAGCGTGGATGCTATTTATGACCACTGTCCTGAAGGTGCAACTGGCTAGGGACACTGGAAAGAAGGACGGTCTACCCAGAGAGAGAACATTTATGGAGTGTGCGCAAGAGATGGTAGACGCGAGTGCTCGAGACGAGGAAGAGAAGGAAGTGATAGAACCAGGGTGGAATAGGGTGTCGTACCGGAGGAACGAAACAGGCAGAAGCAGATTCAGGCAGGAGCCGGGAAGAAGAAGAGAGGGAGAGTTTGTGAGAAGAGAGAAGCCACCAAGAGAAAGAAGGCAAATTGTTGAGAGGAAGAATGGGAGAAGAGAGGAAAGGAGGTGCCACGAATGCGGCAAAACAGGGCACTTGGTAGCTCAGGGTCCACGTACGAGGTGCTTCGAGTGCCAAGGTGAGGGACATATGGCCAGACAATGCCCATATATACGGCGCAGAGAGCACGACAGAGGTGAACCGATGGAGATCAATGCTCACAGACTGGGACGGAGGAACAGGATAGTATCGGAATCTGCGAGATCCTCGGAGACCTCAGGGTCTGAGACGGAAGGCAGCGAACCTAGTGGCAGAGGAACTCCCGGAGGAAGGAGCAAGCAACGGAGCACAGGGAGGCGTGCCGAGCAGGTAAGAAGGGAATGAGGATGGTGTAAACGGAGGGGCAACCTTTTTTTTGTGAATAGTGCGGGGAAAAAGGGTGACAGGTTGCCTGTTATTGAGTTTTATAGAGGGTGGAGGTGTTTAGTGGACACAGGGAGTTCGTGTACACTGGTGGGTAAGGACCAGGTAAAGGTATTGTTTAAGGGGAAGAGTCAGCCAGACATTAGGCCATGTCAGTGTAAAGTGGTCACTTTGAGTGGGCCCTGTACGATAGAAGGGGAAATCGATTTAGCCCTAGATAGGTGGGGAAAGAAGGGAGAGGTGTTGACGCTGCATGTTGTGGAAATCATGCCGCGGGAGTATGGGGGGATTTTGGGATGCGATGCATTTAGCAAATTAGGGTTGAGAGCTCGTAGTACAGGGGGTCAGTGGGCAGTCCGGATCGGGAACAGGAAATATAAAACGGTGCAGGATGTGAAAGGGGGTGTTAGGTGCGTTGGAGTAATTGCCAAGGGTGCAGATTGGAGACAGGCCGTAAGGGAGGAATTCGGTGATATATTTTTTCGCGAGGGAGATCCACTGAGCGCGACGGGGGAGACGCTTCATGAGATCCATCTGAAGTCGGAGAAGGTCACCTATGTAAAGGAGCGGAGGTACCCACAAGCGTTAAGAGGACACATCCGCGAGGAGATTGAAGAGCTAAAGCGGCAAGGAATCATTGTGGACGAGGGCATGGCCGAGCAATTAAACACAAACAGAGTAGAGCTCAAGAGACATTGGGGTAAAGCACACGGACGAATGGCCGCAGAGAAGAGTAGGAGAGTGGCGCGTGAGAACGAGGGAGTAAGAGATGTCATGGGTACGATTAAAATAGGCACTATTGTGTATAGAATGATCTTGTCGAATCGTGCGAAGGAGGTCCTCAGGTATGAGGGTCCATTCAAAGTGATTACGATTAGGGAGCATAATCTTGTCACGATTCAGAGTCTGGTTGAGCCCAGGAAACGGAGAACCGTTCATATTGAACAACTTAAGGTTCCGGCAGGGGAGGGCCGATCATAAAATTGTATTTATTTCAGTTTATTATTGGATATTTTTTTTTTTTCTCTTTTTCTATGTAGTTTTAGGAATTTAGCGATATATAGAAGTATATAATTTTTTTTTATCTTTTGTATGTTTTGTTTTTGGTAGAGTTTCCTTGTCATTGTAAATACAGTTTAGGTATAAGCCTTATATTGTATATATCCAGTGATGCTATAGAGTAAGATAGTATTAAGTTGGTTTTGTAAGTTGTAGAATTTGTTTATTTGTGACGATTGAGTTTAGCGTATACTATGTTGTTGTACCAGTATTTTTTTGTTTTTTTTTAGAGTTTACGAAGATGTTCGTAAACTGGCAGGGGGGAGTTAAGATGAGACTAAGAGCTGTATATCTACTAATACCAAACTCTGATAAACAAACATTGTGAATACTATATATAGAGAATTATAAGAGGAATAAAGTCAGTGTTTAACCAGCCTTCAAGTGTGTTATTTGTCCCTTAACCTTCTTTTTTTTATGCTTTGGAGTAGTGAAGCCTTTAAGTTATATATATATATATAGAGAGAGAGAGAGAGAGAGAGAGAGAAGGAGAGAGACCACAATACAAGCAAAAGTTTAGAGCTTTACTTAACACTACTTGTTAGAAACTGATTTTCTAAGTTATTTATTTATTTGTTTGGTACATCGTACCTCGCCTTTTGGCAACATGAATTTTGCTGGGGTTATGCATAACGGATGGTACTCCGTTGTGCCTCAACCGCAGTTCTCCATAGAGGGTCAGTATCCTTGCTTAAGGTGTAAAGCTTGGCCCGAAAGCCCCCCTGCCCATAAGGACTTGCATGACCCTGCAGGGTGAGAGCCCCCATTTAGTGGGACTGGACGTCTCCTTTCGGGGTATTGACCATTGTCAGTCTAATTCTTCTTTGGTATGTTCCCGGATTATCTATTTCCACCTATTATTCTATTATTATAAATTTAATCGGGCTTTCTATTTCTGTTTAACGTACCTGCTCTCTTGAAACCATACACTCTATTACCTTATTGCAGCAGGAGATCTAGATGCACCGTTCGCTTTTAAATTCTCCACATTTTGAGATAGAGTCCTTTAGCTTTATTAATCGCAGAAAAGCCGTCATTGGCAGTGCCGTCAGTCTATTAGTGAAATTCTTCAGATAGAGTACCTCAAATATCCAACACTAATCCGTTATAAATAAACACCGCTGTAGGGTATGTAAGACGCTATAAATCCCTACCAGCTTGAACCCATTCTGTTCCAGGCACACTCTGTTTGTCATATATCCCTGCATTGTTTCCACACCTTGAACAAAGATAGGCTATCGGCTCACTTAAACGAATTCTATCGTTTTAGAACTTTTATGTATTAGCTCAGCCGCCAGGTTTTTACCCCAAGTTTGGGACACTGGGTGAGGTCCGGAGAGTCTTTAAATCCCAATGGGCTTTCATTCATGGCCGTTAACAGATTAAATTATCTACCAGAACCGTAATCGAACCCGGGACCTTCAGGATATTAATTCAGCACTCTTTATACAAAGCTATGATGATTACACTTTTCAAGCTTAGAGCAACGATTAAGGAAAACAAGACTGGCCGTGCTACAAGTTATAGACTTTTCTAACCAGAATGGAAAGGTCGAGATTCATTCTGTAGGTCACGAATTATATTTCATATTTTCGTTTATATTTTATAATTATTATGTAAACAATATCAGGATTTTGAAGGATGAAAAGAAGAGAGGGTTGATGAGTTCTTGAGGGTATGAAAAATATATATTTTCTTTATAAATATAACTTTGTATATAATAATGGAAGAGGAAATAGTATATATAATCAATTTTTATTTCATATTATACCACTAATCTATAAAGGGATTTCATTCCTGTCATTTTCTTCATTCTAGGTTAAAGTACTATTATATAGGTTGTTTTATTTGTTTGTCATATACGCTATGTTTTTACAGAATATAGTAAAAAAAATCTATTGACATCGCTGGTTCTATCGGTCCTCAGTATTCCGCCAAAGACATTTTATTTCAAAAGAAGCTGGGAAATTGCTTCTTTAGTGACTCTGTCGGTCCTTTGGATGGTTCTTTCATCCACGCCCAATGGGAGTCGGAATTCGAATGCCCTGATAGAACTCATTCATTCACTGGATGGAATTCATCTCTTTGTAGATCTAACTGCCAGTGTTCTTTTGCTTTGCTTTGGGAAATTGCTTTTGCACAGTATTCAAAAAACAAAGCAACATAATTCTGATGTTAACACTAATTGGAATTACACATTGATATAACTTTATAATGGTAAATTGATGCCAATCTTAAAAAAAAAAAAAATCGGAAAATGCTTTAAATAGTTACTTATAGAAAAAGTTTAAATAGTTACTTATAGAAAATCGAATAACTAATTCGAAAATTAAAAAGAAGAAGAAAAAAAGTTATAGATAGACAATCGAAAGATTCTCTATTTACATGGAACGAAAGAAGGAAAAACCAAGCTATGTCTATGTTATGTCAGTAATAAAATATACGTTTATTAATAATGATAAAAATGATAAGAATTAGTTAAATATAGAATATATTTAAAATTAAATTTCAAATGATTAAAATGTACATAGTTTCAGCCACATTTAGCCATAATCAGGTATCTAAACATGAAGACAAAATATGGCTCCTTAATTTATGCTCAGAGTTTTGGTACCCAAGAATTATGTAGCTTGGTTTTATCTCTATAGGATGCCATAATTCATATATTAATCTCAATGCCAATTAATTTAAAGGATAAATCACGATGTATTCCTTAATCTTGGAAGCAACTTGTCTTACGAATAGAACCAAGATATTTTAGACCAGTTATATTCTTAAACAATCGCTTTAATATTCTGACTTCTATTATCTGGAAAACAATTATTATTGTAAATATAATTATGGAACAGTTACAGGTGCACAGGATTCTTAAAACAAAGGAAATCTCATTGCTGCTTGGATTAATTTTCAAAAATCTTTTGACTCGGTGGCACATAGCCAGCTGATCGGTTTCGTTGAGGTCGTTGGAATGTTAAAGATGCCGTGTGAAAGGAGTTCGAATGAGACGTTCCTTAAGCCTTTACGAAAGCTAGCCAAAAGGGGTTTGTGAGTAACGGATAATAAAAACTGGAGCTATAAGCAGTTCTGTTGTAGGTTTTGCAGTGCCCAGATACCCGCAGGAATTAGTCTACCAGCTTCAACTGAATGGTTTAGAAAAGGAACAATGATCCCGGAAACGGAAGATTTTCTTTCTGCTGGATTGGTAGTGGCAACAATCTCCTACCCCAAATACATAATAAGACAAAACCTTAAGGAAAAATATTGCTTATGTAAATTAGCGATAAGCCCTACAGCTATTGATGGGAAAATATTATCTGGGTAGGCATAATAAATAATGTAAAGTAATTTACCAAAGTTTACTTTTACATATTCAACACCTCTACCGAATATGTTCTGCTAAGAGCCTATAAGCGAATGATATAGAAAATAATACACGAGATTTTTCCTGGCAATTCGTCGCCTCCAATCTTCTCTGTTCTGTGCCAGAGTCTGTCAGGCTCTAGTGCAAACTAATTTCAAGGTATCGTCCCCATCTCAGACGTGGCCTCTATTTCATTCCCTTTCCACCGACCGACGCAAATAATAGTTTTGCGAGTTGGTTTGCGATCCATTATCCTTTCACGCAATATGGCTTGCACACCGAAGTCTTAAGATAGTTATAAGTGGTGCCACATACGACTGTTGATGAATTTCACTAAGTTCCGTATTCGGTTTAAGCTTATATTGGTTCCCATCCTTCATCAGGCCACGGAGATTTCTTTCAAAAATATGCAGGCTACTGGCATCGGCTCGTGGTAAGTGCCATGTCTCGTAAGCTTATGTTAGCACCCTGCGATATAAAGGCATGTAAAATCATGTTTTGGTCCCTTTAGATACTAAATGGCTTTTTAGTAATTTTGCCAAACCAATAGAGCACCTGTTTGCTGAATTGATTCACCTCTGTACCTCTAGACTTGGCCTGTTATCTGTACACACTAAAGTTCCTAGGTACACGAAACTATTTACGCATTCAAATGAGTTCCCTCCGAAAGTTATTGTGGCTGCCGGTGAAGGAAATTGACGAACTTATATTGTCTTTGCTTGATTGATTCGCAGAACTATTTTCTGTCCTCCATCCTCTATTGCAAACAAGGATCATTATATTTCCTTCTGTTATCAGGCTATAGTATCAACATCATCTGCAAAGGTCTTTTTTTAAATTTTACTATTTTTGCTATTCTTATGAATATGACCCTATTCGGCCAAGTATCGTTCGAAAACTCAGAAATTCAACTTAAAAACTACGAAATATATGGACCCCGTTTCATTCATCAATGTAATTATGAACTTGAAACAATTTTAAATGAATGCGTGATATTTATTAAGACTTCGGAGATATTTTCATAGAAAGTAGCAAATTTTCCTTCCATAACGAGGTTAAAACACTTACTTTACTATCTTAATAACATATAATTTTAACAATCTCCAAAATCCGTATTGATGTTGCCGTGAAGTTCACAGGTCATGGATATCAAACCGTCAGCATCTAGTGGCTATATGACCTAAGTCAATATCAGCCTGCATTATCCCGTTTGACATTATTGCAATGGTATATTAGTTGATAATTCATATACACATATGAAGTAGATTGTCTTCTGTTCTTGTCTAAGTTCTTCACAACTACTACTTAACACTCCAGGTGTCCTTGTAGATCCTCAAAGGAAATAAAAACTCATATAACTCATACAATGATATTTTAATTTTTTTGTTTAATTTTTCTTTTTCTTTTTTTGTTAGTTTAATAATTCTTTAATTTTTAAAGAATATATGGATTTCTAAGAAATAAAAAACAAAACTGAACTGGTTTAAGGAAGCAGAGGAGCATGAGAGAACATGGGGACACGAAGAATAAGGTTAGGGATGGAATTGCCAACAGCAAAACTACGGACAAGAGAATGAGGCTTGAGGCGAGAACGAAGCGACGATCAAAATCCCCGATGAGAAAAGGAGTAGGAAATCGGAGAGGATGAAGTAATACTGGGCGAAGAAAAAGGCACATCCACAGAATGTGTCCAAAATGCCGATCTTAATAATGGATGAATAACTAATGGATATGAACAAAAATGAATAAGAAATATATATAATAATCGTGTAATATAAATAAAATATAAAATTAAATATTCACTCATATCATATTTAATTAGAGGGTGAATAAACGATAATGTATATGTGTTGTGTTGTGTGTGGGAGTGTGTGTGATGAACATTTTGAGACTAAAATATATACGACAAAACTGATTACATCAACGGTTGGCACATCCTATTTCCATTGCTTAGGAGAGATAAGTGTGAGATGAGGAAGATAATAGCCGAGAAGAAAAAGTCCTTTGTTGTTTCGGTCTAACGTTTGGGAAGGGAGTGGGAAGGATATGAAGATCCGATGAAGATACGGCGAGGAGTCCCCGAAGTCCCAGCACTGATAAGATTAATACAAACTTTGAAGCCTCGGGACTTTCTTGGAGCAAAGCCAGGACCAGAACTTAAATTATCGGAAGGCGGATATTTCGTTATTAATGTGATTAAAAAGCCATATTTGTACATTAAACTATAAAACTATAAATTTAGTTTTTTCTTTGGTTTTGATCTTAGTTTCGAGTAGATACTGCATAAGGAAACAATAGTCCCAATGAGTACCTTAAGTGGAATTTGAATTATTCCAAAATCTCCATTGAAAAGGCTAGTTTTGGGGATTTCTTCTTCTGATTACTTTATCCAATTTCGATAGTTTCATGTGGTAGAACATTCAATCTATCGACTTTCCGTTTGAAACCAACTTGTAAAACAGTAATCCGCGGCAATCCCATCTTACAGAGTGCAAAATATTTTTTGGCTGTAGGCCGGCCTCAGGGGTAGCACTAGACGGTTCGTCAGCATTTTCCCACAATCCCACAAGACAAAGAGACCTGGAGATATTTGAAAAAAATTAACAACGAATAATATGTCCCGAACGAACTTGCGAATCCACCCGATAGATGTCAGTATAAGAAACGGAACAGTTGAAGGCATCCTAACAACTTTTGAAATTTCCATTTTTATTTTAGAATATAAAAAATACTCTTCCTTACCTATATTCCTATTAATTATTCGAAAACTTAAGGAACACAGACATGTTCATATGGAGGTCAAAGTTCATAAGCCTTTCTAAAAAACTAAATAGTTTTCCTAAGTAGCCTACGCTGACAACCTGCCATAATCACCAAACATTATGATGCGACACAGACCTCACAAAACTTATAACAGAACTTACAAAAGTTGAATGAGTGGTGCCAACTATGGAAGATTGTTCCGAGGCACAGAAAGTCACAACACATCACCTTTACTCTTAGACGTGAAATGTGCCCTTCCCACAGACAGACAGAATATCTTAGACTTAAATATGGTAGAATGATATGGAGTCATCACATATCACAAGAAAAAACGCCACTCACTAAATTTTAAACTCAATTCAATTTATTCACTATTAAAAAAAAAATACAAATTAGAAACAAGACAAAAATTAAACGCGTATACTTGCTTAAAAAAACAATTTGGACCTATGCATTAAACATTTACGACACCGCTCACAGGAAACGACTACAAACTTTTTAATCACAGATACTTGCACGTATCACAAAAGCACCATAGTATGTTAATAACAAAACTTTTCGTACTGACTTTAAAATACCAATGGTCAACGAACATACTACAAAAACGTTTTCAAGAAAAATTACGCAGACACCAAAACCTACTTATAAAACAAATGTCCACATCTCACATGCCTGAGGACTCAAAGAGATCATAATGAAGTAGGATGTGGGATCTGAACCACTGTTCTTCTTCATGCCTCTCGTGTTATTTTCCCGTAATTTTATTGACATAATCTGCTGATTGTCAATTAGTTGTACTTGAGAGATGCAGGTAAGTATAATTTTAAAAAAAGTAACCTGAGTGAAGCAGTCGGCTCTGTCCGAATTATCTGATCTTCAACAGTCAACTGGATTGTACTCATGGTTTGTTTGGGTGTCCATGTAATTTTCTGTCTCTACCTGTTTTCCAACAGTTTACAAAAAGCTTAATAGGAATAAATAACTTATTTATTATGTTATCCGGCATTGCCATAGAGCGAAGTGTAGGCTTTATAAAATGGATACCCTAAATTTGAGTAAAAACATAGAGACCATTCGGCCAAATATCCCCCTGCATAATCTTTGCCATACAAACAAGTGCAATCCTAACTATAAGCTAACCTCCGGAACAACCGCGGGCTGTAGTTGTGCAGGTTTATTTTTTATTATTTTTGATGTTTGGTTCAAAAAGTGGCCTATCAACGAATAGTATTCCTTCCACATTCACATTGCATGTATATCGGAATTACTAGCAAATATCCCAATATGTTTTTATTCTGTGAAGGATAAAATTAACTCCTATAAATAGAAATAGGAATATTTCGAATTAGATTGCAGGTCTACAAAGAGGATGAATAAATTATATACAGGTACTAATGTAGGATGGAAATAGTTGGGGGTGCAGTCAAAAATTACACAACAAATAAGTTTTAGAGATCTTTCTCCATCTCCTTTCTTCACACCTATTTCTCCCATCATCACTTTAGCATCCATCATAGTTCTAATCAAAGAGTTCATGTTTATAGAACATCATAATTATTTATAATATATCTCCATTCTCAAACTGATATTTTATATCTCTCATCTATAGTGTCTTTTTTACTTACATCTTATTTTATATTAATATACCTTCATTCCTATTGTATACTTTTATATAACATCTGATACTTTTATTTTAAATTTTATATTTTTATTTTACTTCTCTGCCTGTCATACATGAGATTCCTATTCTTTACTTTCTACATTATTCTTCTCTATTTATTCTTAGGTATCATATTTTTAAATTCATTTTCTTTCATTTTACCCATGTAACTCCCCAGGAGTCTATTTTCATACAATTTTTCCTACAATACAATTCTATCTTTATTAAACTAAGTTTTCCATATTTTTTTTCATTTTATAATTTTCTGTTTAACTTGATTTCTCTCTTTGTATTTTGTTTGCATTATCACCTTTCTATACATCTATTATGTAATCATCTTTATTCATATATCCTTTCATAATATATCCTTCACTCTTTTCTGTATCTTTATGTTATGTATTTTTACAGTCAATTCTGTTTTTTGTCTGTTTTTTCTCATAGCCCTGAAGATGACACACACAGTAAATGGCACACATAAAATATAATAGGTTGATACTTATTTGTTGTGTAATTTTTGACTGCACTCCCAACTATTTCCATCCTACATTATAACTTAGAAATGTTGAATAAGTGGCGCCCACTATGCAATGTTAGTTTGAAGACTAGCCAATGGAATTCTTAATTTAAAAAAAAAGATTTTTTTTTTTAATTTAATTTATTGATATTTACAACTATAATATGATTATAACTAGTAAATCTGCTGATATGTACATTATGACATGAAAAACACACGTGGAGTAACTACCCATCGGCAGCACTCCAATAAAAAAAAAAAAATTAAAAAATAAATAAATAAATAAAAAAAAGATAAATATTAATAATTTAATTTTTTTTTAATTTACACTTTATTTTTAATTTATTTATTATTCATTATACACATAGTATGTCATTTATTGTTATTGTACGTCATTATTTTTTCCATCCCTATCTTGATCAATTAACCATGAAAACGACAAGCAACATTTGTTGAAACGTGCGATTTCAACAAATATATTTTTTGATGTTGAATAATTTTCTTTGAAAGGCACCCAGATCCGCCATATAGTTTATACTTTCAAGAATAATTTTCCATTTTTTCACGATGTTCCTCTCTGATTGAAGTTAAAGCTGGGTATCAGTAGGAGGCTTTCCTACGAATTCCTTAAGCATGCTAGCAAATTCCTCTTACTGTTCGGTTTGTTGAATGAGATCTGAAGTCACAAGGCCTCATATTAATGCAGGATTTTCGTTGGCGCTGCGAGCTCTCAGCCTTAAATCCCCTGAGATTCTTCGGGACTTAAATATTCATGAGAATGGGGTGAGGGTTTTCACCATCGCCTTCCCATCGGCTTTCGTGATCAATTTCTTTCATGTCATACCTGGAATCTTACAGGCGAAGCAATAATATAATAATGGTCGAACAACCACAGACATTATACAAAAATTATACAGATAAAGATTGTACAAGGTTGTGAATAATGAACAACAAGCAGGTTCAGAACTCCGCGTTACAACACACTATATTCGTAAACTTTAGTTGTAACTGACCTTTTTATTTGAATGTTATCCAATTCTAAGTTAATCTTTATCTGCAAAGTATTGGGTCATTTCATCTACTATCTGTTTTTATTAATTCTAAAATTCAATGTAGAATTAGTGAACTTATGTTGTTTACAGAATGTAATGAGCTGCTGTCAATCCTCTCTTTTTTTTTTAGTATCGCTACAATTAAACGAGCATTGCTTAGGATGTCATCAAATATGACCATAGAAACAGGCGATTTTGTTTTTTTATAAGTTTAAACTTGGACACTCGTCATGCAAAACCAGCGAGAAACATTACCACCGCGTTCGGGGAAGGGTTTTTGTAATTTGTTATCGTAGCGAATGGACGATTCGCCGTTGGTTTGAGAAATTTACAGTTGCTGGTGCAGATTAATTCTTTAAAAATGACTAATTCATTTCTCCTTTCTCCCTAGAGATGAAACCATCACAACCACATCGTATGTGGATAGGAATTGAGATACAATGCAACAAAAACGTATGAAAAAAAAACCTGCATTGGTTAATTGGAAGGATCCTAAACTCTTACACATCACAAGGCCTCGTGTTTTACAACAGTGAAGAAACTAAACCAGTTGACCTACGAAGTCGTCCCACACCCACCTTATTCGCCAGACTTATTTCCAACAGATTTCCATCTGTTCAGATATTTGGACTTCCTTAACTTCCTTAAGGGTAATGATGATTTTCAAGTTAAAAACGCATTTTAAGACTTAATTTCATCACGAACCCCTGGATTGGGGGTGATTAAAAACTGGACAATACGTTGGGAAAAAATGAGGGAAAATATTTTGAATGAAAATGTTTTGTTTCCATAAAGTTTTTTAACTTTTTTTTTACAACCCAATAGCATAGTAGTTCCCAATCTAGGGGGCGTAAGTAAATGTCTGGCGGCGCGCGAGACCAGTTGAAAATGAAAAAAATCCTAAATATTTATACACGGGGAAGAATGTTCATTGAAAATTCTTTAATTAGGATCCCGTTGACTTATGGCAATTATATTTTTATAATTTATTTGTATGCATTGTTCTTTAGATGGTGATATATTTAAATATTTTTTATTTTGAAGAAAAAAGATTTGTCTTTGCCGGGATTCGAACCCGGGTCGTCCGCATCACTAGTGCGGTACGAAGGCTCGTACAAATCTATTATCTTCACTGATCCTATATCCCCGTGTTCTCGCAACGTTTGCGATGTATACACGAGGAATAATGTTAATTGAACATTATTTTAATTAGGATCTCGTTGACTTACGTCAATTATATTTATGGATTTGTCTGGCTTGGTTACCAGGCTTGGCATCTCAGATGGTTAGAGCACCGCGCAAGAGATGCGGACGACCCAGGTTCGAATCCCGGCCAAGACAAATCTTATCTCTTCAAAATAAAAACATATTTAAAAATATCACCATCTAAAGAACAATAAATAAAAATAAATTATGAAAAAAATGTTTTACTTAATTTTAGTTATTTCTCTCCTACCAGTACTTCCAGTGAAACCTATAATGGTGTACCTTATGACGGTAAAATTAAATGTTTTGTTTTCAATGTAATACTTATTGCTTTTTTTTCATCCTCGTACAATTTATTTTGCAGGGGGGGGGGGAATAGGAATTTTATTTGAACAGGGGGGCGTGGAAGGTTTTCATTTGAAGAGGGGGGCGTGGTACAATAAAGGTTGGGAACCACTGCAATTGCACATAGCTACGGAGTCTTATTTAAATAATACATGTTAATATTTACTAAGATTGATTTTAATTCGTGCAACAATTATATTCTTCCGTCCTTTTTAATTAGTTCATGTTTTGGCAAATTGATTAAAGTTTTCTCATGTTTCTACCATTTAATTTATTATACTACGTTTACCACAGTCCCCTTGTGTGTTTATCAGTCGGTTCAGCGCCTGTTAACATTTCAGGGAGTCATTCTTACTTAGTCGAACGACTTTACAAATCTATATCGACCTTTTAGATTTTATCACTTCATTTACACGGTACAGGTCATACCGTGATGTGTAACCTCCTGAATTCCCTGTGGACTTGTCTTATTCGACCGAAATGAATATTCTATGTAATAATTTACTACGTTCTTAACCCCCAAAACTAACTCCTACGTTTTTTTAACTCATATAGAATAGTTTTAATTAATAGTTTATAAAATCTGTCGGACGAAAAATATGGTAATATTAAAAAAATATATTTCGGTGACCCTCTAACAACCCCTAGAGATACCTTTTTGACATGTCACGCTGTGGTGGACATACGAACATGGTATAAGGACATTTGACTGGGTTGTACGGTCGGGATCAAACATCCTTCACCTCTTGTACTACAGTTTTTTTTTTCTATAGATGTTAACAAGAACTGCAAAAGTCTTTCCTTTTTCATATAAATTTGCAGTTTTGTTTTTTTTACGTAAATATTTTTTACCAAACTATAAACAAACTGTTTTTTTCAAATCTTCTGGTAACTCTTAGAAGTAGGTAGAACTAATAGAAGTAGAACATACGCCCTGAAATCCTCAAATTTCTTTAAATTTTCTTCATCTAAAAAGATATCGTCAGTGCGACGAAACGGGGAACTTAAGAGTGCCATTTTGTGTGGAGATCTCTGAAGTCTATAACTTTTCTAAAATAACTTATCTTCGATCACAGATTTCAGCCACCAATGTTAGGCCAAGAATTTTCCCTGAGATCTTTCTGTCTTTGATCTTAATTTTTCTTACCAGGCTTTCTTATTGATAATTAGGCATTTTGCAGCATATAGAATATCCGGTCGTATAACAGTGCAATAATGCCTGAGTTTTGCATTCAAGAACATTGAACTGTTGTTGTAAATGCCGTTGGTGAGTTGGTTGGGCCATTTCCATTTTATTCAAGCGCAAATTAATGGCTTATTCAATTTTATGTTTCCCAATCTTACTCCTCTTTGGACACCATCCCCCAATTCCTAACGCCACTCACGAATGACTTTTTTAAGTACACAGTTGAAGAGGAGGGGTGAGAGTCTATATCTAAGATTTCAGATAGGAAAGGATAGACTTCAGACTCGAAATCTGCTTGGGACTAGAGCGGGCTTTTCTGAATCCTCCTTGGTGTTATTCCAACTGTGGATCAAGTTGCTGCTCTGCCCTCATCTGCAGATCTTTGGAGAGAATCATGTATGATATACCGCGGTAGTTATTAACGTCCGTTTTGTCATCTTTCTTATGCAGGAATTTTAAGCAGTGTATTTATAGTTATTATAAAAAGTTATTTTTTTTTAATATTTCTGATTCCCTTCGGAATTAGATTGAAAATTCTTCTATATTTCTATGAATCATCCACAAATGTAGTGTTATGGAAGAAAATGATTCCATAGTTTCTACTCGTTCTTGCGTTCAGAAATGCTTCATCCACAACCCGCTCAGAGTTCTTCTGCCTCCTAGTTTTTCGTATATTTTTCGTAGTAACGATATCAAGATTTATTTCGTGTTCGATGTATCCTCTTGAACATCGAGAACAAGAAAAATCGATAGTGACAATAAAATATTCACTAATAGGGTTAGTAGAGGGAGTGTTTTGAATAATGGTGGGGGTGAAGGTCCACACAGCCTGCGTGGCCATGGCAACCGCTGACGTCATCTCTCCATATTGATTCTCTCTCGAGCTGCGCCTCCCTTCACCTACTTAACAATATACACCCGAGCCAGGAGCCAGCTCTTTATTCATTATATTAACAATAATAGTTAGAATCGATTCTATAATCACAGGTGCTTCGAAAATGGTGTGTGAAAAAATCGATCTGATTTTAACTAAGAACGCCTTTAAACACAAACATATCGATTTTCTATAATGTACTTATACATTTGGTAATTATTCCGCAGGTTTTCGCGCCGAGTTGAGTCACAAGCAGTTTTAACACTTCATTTGTTTCCTTTTTAATATTTTCCAAAAATACAAGTTATCCTGATATTTAGTATGGAAAAGAGAACGTAATTATTCGGAATGTTTATACTTCGGTAATCATTTCATCTAGAAATGAACGTTTCAACAAACGTATATCATCTATACTTGGAAATATCAGTTGAAACTTCAATTTCTTGATGAAATGATTTCCGAAATATACTTGCTACCCATAGTTACATTTCCTTTTCCACATTAAATCCCACGGTAACTTGTGTATTTGGAAGTTATTAAAAAGGAAACGAATGAACAGTTAAAACTTTTTGTAACTCAACTCGAAACGACTACCTGCGGAGCAGATACCATATAATGCAATATATAATATAAAGAAGAACTGGCTCGTTCTTTCGGTGTATTGTATATTGTTGTATATCTATAATACTATTGCATTACTCACCACAGTTTCTAAACCGTTCAAAATCATTTCTGTTCTGTATTTTAAAATAAACAGACTCGAGGATAAACATATGATTTTTTTTTTTTTATTTTGATGAATTTCTTAATCATAATCATAAGATTGTTATCTCCCTTCTGATTCCTTCTCATATTTCATCGATACAATGTCTGATTTATAACTTCTTTGATTATAAAGTAAAGAAGTAAATTTAAAAACAATTAATTTTTATCAATATATATTAATAATAAATCACAATAATGATAAAAAGATATAGTTATGTTCATGTACCGTCTGCGTAGCTTCGAAACTGTGAAGACGACCGAAGTGTAGACCGGTCTAGCCCATCAGTCTGCCGTGGCCAGACAGCAGGACTCCGCAGAGGATATTGTCGTGTAAGACAGGGCTTACTTACCTCTTAAGGACTTTCTTCATTCCTTTTTAAAATATTCCTGTTCATTTTATTTTTTTAAATTATTATTCTTTAAATCAAAATTATTATTATCATAAATAATTTAATACATGTACATATCGTTAATGATTTTTGTCCAACACAATCCTCAAATAAATCTCCTATCTTCCTGTCCTCCGCTACATTAAGGAATTGAGTTATTTTCGTTGAACCAGGGTACCGAAGTATCACTAAAAACTACCGATTCATACCAATATGCCATGAGCAATATATGAAAAGTCTTGCTTAAGTTATATTCACTTGGACACTCTTAAAGAAAATATTTCCCCACAGAAGGTTTTAGGACAAATCTGAGACCATAATGGTGACGTGATGATTGACGTTTTCCTCTCCGACGCTATTTAAGACGTCAAAAAAACGATAAAAACTCACAGTTAACGCCGTATTAGGTATTATCAAAAGTTCATTCTATCATCATTCAAATCAGAGTAGTATATTACCTAAGAACAGCTGAGAGATGTATATTGTATATTGTAATGATGAAATGCACCGAATAATAAATGCTATAAAAGTCATCAAAAGAGGTTTTGGTTCAATTTCTCACCACTACAAACAAAAGCAACAGTATTAAATATAAATATATAACAAACCCTTATATATCCTTATCATAAAAACCATATTCCCTGATAATGTTGAAAATTAATATTATTCATTATTATTGCTAATCATACTTTACTCCTAAAAAAAAGTTGAGACGAAGGAAATGGATTCACCTTTTTCAATTAGAATTATTAATTTAACTAAAGTGTAAGTCCATGAAGCATTACGATGTGACAGTTTTCGAGAAGAGGAGCAGAATTTTATTATTAGATACAAATGAATTTTCAATAAGCATTTTGTTTAAAATACTAAAAAATTATGTTATATGTTTCTTATTCTATGTATGAATACCCTTCCCCCCATTCTGGAACAAAATTATAAATGAAAATGACTATCTAAGACAGACATGGACTTTACCTCATTACTCTCAACTTATATGGTATAACGGTAGAAAACTTTCAAAAAGCTACAAAAATGTATTATTTTTTAGAAGAGTATGAAGGCGTATGTGACAGATGAAACTGTGACAGCTTCTAAAAGTTGTTCGTAATCTGGTAGAAACTGGGATGTGCTGACTCGCAATATGATAGTCGGTCAATCGGTTCCTGTTTTGGGGAAGCTTCATAGTAGAAAACAGCTGTTCACAGATGTAGGAAGATGCAAACATCGCAATCATCTTCTGAGCGTGATATTTCAGGTTTGGGAAACTTGATTTTGACAAGGCCTTGTAGAACTCAATTTTAGAAACGCTGATAAATATTTGCTTCATTTCATTGTTGCATTGCAACTCAATCAGTTCGAGCTGCAATTCTGGTCCAACCGAAAAATCAACACTAAATGACATGCTAAAAATGTTCAGTTCCTGTTCAATAAATTTGAAGTTTTGGAATCTTCTTTCAAAATTGTAAAAAAATCATTCTATTCTAGCTTTGCAGAAAATAAATTTTGTCTTATGTATAATTGTGTGTGACCTTGTCGCGGGCCGGATTGAATAGCCCGAAGGGCCGCACTTGGATCGCAGACCGTACTTTGCCCATCACTGATCTAAGAATAAAATAATAACACGACACTTTATGGGGTAGGGTATATTTCTTATCGTCTTAGATCGGTTCTGAACCTGAAAAGTCAGGATTATAAAGCATGGTTGACTAAACGAGCGAAAAAATCAATTTTTGAAATTTGGATACGTTTTTGATCCTGAACGCCTCGATGCATAATACAGGCTTAATGGACCGATTACGACATTATAAAACATAATACGCATTATTTGCTATATTTCAATAGTTTTATCCCTCGTTTGATGTCAAGAAATTCTATAAACTCTTATTTCTATCTTCTTTCTTTTTCTTTTTTATTATGGATGCTAAAGCTACCTTTGATAGTTTGATCCACTTTCATGGCGTTGAAGAAAATGTTTTGGTTTTTTACCCTCTCGTCTAATGTTCAAAAGCCCATTCCGGGACAAAGTTGTGAGATAAGAAATTACTGCTAAATTTATTCTAACATGAATATTCTAGCTGTGACGAAGCGCCCTTAGCCGCTGTTTGATATGGAAATTGGAGGGCAGGAAGGGACGCGGGGGAGGGTCGAGTAATTACAACGCGACGAGTCGAGCCTCACAAAGTGTAGTCTACTTGAGTCGTCTCCTCTGCGGGGAATCATCTTCGTTTACAAAGCGCCCTGTATTTGAGGCAAAGTGTGTACCATTTTGTGCACATAACAAAATTTCGTGAAAAATTAAAGGAAAAAGTTCTTCATCGAACTTTATAATCAATGTTGAAGTCCGAATAATTTTACTAACGTTGCAGTTAACAATTCAAGTTAAAATTGGGTGAATGAAATTATTATGAATTAAAATATTAAAAATGTCAATCTGATTATATTTTCTTTAATATATTCCACTTTACAAGAGTGTGAGATTGTTAGGTAGTGCCCTCAATAATTTTTACACCATATAAGTTAAACTTATTTTCTCTGTGTTTACGTTTCGGCCTAATTTTATAGACCATCATTGAAGCTGAGGAATATAGACCCCAGAACGGTCGAGTTACAGTAGGATTCTGCACCACCCAAACATTTCACTCTCTTGTAAGATATATTCAGTCAACCCTTTCAACATCAATGTTCCATTTTACATTTTTTAAATAACTAACCCTGTTATGAATGTTAACTATAATTTGAAAGTATTTATTCTGTTGTTTTTTTTTTATCTAGTGTAGACTTCTTCTTCTTCTAGTGGCACGACAGACGCCTAAAGCGGTCCTTGGCCAGCTCAACCATTTTGCCCCAGGATTGTCTATCTGCAGCTTGGGATATGTTTATTCCTCCTTGCCTAACGCCTGTTAGTACATTGTCCCTCCACCAAGATTTAGGTCTTCCCTTAGGTCTGGTCCCGACTGGAGTATTTTTGTACACCTTTGAGGGACACCTCCCAACCTCCTTCCTAGTAACGTGTACGAGCCATTTTACCTTCTGCACTTTGACAAAATTAGAAAGGTTGTGATCCTCTAGTATTCCCTGTACTACTCCATATTCCGACGCAGTCGCCAGGATCTATTTTCTTTGATAGACCCTATTATCCGTCTCAGGATCTTTCTTTCGAAGCGGTCAACCTTCTGCATCGGACTTTCGAGAGTCAACGTCTCCCACGCATAGGATGCTACTGGCCGTATGAGGCATTTGTAGATCCTCATTTACGTAGCACGGCTTACACCATATAATTTTGGTGAGGGAGGGCTCTGTTTTCAGCTGCCAGTTTCTTTCTTATTTTAGCCTCCTCCTCCATGTTTTCAGTTATAGTTGATCCCAGATATTGAAAGCTAGGGACAACCTGGAAAGTGCAGTGTCCTGGTTGTACTTGTTCTGGGACCGTATCTTTTCTCCTGGTGCACATCATCTTTGTTTTATTCTTATTGACCCTGAGACCCATGTATTTAGCTTCTTGTCCTATCTTTATAAAAGCTTCCTCTACACTGCCTAGTAATCTACCAATAATGGCCATATCATCCGCGTATGGTAGTACTATTTTTGTGAATACAGTGCCGCCATGATCCAATCCTGTCCTGCTTATTATTATATGGAACACTATGTTAAACAGTAAGCAAATAAGA
This sequence comes from Troilus luridus, assembly GCA_964056705.1. Lineage (NCBI taxonomy): Eukaryota > Metazoa > Arthropoda > Insecta > Hemiptera > Pentatomidae > Troilus > Troilus luridus. Next base: position 31,860,012 of record OZ057412.1, read on the forward strand.
TTGAGGCCGAATTCATACATCTTTTCTCCCAGTTCCTGAAGGTGAAGATTTGGTCTATTGTTGATCCATTTGATCGGAAGCTTGCTTGATAATCAACAACGGTGATTTCCATGTAAGGTACCAGTCTCTTACATAATGATATGGCAAAGATCTTGTAAGCAACGTTAAGAACGCTGATCCCTCTGTAGTATCTGCATTATGTGGGATCGCCTTTTTTCTTAAATATCGGAACAGCTACAGATTCCCTCCATTTTTCAGGTAGTCTCTCCTCTTGCCATATGTGTGTTACCAATCTGTATGTTCCTTCTTCATTTCAGGGCCTGCCGCTTTTATTAACTCCACCGTGATGTCATCTGTCCCTGGGGCTGTTATTTCTGAGTTTATCCACGTCTGCAACATCCTCTATTTCTGTGGTTAATTCTTCATCAATTTGATCATACTGGTTGTCTTCGTCTATAGTACCTTCTTCACTATGACTATTACTGTGATTCAGTTCATAACTGAAGTACCTCTCCCATCTATTCAACACTTCTCACCAAGTTCTCGCCTTTAATCATTGTTTCCCTTGGCTCCCACCCTGTTTTTATTTTCTTAATCTCCTGGAATTAAGAAGTATCCTTTATTGGGATAAAATTGGGGGATTGAACGTGATCTCAGCTATACTACCTTCCTGGTCAATAATACAGTCTCTTCTAAGTACTGAACTCCTGAATTCCTGACTGCCGTTATCAATAAATAACCCTCAAATTCTACCCTTGAGTGAATTACACCCTCAAGACTGTGCTTGAGAAAATCATTAGATGATTCGATGTTAGTAGAGGGAATTTCACTGACTATAATGATTGACATTTTAATCTTTTACAACTAAAAACCTGTAAATATAATCTTGGGTATGAAGTACAATACCCATTACGTTTTTTATTTTATTTAGTAGTTTTGCGATTCAATGAGTTATTGAATGAATGGAAGTTTGAAATAACTATTGCCAATAAAATATAAGAAAAATTGAGATTTAGATTCTTCACTCGGACAAAAGACAAAATACTTTACCACTACAAATCGTGAACGTTCTGGGATTTAGTACACGGTAGAGACTGTACTGTTTAATGGACAACGGTTGTGCAGGGAGGTGATTTGTCCTAGATTACGCTCAACAGCCAGTCCCCCCCCCCTTAATTTGAGTAACCACTTCATAGAGCTGGGTCCTAGATCCCAATATTATCCAACGCAGACCGCTCCCATACTAAATAAAAGTCTTGCCAGCAGGGGGATCTGAACCATGATTTTCTACATGGCAGCTCAGTGCTCTACAACTTAGCCATTCCGCTCCTTACTAGTGGAAACAAGGAGTTATGAACAAGTTTATTTTAGTCATTTATCTTCATATTTTTCTTCGCTTACCCTCCTATTTTGATTTTAACCACAACAGGATCAATGTATACACATAAAATGTAATTTATTATCCATGCAATTATTATACTCGAAATTTCCATGTATTTTAAGTATATTTCGTAGGATTTAATAATATATAAGAAAAAGTAGCGTAATATAGATGGTTTTTATGAAGATCGGAAGTAAAGAGACATAAATCACTTTTTGCCTCACTTTACACCTTTTAAGCGAGCTCTTGAGGTTTACGACCAGCTCCGGAAGTAAGTGTTCATGGATGTTAAACATAGCAACTTTGTATACGTAATTTCATAAAAGGTTTTCATTTCGAAAAACTAATAGAGGCTTAAAAATAAAACACAACAATTTTACTATTTTTTTTAACGACATAGGTTTTATGAAAGGAACTTTTTAAACGTTTTTAACAGTGTTAAATATTTACCAGTATGTTTAAGAATACTTTCCGTAATGAACAATAATAATTTATTACTTTTAATAAACTAATCTTTATAATTTTTTCTGTTCCTCCTAACAATTGTTGCATCACCCTGAAACTCCATCTCTTGCTTTTCCTCATCCAATAAGAATAATTATCACACTGGTTATAATGTTTAACTTTTTTTTTTTTTATTATTTATTTATTGATATTTACAACTATATTACAATAATATAACAAGTAAATAGGCTAAGTGATACATAATGACATGATATAATGACAAGTAGAGAAACTACCCACTGGTAGTACTCAAATCGCATGTTCAACTAAGAAGGTCAGGTGGCAATGTTTAACGTAAAGATAATTTTTATTATTTATTTATTTTATTTTTTTGTGTTGGCCTACTATGGAGCACGTGATTTCAACTGTCTTTTTTGTGATTCGCCTTGATCACTCATAAGTCACCGGTGCAGTTCCCTTCTTTTTTCCGTCGATTCCTTTCCTGTCTTCAGCGTTGGTTTTTCTTGAAAACCCAAGTGAGCATTCAGTTCCATCCGTATGTCTCCGGAACACCCTCTTAAGTAATCTCCATATCTTATAAATCTTTTTCTACCCATTTTAGTATTTTATAATTTGTAGTATTTTGATTTCTATTTTGTTATTGTTCTATACTTTTTGTGGGTGTATAATATATTGATATTACCTTACATGAAAAGGAGTAAATATTTGTATGTATCACATTTAGTCCTTAGGTTGCTCACCCCCGATTATTAAAATTGTATGAGTAATATATAATTTGTTATAAACGGGATTCCATCCTAATGAAAAAGAAGGTTTCACGATTAATCCATTATAGTCTTTGTACACTATAATCACAAGTAGAGTTTATTTACTAACTGCAAGTGTTGAACAAAATAAGAAATGGCATTTTAATAATTAAGACTAATGTTGCTGGAACTCACACACAATAAGAATAATAAGCTCACGATGCATACGTCAATATTAATGGTTATTTGTTCAAGAATTAGTTAGCACCATCACTAGATTCCCATTTGCATCATCAAATAGACTTACAGCATATTTGCACCCTCAATGAGACATATAATTAGGCGCGGGAAAGAACAAACAAGAAGTTTAAAAAGTATATTAGAAGGGACACTCAGTCGACAAAAAGTGGGTAAGTAAAATTGAATAAATTGGGGCATTTGACAATAAACATCTAGAATAAAAAGAATCTCTCGGAAAAGGCTAAAATCAGAAACAATGGGGTTTACTTTCACGAACTAAGAAAAGTAGAAGAATTCTGATCTAAAAAAAAAAAATAACATAGAATTGTATGAGGCAATTGAGGATACGGAAACACCAATAAGGAGAATGATATATCCAACAAAGTGGTGGAACATAGGAATATTAGAGGATACCCCGGACAGATGAAAGAGAAAATAACAATACTTGATATTACAGAAAAATAATACCAAGGCAGAGAAATATTCAGAAAATACATTAAGAAATTTAAGAAAAGATGAGGAAAGAGAGAAAAAGGTGGACAGATGAGCAAAGGAAAGAATGAGTATTTATTGGTCTTCCTAGTTTTTCTGTATAACTTTTTTTTTGTATTGGTCAATTTTGTTTTTATTATATTGCCATACACACAACGAAATGGATGTAGATATTAATCATATATAAGGTCTATGTCTGTAGTGTTGCACTACCCTCATCATCAAAAGCATACCTACAGTTTTTCCATAAAGGACTTCGGTTCCGGAACAAGATTTGACGAATTTCACTTTATTTCAATTCTTTTCATTAAGTCAATCGCAGAAGGAAGTGTATCCATGCGTTGGGCATTTTTTTTTTCTTTCCATTTAGTTTTTACTGATGCACAAGTAAGTAAATATGAATGTAAATTTCTTTAAGAGCCACCATTGATAACATCTCTTTATTTTATAAAAAAAAATTTAGTGATATAATATTTTATCAGCGTAGCCTAGCAGCGGATCGTGGAACAGCTACTTATGTATTTTGTGTGCTCGATTTGTTACTCGTTTATACAAATTATTATACACATTTTTAAAAATTGACTATTCATGAAGGCACTGTTTCTGACTTCTTAATGCCCTTACTCAAAATACTGTCAAAAAATAGCACTGTTTTTTAATTCAATGTAAAAAACGAATTCATCAATACAAAATATATAACAAACTACATCTTATTCCAAAATTTCGATTTTAGAACTGTTATTTCAATATAAAGTTAAATATAATAAACATTTTTTTTATTCACGGAACGGCCTTAGAGACCTCGCGAATATCATAATTTTCACTTCATTCCCTTCCTTCTTTCTTCCCACCTTTTCCTCATTCTTTCCGATTGTTCTTTCCTCGGTCCACGCTATTCCTTTTCTCGCATCTCTCTTTTCCCCAAGGACCTTAATTTCTTTGAGTCTCTTCCAATAATAATCCCTATCGAATCAGTCTTGGTCTGTTATTTTCAATCTTTTAGTTTCTTCCTTCATCTGTTTGGCACTCTTGTATCCTCTCATTTTATAGAAGATTTCTCTATTTAATCGCTCACCGATCTGTCCGTAGAACCTTAATCTTCTTATTCTTATGCCCGATTCCAAATCATTCACTTCTTTGTATATTTCCTTATTAGATCTCAACCTAGAGCCTTTCTGTATCTTCTTTGGGCCGTAAATTCTTCTTAGTATTCTTCTTTTTATCCTTAACATTTCCCTTAGGCTTGAGGACCGTATTGTAGTGTCTTATCTTCCCGTTTGTTGACAGGCTCATTTTTTTATATAAATTGCTTGTCGCGAAGCTTAGTGTTTCCAATTTAGTTTTTTTTTCTTTTATCCTTTCCTTCTCCGACCCATTGTGACATATAATTCCCCCCCCCCCAGCTTATTTTATTCATAAAAAACTATATGTATTTTATTTAATGGTTTATGACACCAAGTTTGTTATTAGCATAATAAACAATACTATATAGGTACTCATATTTTAATAGTTTCATAAAGGGGCATAGGTATTCGATATCGACAATAGGTTAGCCCTACTATAAGAGCTATATTAACAGCTACAACCAAAGTACAAGGGTAACCCCACTAATACTAGGGTGCACCTTAAATATGTATCCTTCAATTTTTCTAAAAATGCTGCAGTCCAAGAATAATAAACTTCTTTTTCATTTTTATCTTAATGTTTGTGCTAAATTTTAAAAGACGAATTTCCTAAATAAAAGACTTTAAAGTATACGCCTTATATTTAATTTACAAATCCAATTTCACATTCAGAGGGGTAGAGATTTATGTGGGGAATAAACACTAGACTTTTTAATAAGATATTATCCAGCGAGCTTTACTCTTCTTAGTACGTAACGAATTTTTATTTCGAGCACGTATTTGCTATTTCGCTCCCAACCTTAACGGGGCTATTAAACTGATAAATTTACGGTTGATCTTTTTTCTAGTTTTTTTTTCATCATTTTAAAACTGTAAAGCTTCAGACGTAATTTATAGCGTTTCCAAGTTTAAATTGTTTTAATTTTAATTTTTAGAATTTTATGTACCATATTGAAAAATGTATTTCGTTTAAAACAAATCCTATGATATTTTAATTTCTTCATAGACCTGGTTTCGACGTATTCTATAATATACAAATGGATATGTCTAAGCGTTGGATGCTGTTAATCAATAAGGCATTTATATGAAATGTTCTTTTTTATTTGATACTAGCGACCCGTCCCGCCCCTAGGCTTCCTTCTTACTCGGGTAGTAAGGCATATTATGCCTACATGCTTTTTTTCTGTCTAGAGTATTTTATTATGTAGATATTATAAACATAAATACAAAACAAAATATTTCTTTATATACGAATTTAATTTCATGTGCTTTACTTTTCTGCGATAACTCATAAGATACTCATTTAAATTATATGGTATAAGATATTCTAATATTGCGCATGAAATGGTTATGGTAACTATTGTTGATAAGGATTAATATTGTACTCGTCTAAATAGCTTTCCAAATACCGCATTGTACATTATCAATTTTTAGAAGATAGAAAAGGTGTAGTAGGCTCCCCTTAAAAGATAGATACATGCTATCTATGCCTTTTTTTTAGATCAACAAAGAGGAATATACCGCCTTGCATTGTTTCGTTATGAGTCAAAAATATTAAGCAGCGTCAATCGCAATTTTTCGTGAATCGCTCTATCAATTAGTTTAAACCGCATAAAAATCCGTGCAATAGTTATTGAGTTCACCGTGAACAGACAGACCTACGGGACTGAAGACTTTATTTTATAATAATCGTATGTATAGATAGAAGGGATCAGGCAGCGTCATCGATGAAACCTCCCTGAAGGCTATACTTTTCCTTCAATTCCAACCAATTTACACAAAACCTTGACAAATTATGTATCAAAACCTTTCTCGTTAATCACCCAATCTATTGGTGAAAACTTCATGAAAATCCGTGCTGTAGTTATTGAGTTTACCTCGAACAGGCAGACAGACGCTGCCGACGACTTTGTTTTATAATTTGTATAAATGTTATTTAATTGCAAACATTCGTTTGATTGGTTTAATTTTGATTTTTTATTACTTATTAGGTTAGCAATAAAAGGAAGATTCTTTTTAGTGAAAATACTGTTAAAAGTGACCTTTCGATATAAAAATAGAAATCAACTTGCGATTAGTGAGAGAATATTAAGTAAATCAAATTATAAAAAAACAAATAAGGATGGCATATTTAAGAAGCTTGACGTTATATAGAGGGCTTTGTTTTTCTTTTTTCCCCATCAAGGTATTATAGCCTAACTGGATTATAACCTTGAGAGCTTTGCTCCGCCCACAGGCTTATTAATTTTAAACAAAAAATAAAAAAAGTTTGAGTTTCTATGGCAATTGAGCCTACTCTACCTCAGCTACTCCTGAATATATTATAAACATAAGGAAACGTTATTGAACAAACATTTTTTTTGTATTAATTATTGATCTTATCCAATAATCACTTTTCTTGTATTTGCCATTACTGTTTAATAACTGAAATTGTCTATTTGTATGTAGTTGACAAATATTTTTTTATTTGTTTAAACATTACACTCATTACTTCCTAAAAATGATTCACGCTCATAGTTACGGACTTAAAAAAAAAAAGAAGAAAGATTTAAAAAAAATGTTTTTTCAAATTACTAACCACAAATGTTTTCTAACAATATTCGTTTTAAAACCAGCTTCTTTTAGTAATTTAGCAAGCTGATACTGATTTTTCACTTTAAAAGAGCCAATTCGAGGCTTACACTATAACCTTAATTGGTGCGAATTTAATTCTTAATTATTAAAATAAAATTACATCATGAAAATACTTGTCATTTCGTAAACCTAAATCAGTTTTAGAATAAAATCCTATTAGATCTGCCACCCAATAGGCATATCATAACATAATTGACTAATTTATTTGATTAACATTTAGGTTTTAAAGCATTTCTTTCTAAAAACCAAGTAAATTAACTGAACTCTTGAGTTTTAGCGAATTTTATTTTCATCGCTAACATCCTCATACATCACATGATATATCTACAGTGAATGGATAAGTGGTTAAGTCAAACTTTGCCCAGAACTATTTAACTGTATTGAGAGTAGCGGAATGGCGTCGTGCACTTAGCTTGAAATGGAGTTGAAATATAAGCAATACCTTCTTTTCTACCGAATGCCACACTTAGCCCTGTATTCACTACGAAAATAACACGATTCCTCTTTTCTAAGGACAAGAAAATCTGATTTAACCACTTATTCACCGGGGCTGTTTCTTATGATTAAAAAACATCAGTTAATATTCTGAAGGAAAAAGCAAAAGAAAAAAAAATGAGGATCATAACGTATTGCATAGTAATTATATAACATAATGTCACCTTCTGGATTACCCAAGGTTATTATTTTCAGCAATTATATGTCAGAGATGTTTCTAATCTAATTTATTGAATCATCAGGATAGACTCTAAACTGAGTGAGTTCTCTATTACCATCTTCATACGCTTCAGATTTTTGGAAAATAGTCAAAACTTCTTGAAGTTTGTCCGGCTAGTTTGCATTTCTAGTTACTAATCTTCTCCTGTAGTTGGTTGCCAAGATAGTTTACACTTGCTTTCCTACTTTATCGATTCATTAGAGGTCTTTCTTCTCATCTTGCTCCGCGAGCCTTTTCATTCAAGATTCTCCTTGAAAGCAGATCCATGGTGGTTCCAAACATATGTCTAATGGTTCTTACAGTACCTAAGCTTCTTTACATCCCTTTTAACTCTTCATTCATCCATGTCATCCACATTACATACATATAAACTGTGCAATAAATATTACAAACAAATTAAATTATAATTATGTTTTCCAAACTACGATAACGAGAATATTCAGAGTACTAGAGAACCGGTATTTAGTATTGACTTATTTTATTTGTACGCTGTATACTGCCTAAATTTACTATATATATTTATTAACAAAATAAAAATAATAAAATTAAAATTATCGTGTTAATACTTGATTTACAAATTTTTTTAGAGTACTATTTGAAAACTATGTTTTAACATCTCCAAAAAGAGTTACATAATTGAATGGTCAGATGCTAATACTATGTATATATATACAAGTGTGTGTATATATATATATATATATATATATTTGTATATGTTCATATATATATTATTAATATAATATAAAAATGAGGAGAGAGTGAGAGGAATGTTTTCAGAACTGGTAGTAAGAGTACCTGGTCCAGAGAGCTGCGATCAATACACCATCAAGTCTTTTATTGTCTGGTGTATCCCTTCAGCCACTGTCTGCTCTATCACACCAGTCAGCTCTGCTTCAGCCTATACAAACGTAACGATTGTATTGTCCTTGTTGTTGTATTGTATAGGCTAATTGTATTGCAGGGTCCAACATTAGAATTTTTCCTGTCAAACAACGCAACTCAGAAATAAAACTGATTTAATTTCTTTTCGATATTAAATCTAATGTGCAGTCTTGGCATCCTTGTTTCTGGCATCCGTTCCACGTGTCCGATATATATGTTACATATATATATTACTCAGAGAAAATATCTGGTCGTTGGTAGATCTCCCAGATCGGAAACCACACTGGTAGCCGCCAACTATCAGTTCAGAGCATGCTATGAGCCGCCTGTTTAGGTTACACCTAGATTGGTTCCGGTGTGATACGATGAGACGTCGCAAGCAAACTAAATGACTGAAATATATCGAGAGTTATAACATTTGGTTCTTTAAATTTATAAAATTAAGATTATTTATTAATTATGTTTAATAAATTTATATTTTACTATAATGTATAGTAAAATATGAATAATGTATACACCCCAGCATCGTATGTGATAGAATCGCGTCGCACCGAATCGGATCCAATGTAGGTTAATCCTTAGTGACGCCGAGAAAAACTTATAGGCTGTGTTCAGTAGTGATATCCTTCTGTAACTGTTACACATTGTGTAATTGTGTAATACCTGTGTAATTGTTGCCTTTCTTGTGTATGGCGGATATCACTGCTACTTTCCACTCTTCAGGCATTCTCTCTTCACACCACACATCCCACACCAGTTAGTATATACACCTATTGAGCTCATCCCCTCCATTTTTTAACATTTCTGGATGTATACCATTAATACCAGGAGCCTTATTGTTCCTTAAATCACAAATTATTTCCTCAACTTCTTCTTGTTCTGGAGGCTCCACTTCTTCATCGCCTTCTCCAGGTACACCCATTCGTTCTTTCAGCTGATAAACTCTTTCGACCTATATTGATCAGAAATCGACTTCATTCATTCATTTAACTACTTATGTAAATAATGTTATTATTACATATTTTCAGGTATATATTCACTATACGTCAATGCAGTATAAAAGCTAACCAGCTCCGATCTAATCACAATCCTATCTCATCTTGTGCCACTCTTTCCACTTTATCTTGGAAATATATATCCATTCCCTCCTCTTTTAAGTCGTACGGTTTTATGACTCTATTCTTAGAGCTTTGTGGTTTTCCTTCATTCCAGATCCTGTTTATCATTAGGAAATAATGATCACTTCCTATTTCCAAACCTCTTTTGACTCTGGCATCAAATAAGTTGCGGGCATCTTTCCTCTTCACCAAAACAGAGTCTACCACAGACCTTTTCTTCCTGCTTGGTTCCTTTCTAGTGTATCTTTATGAGGCAAAAGTATATTCACCATTGTTAGATCATTTCCCACACAAAAGTTCAGAATTCTCTTTCCATAATCATATAGGAAGGTTTTCTGATATCTTCCGGATGTTCTAGGCCACTTCTCATATTCGCAACCGACCCGGTATGTGAAACGTGGAATTTAACGCTGAAGGATGAACAAAGTCTTAAGATATTCGAAAATAAGGTGTTGCATAGAATATTCGGTCCGACAAAGGATGAGACCACTGGAGACTTTAGGAGATTATACAACAAGCATTTGCGGAGCATGCATCCGGTGAATATTATTGAAGTTATAGCGTCACAAAGATTAAGATGGGTTTGTAAAGTTGTTACCCTCCAAAAGTTTGAGGGGTAGACCGAGCTGTAGGTGGGAGGATTGCAAAAAGAGTTAGCTGACGGATTTGGGTTGGAGTAGTTGTCTGTGGACGGGTGTTTGTAAGCAGAGATCGTTGTTATCGGGATCGAGCCTTCGAGGTCGCTAACTCATACTATCATACATCACAAAACAGAAACCTTAATGACAGATGATTTGAAACTCATTTTTTTTTTAAATATCGATCACGCCGTTTTTGCAGATTAGTTTTTTATAATATTTTAGGGAAATTTTAATATGGATATTAATATTACAGCTGTACACATCCGTTAGATTAGAAGCTGAACCATTTTAACCATTTACTGAACCCGAGCACCCATTTCTTGATTTATCCATACCCGTGTCGTGGTCTTTAAAATGTGGTTGCCATCAGTATCAATCTCTGATACTAACCTAATATACTCATATAAGTGTCATCTACTGTTTGTTGAAGAAATAATTTTATTGAATAATTACGGTTTTTTATTTGTTAAGCCGATAAAGCTTATAAAGAAAGGTTAAAAGTATGTCTGTTGTATGTATGCAGTATGTAAGGACTATTATCACAATTCATTTTATGTTCTGTTTCTTATGAGAATCCTCCTTATGAAACGGGCTCTACTGCCAACACAGAATTATTAATTACCTATTAAGACATTAGTAGAAAAATTCCAACCAAAAAACCTTAAATCTCTAAACTAATACTTGAAACAAAAATACCTGTCCATATTTCGCCCATTCAGGCATTTAGACGTCAGATAGAGAATAATAGTAATGGAAAAAAAAAAAATAAACGACCTCAAAATAAAACCTCAAAATGCAGAAAGATAATACCAGAGGAAATATCCCACCACCTCCATGCCCCATATGCAACTACTTAATCATAAGAAAGGTTACCATACCCCATCTTGAAAAGATATTGACAGGTATTTTTGTTTTCCATGTATTTTATGTCTCTTTTGAGTTTTCACTCTTCAATATTAATTAATTTCTTAGTTAATTAATTTATTTGACATTGATGAAACGGGGGAAATTAAATTCCAAACATTTTTTTCTCGGAATTGACGAAATGGAGATGTACTGTTGTCTTGGAAATAATTCTAAATAGTGAAAAAAAAAATGAAATCGATATTAGAGTGTATTTCGCACTCTACATTCTTCTCGAACCCAAGATCTTATATCTTTATTTTGTGATGCCAGTGCTGTGGTACTTAAGAAGTGGTTGCTATTGGTGTCAATCTCTTTATGAATACTCTTTTAATATATTTCTTATATGTATTAATTAATTGATAGCTTTAAAACTACAAATTAACTACAAATATATAAAACTATAGTAAGGCCGGGAGTCATTTTGTGAGTCCCCTGAACAAAAAATCAGAACTTATAATCAAATCTTAGGAATGTAAAATATTTAAGAGAAAAAGGGTCGGACTGGGCGAACATGGAATATGGGGAAGAAGAAGGAAAAAAGAGCTGATGGTATTGATTCGAGTCGGGTCCATGGTGGCATTGACAAAGAGAGTCCGAATAAGATGGATAGGATTCGTGGAGAGAATGCTAGATCAAAGAATACATAAGTAGATGCCCTATGGCAAACCGGATGGCAAGCGAAAAAGAGTACGTCTTCGGATTAGATGGCGAGAAGGCAAAGAAATAGAGAAATAGCGCGGGATCACGGAGATTGGGTGGCTGTGGCGAAAGAGGTCCATTTTTCCACAGGACCGTAGTGCCATTTTAATAATAATAATTAATACATGTGATGATAATTAATATGTTTAATAAATAGGGTCCTACATAGCTAGTGCATACCGAAAGCAAGCGTATTGATACCTTCACGCGTTGCTTTAAAAAGATCTGCCAAAAATTCCAAATATTTTTTAATTAAACCTGTTTTTACCCATTGCTGTCGAGTTTTTAATTTTTCTTTTAATAATTAATTAAAATTATCACAATAGAATAAACTAAAACCAAACGAAAAAATAGCGAATCATTTTCAATAAGTTTAAAATAGTAATAGAGTTATGTACAAAAAAAATCATTTTATGGTAACAAAGGGGACCGTGCTTACAGTTAATTGTAAGGATTTAATCTACTGATATTGGTAAAAGTAGTTTAAAGATTTTAAAAAAACAACATGTTAACGAAATATTCTTACGTAAGCTTTAAATTAAAAAAAAAAGAACAAAAGAAAAATAGATGATACATCCATCAGTTACGTCCAGGATCCCAATACGTCATAAGTCATGGAGTCATGGCGGCCCTATAGAGAAGGATATACAGCGCTATCTGCCGGAACTGGCTAATAAATGTACTATTGATCACTGTCAGGTAGGGCGTTCCCGGGCGGATCCTCCTCAATCCGTTCAACGGGAGTCCATGTCCGAGTCCATGTTCCATCCCTGTTCTCCAATCACATCACATCCTCAAGCTAGGTCATTGTTAGGAAGCAGATGGACAATAAAGAAACCTATATTCTGTAGGTTTTAATATTGTAATAATAAATTCGTTATATATTACTCCAGAGTATCCTTAGATGTTCGGCATCCGTGGGCTACTAAAAATAATGCATCCGCCTTCTGAAAGTAAGCATAATTATCTGTAAGTCTGTTCAATGCTAAAGTGATGCATCTTTGAATATCGTTTTGAGTATTTTTGGATTCTGTAACATTATTATGTATTTACTTAACAATCCCCAAAATATCTGATTGGATATATGACTTCACTAGTTGAAGATCTAAAGTACGACTAATTTAATTTAAAAATATCTATATTAAGTAAACAATCATAAGTCTATACCAACGTACTCTGTACTACTAATTTTTGGAAGCGCCAATTTGGCTTTAATAAAATTATATAATATTTTGTATTTATGATATTTTCATGAAACTTTTGATAACGAATCGGTAAATAAATAAAAATAACAATAATTATAAAAACTTCTGTCAACCAAAAAGCCATTCGCTGGAGGGTTTTATCCCACGCTCCTTTACAGTAACATTACAGCCAATGTTAGTCGAGCGTTAAAGTAATACAAAGTAAAATAAATTTTAAAAAAAGGAATAGATATCGAACCACTATGAGACAACTTCTTAAAAAAAGTTCATTTGTAAATAATTGTTTTCAAAAACTGCACCACTGCAACTCATAAACGCTTTTTGGTCCATTACATGGTCGAGACTGTACTGTATCTAATACAACGGTTGTGCAGGGGGGTGACATGTCTGAGATCACGCTCAACCACCATTTTCCCTCCAACCAAGGATATCAATTTTATAGAGAATCGATGAGCCCCAGGATGGTCTGCCGATATATAGGCCACAGCGTCAATATCTGTCACAAAGTAATTTATCTCTGAATCTTCAGCAAAGTAATTCAGCGCTTTAACACTGAGCTCTAGTACAACCTAGTAAATTTAGAAAAAATACAAATGATAAAGTTCAAATTATATGATTAGGCAACACCTAATTTCAATTGAAAATAAAGAATACTTATTTAATCTTATTTTTTGAGAAATAAATGCACATAAAGAGACTGCATGGATCACTAAGCAATTGAATTCCACCAGTTCAAGATGGAAAAATTATTGAATAAACAAAAGCAAGAAAAAACAGAATTTCATAGTGAAGATAACCGAAAAAAAAACTATCAAAATCTGCTGATAGATGGGGAGTTACTAGTGCAGGCAATGAAGGGCCAAAAAACACCGATTTTATTAACTTTGCAAAAAAAGGTTAATAAAGTTGATTTTTTGTTCAGTTCTTCATTGCAGTGTTGTGCTGAACATATTTGTGTAACATGCATTCCATTGGGGCGAGGTTTGAAGGTCTAAGGAATTCGATAAAAATACATTTTAGTGTCGATATTATTACATTCGAAATTAAAGCAGACAATCTTTACCGGCAATTTTTTTCACAAATTAAAGTGATTTCTGAGACCCCTCAAAATTCGTTGATTAAAATCAATAAACGGAGTATAAAGAAAGAGTTCGAACTAAATAAAATATTGATTTTTATTGCATATATCCGGATGAATATGTATAAGCTTATGGTGGGAACGCTAACCAGGATCTGAACAAAATAGATTGTGAGCATGGTCATTACATACTCCATTATGAAGGATTACAGCTAATCTGACAATCGCTCTCCGCTTAGCAAGCTGAGGACTTTCGATTCAATAAAATCCAGTCATCAACAATCGTTAAACGCTGAGCCTGAACATAACTGCTGAGTACCGCCAGCCTTAAAGTGGAGACCGCTCCCTCCCATGGATCCTAAACAAACACTTATGTTGGGGCAACAGTAGATGGCACTTATATTAGAACAGTGTCAAGTAATTGATACCGATATACATGCAGCTCCGTAGCTACCAAAACACAGGCAGGACATCACTAAGGAAATAGTGGACAAAAAAAATACTCGGGAGTTGTGTAACGAACATAACTGCAAAGGATTTAGTCACTAATTCTTCAGCATTTCATCCTAGAAAAAAAAATTAATCTTAAATAAAAATAATTGGTTGGATATATCCACAGCACCCGTGAATGGATCGTTAAGTCGAATTTTCTCCAAAATGAGTACTTATCGAATCGTGTTATTTTCTTGAATAAGAGTCTAATTCTGCTATTAGCTTAGAAAATGAGTTACTGCTTATATTAAAACTCCATTTCAAGCCAAAACCTACGAAATAACAAGATTCCGCTTCCTGCAATACATTTAACACTCACTGGACAAAATTCGAGTTAACCACTAATTCACAGGAGCTGCTGATACAGAAATATGCAGCATTGAAACTTATTTATATTTTTTTGTTTTTAATTTCGGACTTTACATTAAAAAATTAAATGAAAGAATTTTAATGATTTAGTTGTTTTATCATGTAGTTGTTGTTTTTTTGACAAAGGCCTACAAAATTTGAGGCATTATTTTTTTTTTTTAATTACTAGTGAGGATATTTCGAGAAATAATCAAGATATACAAGATAACAATTAAAATTACATCTTTCTTTTAGTACCATTAGTGTGCTTAGTGTGCTCTACAATGGTCTCATAGTCAAGAAGCACTAAAGACTAAGCGAAAAAAAAAATAAAAATACTTTTACACAATTCCCACCATTCTCTACCAGTGGGTCTTTTAGAGTGCTCTTAATGCAATCTGCGGACTTCTCGTGTACAATATTAATTTTTTTTCTGTTTTTGTGAACACACCTTAACTGAATGACCTTTAAATTTTACTAATTATGGTTTCATTTTATTAACAAAAGAAGTGGATGTAGCTTAGTATTAAGAGCGCTGAGATATTCAGCTCTTGGACGACAGGTTCTCTCTGGTTGGAGCAGGTAAAGTATTTATTCTGTTAACCGCAGTGGATCGACCCTACGCGATCTTCAGATTCTCTCCCCGAAATCCACCAGTCTCTACTAAGAAGGTATCCTCACCATTTAAGGATTACCAGTAAAGCATGGTTAGGTCAAATTACTCCTTCTACATGTGTCGGCTTAGAAACAGTGTAGTATCCACCATGTAATGAATCCAAAATTAACTTTGAGAATTATTTATGGTGGGTCACAGTGGATAGTGTCTATTTTTTTTAAGATTCAACCACTATGGCCTACAATTCTTTTTTTCTCCTTAACTCCTTTATTCGTCCCCCCTGTTTTGCTTTCATTCCTGCGTACAAATTGCGCCCGTTTTCTATTTGGTTTTTCTTGAAAGCCCGCTGCATTTTGAAGTTGCATTTGATCTTATTTTGGGAGCACATTTTCACATCATTCAACCCTGTTGGTCCAAGTTCTCCAGAATCCGATAACTTTCTAGGTTTCTCTTAAATATGGTGGTTATTACCTAAAGTAGTTTTTCGTCATGATTTACTGTTAAAAAATGATTTTTCGAGTAGGTTAGCAATATTTCAGCTAAACCAAGATACAACTAAGCCTGTTAGTCCTGGATGTCCTATGCCATTGGCCATCGATAGGTGACCTCCGCCTTAAGGTACAGTTTCCCATCCCAAAAGGTGCCCTGGGCCACCTGCTCATCCACACCCACTTGAGAGACCGTTGGCCCTTGCTGGAGGTATTCCTTATTCCATGAATCACTCAGCCCCAAATAAGTTAGTTGCAATAAGCGCTGACCGCTCTACACCACTAGGAAGTGTAGGTTATAGGGTGGGATTTTCACATCATTGAATATGATAGCTAAGGCTAATCAGGGGCGACTTGTGGTCTAGTGGTTAGCGTAACAAACTACTAAGCCCAAGATCGCGGGTTCATAGCCCGGCAGTTGGCCCTTGGATTTTTTAAAGGGAGTAAAAAACCTTAGTTACGCCGACCTTCGGAATGGACGTTAAACGGGGGTCCCGAGCCTGTACGATGCCAGGTTCTCGTTAAAAATCCCTATCCTAATTAAATCTTGATAGGCAAAATTTAGAGCTCCCAGTGTAGTATCGTCCGATTAGCCATAGCAGCATAAAGTGACGTTAAATGAACAAACAAACAAGGCTAATCATGCTGTAATAATATTAATAATGTTGCAGTATTAATAATGCTTAATAATTGTTAGAGAGGAAAATAGTTGACTGGAAGATCTTATGTAGGATGGAACTAGTTGGGCGGAGCAGTCAAAATAAAAACACCAAATAAGTGAGGACTTATTTGGTGTTTTTATTTTGACTGCACCCCCCAACTATTTCCATCCTACATTAATAATTGTTATTTTACTCACAAATATATTCTCAAACGCTTTACTAAGTTTTTTTAACCGAGTGGATTACAGTATTAAATTATATTCTTAATGTGCATTAATTATATGAATGTCGGGAATGGACTGAAGTTAAGAATTGAAGGAGAGTACAAATATATATTGTGGAGTCTGGATAAGATGACTTGGTGGAAGAAGGCTGCCAGGAAATACGATGGAAGGAAGAATAACCCAACTTCAGTTGTTACAAAATCGGGAGATAGAGGAGCCTCTAGGGACCACGAGGATGAATTGTACAACTCGATTTATCAAACGTTTTATTTCTCCCTCGAGGTCTTAAGAGACGCCTGAAGTATCTCAAAAACAGTAGGCAGGAAATATTTAGGATTTAAGTAGGGATCATCAGGTTTCGAAAGTAAGCTAGATCAAACATGATTTGTCAAAAGTAATCATCGTGGGTTGGATGAATATTATTTCATGGAGTTATTCCTTAGGGAAAGTTTTGGGATTCGAGGTACATTATTAAGCAGTTTAATTAAAACCTGCTTAATACATTTGATTTTGTGTTCTCTAGTATACTTACCGAAGTATAGCCATTACCGATAATTACATTCTCTTTTCCATACTAAAGCTCGTGATAGCTTGTATTTTTGAACAATATTATACTAATAAACAGCTATAACTTGTGTCTTAGCTCGAAGCGACAATCTGTGGGAAAAACGAGTTTTTATATGTATGTCGAAGAATGGGGAATTTTTTTTTAAAAATCATAAGCACAATAATTATTAAAATATTTCAATAAAAAAATAATAATAGTTAACTAATATTAATTCTATTAGATATAATAATATAATTAACTCAAAATTCCATTTACTACTATATACAGTACATAAAAATGATATTTTAATTGATACAAGATAAGTAATATAATTGGGATTGGAGGAAAGCCTCGCTACGTAGGTGGGACTGTGATTGGATCGATGTTTGGCTTTCATTACCAGGCAGCGCTAGTGTCGCTTAGCAACGCCACGCCCACAGATATATAGATTGCTTTATGAAAAGCACGCTTTATGTCTGACTGTCTGTCTTTTGGTGGCCGTTGCCACTGTTTCGATTGTATTTTTTTCCTGTTCTATGATTATCTATTAATAATATATGAATTTATATATAATGTATACATTATTCGTAATGTTTATATAATTTTTTACAGAATAGAAAACATACTTGTAGCCTTGCATACATTAATTTTATATTATAGTTCTTAGGGTAATTAAATAAAATTTCAAACTTTACTTCCTTGCATTAATCGATAGTAACAAAAAAAAAAGGTATATTTTCTCTTATAGAGTTTCAATGTTTAGATCAGGTAATTTCATTTAACTTAAAACCATCTCACATTAAGTAATATGTAAATAGGAGATCTATCACACTACATTATTCACCTAACTTGTCACCTGGGTGATTAATATTTTCATTATTAAAAAAAAAAATCGAAATGAAAATAAGATTAAATTTTTCATTAATATTGCCTATCGATTCAAAGTTGTCATCAACATACATCAAACATAATAACGCTGTTGGAAAGTAGTATTTGCAAGAAATCCCGTTATGTAAATGATGTAAATTTTACAAATTTTAATAAACGATTTATTAATTTAAAAATGTTTAAAAAAAACACTACGTATAAATGAAGCAAGAACATTAATTACGTTCTAATAAGGCCTATGTAACTAAACACTATATTAAATAAAAACACAAAAATGAACACTATTCAATGATCCCTCCAAAAATATTTTTCAATCCAACCTCATTTTTCTGAATGAAGTTGTATTTGAAATAAATGACATTATAAAGATGAAATTATAAGAGGTGCTGCTTTTACCAATTTAACTTATAACGATTACATTTGGGTTCATGTTAACATTTAATTAAATCGTTTCAGTGTAAGAAGAACAGATTGCGACAAAACCGTAAGCAGCAAAACTCAATGATTCAATAACACATGCGGTCCAACAACTTCTGTCAGAAATATATAAATATTTTTATAATATATAATGTAATATTACACATGCTAGACAAATATTCTTCGCAATCATTTTTAGAGACTGTGGATTTTCAAAATTCAAGAGCTATACCTCTTCCTTATGTGTGTTATTGAGATTTTCCTAAAATTTCCCACAGATGTACACTGAATAATGATAATCATTATAAATAAATAACGTATTTTTTATTCACCTTTTTTCTCATAATATTAATAACGCCTGCAAGTATCATCTTTGTTAATATGTGTATCAACAAAATTGCATTATCGACTAGTGTAAGAAGTAGGCATCAATGTTATTGATATATTTGTTAAAAACATTTTATCTAGAAATGTTGTTTTTCTCAATTATTTAATAATGTATGCACTTGAAAACATTGGTATCCTATTTATTTGCGTAATCGGCAATTTATTATTTATATTTGAATATAAATCTAGTCGCACTATAAAGCTAATCTTACTAATAAATAAGTTAACAATATTTTCAAGCGTAGATATTACAAAATTTTTAATTAATTATGCCAATAACATTTCTAATAATTACTTTTTAACAAATATGTTGATAAATTTTTGATGCTTAAGTTTAATGTGGTTTGCAGTAAAATATTATGAATAAGCATACTAGCTAAAATGTTACCTGCAAACGTTATGAAAATATGACAATAATTGTAATATTATTATATTAATAAAATTTATTCAATGCTATAGTGAGTATTAATAATGCATAATTAATAATATCTTTTAAAATGTTTGTTTATGCTTTTTAATAAAATATTTTTATTAACATACATTTGTAATATACACTCAGTAATATACACATAGGTATATTGATGTTATACTATAATAATTATTAACCGGCTTGCAAAAATTTTTAAATAATTAATCAAAAATAATATATGAGAAGGTAAAAAGGGTCAATAATCAAAACATTGTAAATATGAGAAATAAATAATATATATGATTATGCCCTAAGAAGTCAAATATTACAAATAAGTCGTTTCTAAATATGTAAAATTAAATTCAAATATCAGGAGGCAGGACTAAGAATGGAGTGTAAACAGCAATAAAGAAGAAGCAACAATGATAGAATCGATTAAAGACTTATTAATCGACTTTACAAAGAGGTAAGGAGCCATAAAGTAATGGAGGGGGCGGAGCAAGATGGCGGGGCCACGCCCACTAGCTCTATCTTCTTCCGGTGTTTTTTCAACTTCCTCTTTGGCGGCTGTTCTTTGTTCTTTTTATGGGGTGAGCTTTGTAGGCGCTCTTTAATTATTAATATCTACCCTCTCGGTAGTTCATTGTATTCGATACAACCGCCCACGTGTTCTGGAAACGCTAGCTGGCGAAACTGTGACAAAAATAATTTAGAACAATTAAGCAAGATAATATATATCAGATTTCGGGTGAGGCAAGGCTATATGTTAAAACAAAAATAGATTATTCGCTACACACAACCTAAGCTTAAATTGTTCCATTATTTCAGTAGAATGCCACCATTTTTTTTTCTTTTAGGTTCACTGGCCCGATAGCTACTATAATTCTGCTGATGCCCCATTATTTATATTAAATTTTATCTTAGGCGTTTATACAATTATTTAAATTTATTTTAACGATAAAAATATTTAAAAATTTGAATAATGCTTTTCCAGCGAATGAATTTTCTTCACATTTTTTCAAAGCATCTCTTTCCCTCCTTTCGTTAATCTCATTGTTACTGGTAAAAAAGGAATATATATAAAATGATAAATATACTTCTTTTTTTTTTAATTTAATTTATAGATATTTACTACTATAATATTATTATAACAAGTAAATCTGCTGGTATGTACATTATGACATGAAAAACACTTGGTGTTTTTATGCCATGGGACACATTATGACATGGGTGGAGACCATCAATCGGTAGCACTCCAATTGATAAATATACTTAAAATTATTGAGACCGGTTCTTAATTAATTTTATTAATTTAGAGCAATAATGATAATCTGCACGAAATGTAGAAGTGAACCTGACCAAAAAGATATGAAATATTCAGGCAACTACAATTTTGATGACAATACATTGTAAAAGGACAATTTCAGACTATACTGAATAATGTTAAATAAATAATGCCTATATAAAATTGATTAAACTTCTACATTGTTAACTGCCATCAGCAAACTCACATCAAATTTCAAGAGACGAATTGCTCTTAAAACGGAATTTCCTGTTTTAACGATATGTGTTTCCCATAGGTATTAATCAGAAATTAGTTACAATCCATTTAATTAGTGAAACTGAAACGTAAAATTAAATTTCAAATTATAATTAAACTGTCAATATTCGGGAGTTACATGTTGCACGAAAATATTGTTATCTACATAATTAGTAATCGTATTTTGAGCCGAGTTCAGAATCATCCGTATTTATCTGTGTTGTGGATTTAAATTATCTAAATATCCAGATAAATTATACAATATTGTGTCAATTAGATGTCTAAAATGAGAGTAACTATATTATCTGAAAATTGTAGACGTCAAAGGCTTGTTATTGGTTTAAAAATTGATTTTTTATTTAATTAAAAGTTATTTTTTGTCACACTAAATGTAAAGTATAAACAAATGTAACAATTAAATTAAGATTTTCCAATAATTGTAAACAAGGAATAAATATGTAGAGATATACCGAAAAATAAATAATAAATACCTAACCAGAAATAACTATATAAATATGAAATTAAAAATGGTAGCTTAATCTCTAGTAGCTCTTGTACATATTCATTACAAATCCTATTTATTTATTACCTTAGTATGCTTGTTATATATATATATATATATATATATATATATATTATGTTTTAAATTTACCAACATAGCTATTTGTATTTATTTGTGATAAATACAGTGTTATTTATCAATTAATTTATCTTTATTCTATTAAAAATATCCTCACGATGGCTATTATGGTTCTTTGTCCCAGCTGTATAATTTATCATTATCTTGTTTTTATGGTTTACTGACATAGATTGATTGAGGCTCCTGAAGCCCGACGAAAAATGAAGTACTAAATTTTCGGTGTTGTCCGGGAAAACATGAGTGATTGAAAATGGCCGTGTTTTTACAAAGCTAAGGTAACTCAACTTATCCCACATAATTTATGTTATCCTAGTTCCAGTTATAGGATATATGAAATTTATAGATCTATATTGAATTTTGTCTTAACGTTGGTAATTCATTTTATATTTATGTTTCTTGATACGTCACAGTATAATGGTGGGCCAGCGAAATTTTTAAAATGGTAGAACAGAAATGTTTAACAAAAACAGAATTTCATGATATGATAATAGTGATAAAAAACGGCCGATTTTCATAATGCAAGTATTGTAGGGACTTGTATATTAGCCGGTACCCAGGGACTGTTATCCGCCATTGTTTATAACCTGAACACTGATAATTTTGATACTGATAACACCTGTCATCTGATTCATGTTAATGGAAATTGAAATATACAAAATGCACTTAATAATAAAATGCTACCCACGTTTCTCTTCTTGCAATCCCTACGCTTTCGATGAAAACATCTCCGTTTCTATCTTTGTCAAATTCCACTTCAAGACCCTTTTCACGTACCTTTATCTTTGGAGTTATTCCGACCTTAAGGAAGTATTTCACAGTTTCATCTTTTAAAGCGGCTTTTATTGTTATTCTGCTCGTTTTAAATAACGAAAGTAATAATACTAAAGCACAAAATTAAAATTAAATAAAACCACAGAAAGCAACTAAATAACGCAGAAAAAAGTTAATAACGCAAGCACAAATAACTGAAATGAGAGAAGTGATAAGAAGAGGTTACACGAGATAAGGATGTCGGTTTCATGGGTACCGGGCAGTACACAAGTACTCTGTCGTAATTTAAATTGATTAATTCCTAACTTATATTGCATAGCATCTCTTATAAAAAAAAAAAAAAACATCCCCTATAACATTTGCATTATGAGAAAATTAATTTTTTACCACTTTATAATGGAGGGCTCCCTATGAACTAGGGAACAGAGTATGGACCGCCATAAAATATTTAACCATACGAGGCCACCCTTGGCAACCCCGCTATCCGGCCAATCATAACATGAATAATTCATATTTCCCGCGAGAACTAACCAATCGATGGCTCTAAATATGGACGGACGGGGCAGCTGTAAAAACTTTATTAGGATGATGATTTAGACAGGGATCGAGCCTTTGGGGGCAAGCGATTTATGTGAACAACTATTTTAATATAAACAATTAAATATTAAACAATGAATAATAGAATTCATCCCATAACATCGTCCTAAAATGTTGCAATGCTTTCTTTATTATTTTAGTTTAAATCATAAACTTAAAAATTATATAGTAAAAAAAATGTTTATAAGTTGTCTGCGTTTTATGAAAAACTTTTCAAAATTTCTTAAGATTTTACAAACCTTTAACTATTCTATATTGCCTATAGAATATATATATATATATATACCAAATACAATCATTTTGGTATAAAAAAGACCGACACTTTATATAAAATACTCGGTATGTTGCAAAAACCTAGGATATAAATAAATTAAACGACTGGGATAAAAATACCTTGAATAATATTAGTTGGCCTTACATATAAGGGGAAGAAAATATATCGGGTGGAGGTCAAGAAATTAATTCCTTAAATATTGATAAACTATTTATTAGAAAGCGATGTTTCGACACACATTTGAGGTATTCTTCAGAAGTGTACAGACAAGATACAAAACTGATTAAAAATGAAATACTAGGAATATAGAAAATTATAAGACATATATATATGGTTTAGCCAATACCGTTAGTCTCTGCTTACAAACTTCCGTCCACGAGCCACTCACTACCCAAATTTTTTATTTCCTTTTTTAAAAAATGTATTTATTGAAATTTACAACTCTATACAGAATACATCAAGTAAATATAATGAATGAACACATTGACATGAAAAGACAAGTAGAGAAACTACCCAGTGGTAGTACTCAAATAAAAACTTCAACTTAGAAGAACACGAGGCCATCTTCTTTTCAGACGACTTGGAGGATTATCAGGAATTGAAGAGGTGCGTTTAAAAGAAGTGGGTTTGAGTAAAAATGAAGTTTGTCATGAAAAGATTGATATCGGGTTCGGGCCAAATCAGCAGCAAATGGGACATTAAGGTCATTATGGATTACTTTTTTCGTTACAAAGTAAGGAGCATTGAGGATTCTACGAAGGATTTTGGATTGTAAGGATTGAATACGAGAGGAATTCGATGGTTTAGAGGAACCCCAAAGCTCTATTCCGTAAGTCCAGATGGGTCTGATGATTGTCATGTATCTGAGTCTTTTGTAATTAAGTGGAAGCTAAGAGCGTTTGTCTAGTAAGTGTTGAAGTAGCCTGAAACGTCGAGCGGTTTCTTGTCTTTTCAGTCTTGTATGAGGATTCCAGGTTAATCGTTTGTCGAGATGCAACCTTAAGTATCGGATTTGTTCTACAGGCACAAGTGGGATATTATTATAGAATACTGAAGGGCAGGAAGTCATTGGTTTACGACGTAAGGTAAAAGTGATTTGATGGGATTTTTGAGAATTTATTTTGTAATTAATTGTGAGCTTAGAGCGTTTGCATAGTAAATGTTGAAGTGGCCTGAAACAGCGTGCTTTTAGACCAGTGCAGAAGCCTTTGAAAATGGTAAAAAGTGAAAAAAAATAATAGTAGGATGAAATCCATTGGAAAAGGAAGAAAATATAACAAAAATGAAAGGAAAAATAATTTAGGGCGATCTGAGGTCGGGAAGTGGAAGTGGGGGAGGTTTTAAGGGTAAACATCGGTTTATCTCGATTTCCAGCAAAACTACAAATCCTATGGAAAAAAGTTAAATCTCAAAGTTGTAGGTAATAAAAAGATCAACATCTTTTGTATTTCCACTTTTTTCACATAACCTCAAAATTTATGTGAAAATTTAAATAACCAAGTTTTTGGTTTTTTATTTTTATCTCTTACAAAAAAAAAAAATTCAAGAAATTAGGTTAAAACTTGCATTTTATGTTCCAAATACACTCTATTTTTTTCTTTTAACTAGTTATTTATTCGCCTTATTTTGACTTAATATCGAAAAAGCACCCTGATTTTCAATCGAAAATTCTCACGACAAAATATCTGTTTTTTTTAAAAAGTCGGTGGTCTTTTTGTATGTTGAAATCTCTACTCTCTGATGGTGTGAAAAATATATACATTAGTATGGTAAATGTTCTCAAAAAAAAGTTCGCAAAGAAACGAAAAAAAATCGAATTTTTTTTATCATTGTGTACAATTTTGAGCTATTTATTTAAAATTAATTTCATCTAAATCATTAACTTCCTCTTCCACATTGGAGCATTTTTCAGAACGATGACAATTTGAACATAAATTAGTGCATTTTAAACCATGTTTTCGGCAGCCACATTTTAAACTGTTACATCCAGTTTCACAGCTGTAGCAAATTGTTTTGAGCAATATTTCCGGAATTAATTCCTTTTCTGTAAATTTGGGCATAATGCCACGTTGATGTTTCTTCCAGCCCCAATCTGTTGCTGTCATCTCGTTACCCAGCCAAATTTGAAGCTGACAATATGGGCTGTAACAATGTTATTCTGCTACACCTTCTGTGGGTTTTTACCCTTTATAAATAGATTTGATTAATTGTAATTCATTTTTTCGATATCTTGACAATTTTCTATCGTCTAATAATGAATTTACAATACTTTTTTTCCTTTTCCGGGAAATCCGGAAGGTGCTTTTTCGATATTAAGTCAAACTAAGGTGAAAAAATAAATATTTAAAATTAAAAAAATTACAGTGTGTTTGGGACATAAAAAGGTATGTTTTCACCAAATTTCGTGAAATAAAATTCTTTTTGTAAAAGATAAAACTAAAAAACCAAAAACTTGGTTATTTGAATTTTTCACATAAATTTTGAGGTTGTATGAAAAAAGTTTAAATATAAAAGTTGTAGATCTTTTTATTACCTACAACGTTGTCATTTAACTTTTTTCCACAGGATTTGTAGTTTTGCCGGAAATCGAGATAAACCGATTTTTACCCTTAAAACCTCCTCCTCTTCTTCCACTTCCCGACCTCGCCCGTAAATTATCTTTCCTTTCATTTTTATTACATTATCTTCTTTTTCCAATGGGTCTCATCCTACTATTATTTTTTTTTGGTTTCAAAAATTATCGACCCTGGTCTATTAGTAGTAAATTTAAAACAAGAATTGAGCTGAAATTTTATGCAACCTGGATTTATTATATATTTTTTTTATCTTAATAAGTCAATTTAATGGGTCTTTTCAGCTAAAATTACTTTAGTACAGTCTTAACTATATCTGATAATGGCCTCGTAACACGTAATAAAGTCAGGAGATGAAGTAAAACATAGGCCAGTGCATTTAATTAAGTCGGAATTTAATTTAAGCAGAATGTTGCAAGATATAACACGTCTTCAAGTTCCTAGGGGATGAAAGGAAGTTGTCGTCTCTTCTTATACCCTATCTATCCTTACAATCTTCAGATTATTACACCAAAATGAAACTAAAACACGAGCTAAATAAGCCGTTATTTTATAAAGCATACATTTTTTTTGTAATAATTGCAGTATGATATCTAGTAGGGGAGACATTATAACACAGAAATTTATTTATTTTACCAATTGTTGAAAAAAATAATGTAACAAGAGTGCTTGAGGAAGTTATGTCTAAATGCCAAATAAACTTAAACTAGAGGCAACTAGACCATATATTCATATTTGAAAATATTCGCTCAACTGCAGCATTTGAGAGGGGGCAAAAAAAAACAAAAAAAAAAAACTAAAGCAGTAAAAAAACTAATATCGAGGTGTTTGAAAACTCCCGCCTTTCCCCCCACATTAATTTTGTTTTTGACAATGCCCTCAAATCGTCATTAAATAAATTACTATATTTTAATTATTCATTAAATAATTAATTAATCGTCATTAAGGATTACTATTGTAAATTTTTATTATATCTCAATATGACAATTTGGATCCATTCCAATCAGTTTCGTTTAAATATTTAAAAATTTTGAAACATGGAGTGGTATAAAATATTTAATTAAAGGTAACAGATTTCATTTTACACATATCCGATTCAAAGACGGCGTTACGAAATTAATAATGGTCAATCGCTTCATTATATATTTATTTCATTTGTTTGAATGTTCTTGAAGAAAAAAAATACAAATTCATACCTTTGTTATCACTTGTTTCGGAAAAACAAGCAGCTAAATATTGGGGAAAAAATTAACATGGCATCATTGTTAATTATGTAATCCATTATACATTTTACAATATATTATCATGAGTGTGAGTAAAGTATGAAAGTAATATTTCATATTATAAGATAGAGCAGTTGGTTTAACAAAAGTAAACAAATTAAAACAGGTATAACGTCCCTTTAACTCCGCTTCCCTTCAGAGTCAGTTGCGGGTCTCAAGCCTAAGGAGGAGGGTTTGTTCGGTTGGCTA
The DNA here is from genome assembly GCA_964056705.1 of Troilus luridus. Taxonomy (NCBI): domain Eukaryota; kingdom Metazoa; phylum Arthropoda; class Insecta; order Hemiptera; family Pentatomidae; genus Troilus; species Troilus luridus. The sequence continues at coordinate 31,887,683 of OZ057412.1, forward strand.
ACTATCCACCAACCGGCAAAAACCGTAAAGTTCAGAAAACAATGCAAAGCCTCGGATATAAGGATTGTCACAATGGTTATTTGACCCGGGCAAGGAAACATGGACTTAATATAGATTCTTGGAATGTAAGAGGATTGAACCGACCTGGATCCAGCAAAAATCTGGAGAGGGAAGTGGATAAATATCAAATTGATATCGCAGCTCTGCAGGAATGTAGAAACCATGGACTTGGAGAGCTGTCTGCTTATCAACAGTGGACACCATACAAAATGAGAGGAGCTGGGTTCATGATCAGGAAATCAATAAAGCACATCTGAGTCAATAAAGCACATAATGATACAGTATAAACTTATCAATGAAAACATTTGCTCTATATGACTCAGAGGAAGATTTTTCAAAATGACAATTATAAGTGGGCATGCCCCACAGAAAATGGTGAAGAAGAAGAAAAGGATATTTTTGACGAAACATTGGAAAGAGAATACGATTTAATCGCGAAGAATGTTGTGAAAGTAGTCATAGGTGATCTGAATGCAAAAATAGGGAAAGAAGAAGCACTTAGGCACACATTAGGCAAAGAAAGCCAGCATGACTATTCTAACGATAATGACCACATAATTCATTTTGCAACGGAAAAGGGACTGATCATCAGTAGCACTAAATTCCCACATAAAGAAATACACAAAGAGACTTGGGTGACGCCAGATGGTCTAAACAGGAATCAAATAGAACATGTCCTCATTGAGTCAAGACATTCCTCGGATAACAGATATGTCAGGGCATTTAGCGGAGCGGTCTGTGGTGCAGTAGTAGGTTTATCATATGGTAAAAGTTTGCTACCAAATAAAGCTTGCTGCAAGAAGGTGCACTAAAGGAGGCAGAACAACCAAATATGACTCAGAAAAGGTAATGAAAACTCATCTCGGATCAGATGGCTGGATGATGTCGAAGAGGACCTGATATTGCTGGGTGTACTCTCACAAAACTGAAGGAGGATTGCACAGGATCGCGGAGATTAGTCTGATGTGGTGTTAGAGGCCCGGGTTCTTGCAGGGCCGTAGAGCCAAAATTATAAATATAATACCGTACTTCTAATTCATTAGATTAATAAAAACCTTTGGTATTATTCCTGTAATATTCTCTCCTATCTACCATGTCATCAGAAACTTATTCCGAAGTTATAATTTCATTTTTTTTCCTTTTATTGCAAATTTACCATAGGATAAAGTTAAAATTTCATTCATGCACGAAGTTTTTTCTCCCTCCGGTACTCCTTTACAACAACGCTATGTTGATGCTTGTATCCTGGGTCAATATCTTCCGTCCTTGTAATCTTCTGGCCTAAAACCCCTCCAAACATTAAGCCACAGTCAGAATAGCATCCTATTACATCTGAATCTTTTGGATATTGTATCTTTCAACGAACTTTTTTAATTCATATCATCATTATCTTCTTTTTCCACAGGTAGTCGAAGATCTGTTTTTTCCATTCTATACAAGTGCCCATCTTTTTCACGATCCCCGGGATTGTCTCCACTTTTTTGTATATTTCATTATGGTCCGAGAAGTTTATTGTTTGTTTATTCATTTTTTCGTCACTTTATGCTGCTATGGCTAATCGGACGATGCTTCAGTGGGATTCTCAAATGTTGCCATATGTATAATTAGGATAGGGACCTAGATTGGGAAGTTCCTGACCCCGTACAGGTTCGGGACTCTCATTTGACGTCCCTTCTGAAGGACGGCATAACCGAGGATTTCTTATTTCCTTTAAAAAATCCTTGTGTCAATTACCGTGCTGGGAACTTGAAGATGTTGTTATGCTAACCACTACATAAAATGTATGATTTGGGAAGTTTCTAGCCAATTTCAACTTGGATTGACCCCATGATTTTGTTTTAGTGTTCTTGGTTCTAGTATCTACAGCCTTTCCAACCTACTAAACCGAGGCAAAGTAGTTCCTTTTACTGGACCGTTCCTTTTGAGATAGTTCATTTTAATGACTAGTTCAATGAAGTAGTTCAAATTAACTACATAGTTCATTTTTCAAAAGAATTAGAAATGTACTGAATTAAGAGAGGAATTGAACGATGGAAAAATGGATAGAAACTGAGAGATCAAATGAAATAGAAAGGCTCTAGAAAAAATACAACCTTAAAAACACTTCTATCTTATTTCTACATTTACTTTATATTATTTACATTTTTTAATATTTATGATTTATTTAGATTGATTACGTTTATTTTCTATATCTCGTTCTACACTTATTATTTTGCATTACATTGAATAAAAAGAATTTTTGATCATTTATTTTATTTACATATTTACTATACTATTACAGACTATACATATAGTAACTCGTACACAACCCGATTAAACCCGAAATTGTGGGATGACGTAACGACGAACTAGTTCACTTAGTTTAGTTGTTCGTCTTTCGATCGTAGGTCAGACGCCGACGGTCCCCTGTCCGAGTGTGTTAGCTGGTGAGTGGTGTGAACTAAAAAGAACTATAGTTCACCAAAACAGATAGCGCTCTTTATAGTTCATTTTCCGGATCCAGTTCAATGAACTTGTTCGTTCACGTACTTCTCATCTCTGCAATATACAGCTCATCGCTGTTACGCGTATGCTTTTATCACAGTGTTGTTTATTTTAAATTTATAAATATTTTATTTCGATTATTTTAAGTTTGATTTAGTAGTTAGGACATTAGTTTCGTTTAAGTTAATTGATGTTTTGTTTTTAAATAATATATTCTCTTCCAGGCTGTTTGTATAAAACTCGATTCTGGATGAGACTTTGATAAGCGGAACTTTACTCTTTCCACAGGAAAAAGTTTTTCGATGAGAGTGTATAAGATAAACAAGCATACAATATTGGAGAGATGAAGGCCCCTAAGAAGTTTAATAAAAAGTCTTTTAGCTTCCCTCAACAACTTTATTCTTTCCTCCTTCACAATCCTGGTTTTTTTTTTCCATAAAGTTGAATTATATATTATTTACAAAACCGACTCAAAACTCTATATTTAAAAAGAATTGAATTTATGCCACCACGTCCTCTATGTATTGAACTCATGTAAATCACTTTATTAATTCAAAAAAACCAGTTACGGATCCTCGTCCACTAAACCCCATACTCACAGATAAAACCGAATGCAGTACATAAATATATCACTCCTTAAAAAGAACAACGACAAAACTCAAATAGCAATTGTATTGGTTGAAGCTTTTTTATTCAGGAACCACAGTTCTGATATTCTATTTCCAACATTTTTTTTTTTAATCATATTTTGAGTTTATCCTGTTAGAACTTTTATAGGAATAATCTAAAAAATTTCAAGCTTTTAAAAATTGTCTAATGGTTAATAAAATAATTCCAATACCATCATTACCATATGAATGTTTTACTTTATCAATAACCATACTTTTATTTTTAGACTCACATGGAGCTTTCAAATACCTCTATTGAAAAATTTGTTTGTTTTTTTAAGATATCACGTTGCTCTTTTGAAGGAGTGATATGATCCGATATTGTTTTCTGTTTGTATCTCAAATGAACTAATCCGATTTTGTGAATTCAATGAAAATTATCACAACTCTGTTTCAATAACCGTGAGTGAATAAAACAAATATAGAGAGTCATTTACTTCTTTCAAAAGTTGTAACGGACCCGAATTCCTGATCCATACTTCTGTTACATTTACATATTAATTTTCTTTTTCCTATTCCTTGCTGAGATGATTCCCCCAACCTTTTCCCCTTACACATCCTCCCCCTTAGCAGATCCCCTTTCTGTGTGCATTCCAGAAGCCATTCAGCATCCATCTTATCATATCCTATACATTCTTCCTACCCCACTGATATCCAGTCGTACTGGTTTGGGCTTCCTATTCTTTGGATTTTCCCTTTGCATTTTTTAGGCAAAAAAAAAGCATAAATAAATGAACTGAATATATAATAAATTTTGGATTAAATTAGAATAACAGAGAAATGGATAAAAAAAACGGATGTCAACAACTACAGAGGAATATCCCTGCTATCTGTCAGTTATAAGATTTTCTCTAAAGCCCTACTTAACAGGCTGAACCCACATATAGATTCACAAATAGGAGAATATCAAGGAGGCTTCAGGAAAGGTATATCGTGACAAAAGCGTATTCTGAGCTTAAAACTGTTATTAAATTACTACAAATCAAAAGCAAAGAAAAACCTCTACATCTCTTTTGTTGACTTCAAAAAAGCATATGACTCAGTAGACAGAAAAACACTGCTGGAATTGTTGAAGGAGTTCGGAGTGGACGGGAAGACAAGAAGAATGATAGAACTGATACTGACGGACACGGAATCAAGGGTCAAGTTTCAGGGATCCATCAGTAAACCCTTCCAAATAAGAACAGGACTCAGACAAGGGGATAGCCTCTCCCTGGTACTGTTTAACATAGTCCTGGACAAAATAATGAAGGAAATGTAGAACAGCAACGATGCTGGTGCAGCGATTGGGACTAAAACCAAGAACATCAAAGTAAGATGCTTGGCATATGCGGACGATCTGGCCTTAATGGCAGAGACTGAAAGCAAAGCAATAGAGCAATTGAACGCATTAAAGGAAATAGCTGAAAAGGCAGTTTACAAATATCTTTTGAGAAAACTGAATTAATGACTACAGATAGAAACTTTCAAAAGAAAATAGTTGAGACAAAGTACGGGAGAATTAAAGTAACAAATAAATTCAAGTACCTGGGAGAAATTATATGTAGCAATGGGTCGGAGAAGGAAAGCATAAAAGAGAAAATAATTAAATTGGAAAGACTAATCTTTGTGACAAGCAATTTATATTATAAATGGAGCCTGTCAACAACCGCGAAGACAATACGTTCGTCAAACCGGTGATACTGTACGGCATGGAAACCGCTTCCCTCCCCAGCCTAAGGAAAATATTAGGGATAGAAAGAAGAATTATAAGAAGAATTTAGAGACCAAAGAAGACGCAGGAAGGCTATAGGTTTAGACCTGATAAGGAAATATACAAAGAAGGGAATGACTTGGAAAAGGACATAACAATAAAAAGATTAAGGTTCTACGAACATAGTGTAAGGATGCACCATATCTTCTATACAGTCAGAGGATACAAGAGTGGGTTACATCAAACAGAAGAAGGAAAAAACTGAGAGATTGAAAATAACAAACCAAGACTGTTTCGATAGGGATGATTATGGGAAGAGACTAAAATAAATTAAGGTCCTTGTGGAAAAGAGAGATGCAAGAACAGGAATAGCGTGGACCGAGGAAAGAACAATCTGAAAGAATGAGGAAAAGGTGGGAAGAAAGAAGGAGAGAAGGGGTATGAAATGAAGTGAAAATAAATGATATTCGCGTGGTCTCTAAGGCCGTTCCGTGAAAAGAAAAAAAAAATAGCACCTAAAATTAAAAACCATTAATATATAATAACGAGCAAAAATACATTGAGGCATCAAATTATTACTATTAACTCAAAGCGGTAAATCATTAAAATCCCTGAAAATAAATAGGAGTCAATGATTGGCCCTTCCAGGCATCATCAGGTTAAACGAGTACACAAAATCTTCACCCAATGAATATTAAACTGATATAAATTTCATCATAAATCAATCAATTCATACATCAATAGTCCAAACAGAATAATCAACCGTAGATAGCAGTATCACTCCAAGACATCTAATCAAATTAACAATAATCTATAACACTTAATAAACATCTTAAATTCGAAAAAAAAAGAAAAGAAAAAAAAGAGCTTGACAATTTACTTGTTTTAGTTCATTTAAGATCATTCGTTCCCTCGCAGGTCCACTCCGGTCCTCCTTTAGGATCACAGGAATAGGGAAGTCAAAGCTTGAGATTATCTAAGTAATCATTTTTAATATTTAATTATAAAAGCCAATTCAACGATCGATGTTCTTAATTCAATAGCAGTAAATAAGTAGAGTATCTGAAAATAATAGCCTGCAAATAGTCTCAATGTTATTTTACAAGGTCCGATATCAAATAATCAGGAAGATGTAATATTGTAACAGTGATGAAGTAAAACCTCTTCTCTTCTTAAGGTGTCGTCTTCATAATTGTTTAAATCTTGTTGAGTGCTGCTCTTCCACCTGACAATATCTTAGATTTGGCAAACATTTTCGCGGGTTACGGAGTTACATTTGTCTTCTTCCTAAGTTATGATTATTCCCAGCATGACCATCTGAAGCATTTGATATTTTCAACCTCTCATAATGTGGCCCAAGTAATTTAGCTGGGTAGAAAATAAACATTTATGACGTACGTAATAAACCTATTCCTGTGGTGTTGGTCCACCAAATTTAATATTTTTTAAGTGAATATGTCTTTAAAGTTATTTCAATAATGGGAGCCAATTTAAAAAACGAATGATAACGAAATCGGGGGATACGGTTTGGTGTTGCAGCTACATAACTATCATCTCCATCCAAAATTCAATTAGACCACTGGATAGCTAGAGGATCAAAAGATTTATTACGATAAGTGAGGACTGTTAAGCATCGCGCGCGGTGGAAATGAAAGCCCCGCTATATTGAGGTAATTTTGCTGCGTATCGAGATTTCCTTTCAGTATAACTTGTGACTCGGAGAAGCTAAGACATTCGTTTAGGTTTCAATCGTCAGCTGTCGTCAAAATATATAGTTTGTATATTAAACATTGATGTAAAATAGTGACAGTGAATATAATGAGGTGTTAGAAATAAAAAAATGTTATCAAAAGTATATAATGTCAGCCTATAAGCGTCGAAAAGCCAAATTCAAATATTGGGAACGTATACGGTTGGAAAGGGCTTCTCAAGAGCGACCGAATGGTAACATTAAAACACCATTTAACCGAATCAAACAGACCTATAATTAATAAAGTATATAACAGTAATTATTTGTTTAAATGATTTTTTCCTGAATGGATAAATAATAATTTTTTACATAAAATAAAAATGTAGGGTTTTAAGAGTTCTAATAAAAATGTTAAGGAGGCCAAGACTTATCACAGATTGTAGTGCTACACATTAATAATAATTAAAAATTTCGCTAATAACTCGTTTCCTATTGTTTATTATGAATGATGTTACAGAGCTTCTAATTAGCGTGACATGTAAAAATGGCTCGCCAAATCTATTCAGTTGCTATATTTTTTGGTTTAATTATCAGACTCTTCATAAAAACTTAAGCTAGAACTTCTAAAAAAAAAAAGTTACGGAAGTGAATAGAGTTTTATATCGTGATGAGTATAATAATTTAACTGTAAATGTTTTAGAATTTATAAACTAATTTGTGGTTACTGGTGAATCTTACTCTTACTTGTATTCTGATGAAAAAGCTTAAAGTGAAAAGTGAAAAAGAAAATGTATAGAATAATTTCTGATCTGGAGATGAAGATTTAACCACTCCAGTTAAAATGAAGAGGACTAGTTAATCCAACAGGTAACCAACCTTTCTAACCCCAGAGTAGTTAGGTGGTGATTTACTGCCTGGGTCCGCTATGAAATAAATTTTAACAGGCCCAGGTCGGCTTCGCGCATTTCCGAGGTTGCAAAGGTTACGCCTTAACGACCTCTGCCAAAAGGAGCTCTAATGTTTAACCTCAACGACTATGCATCTATTTTTACATCAATATTTTTAATTTATTTGTCTGTTCTTAGTTTCAAGCTTTTTAAGCCAGGATTATTTCTACAGCAGAGAAAGCAACGTAAATTCTGATGTATAACTTAAATAACTCAAAAGAAGAAATTTTATTTTTTTAAATTTCTGTAGATAGTTTTCGATCCAATTACGGAGCATTACTCAGAAGACTCGTTTATCGTTTGGAATAATTTTATCGATAGGGAAAGAATGAAAAAAGTATAGAACCTTAATTCATCCTATATCAACTTGACGACACATGGTATATATATATTGCAACATTCTACATAAATTAAATTCTAACTACATTTTTGACTATATTTTACTTCATCACAATGATTTCTTTAATCTACGAAGATACCATTATTAATTAGATGGTCCGTTAAAACGTCGCTTAGTGGCTCATATTAGACAGAACTTCCATTCAAAGAATTACATGTGCTCTTTTCCTTTTTTGTCTTTTTAAATACAAATTTTTGTATTAAAATAATTTGTACAATTAATATTACATCATAAAAGGAATAATGATTAAATTATTATCTAATCTATCTATCTCTGACGGCCCATGAAGGACCCTGGCCTACTCAACAATTCTCCTCTACTCAGAGTTTGCGGTCCTTTGTAGCTCTTCTCTATCTTCTCAATCCTTTCATATCTTTAAGCCACCGTAGGAGGTCTATTGGGGTCTAACTCTTCCTCTTCTACCGTCCGGGGGTCCATTCATTACCTTCCTCGCTAGTCTTCCTGGTCCATTTGAAACACATGACCCAACCATCGTATTCTCCCTTTTTTAATATATGAGACTAGATCGGGGTATTTTTACAGCTCTCTAAGTTCTTTATTGGTTGTTATCGTGTATGTATTTTCGACTTTTGTTGGGCCATATATTATTCTCAAGATTTTCCTCTCCCAAGTATTAATGTAAGTGTATTCTAATAGTTTATACAAAATTCATTTGAATGATTTTATTCCTTCCAAACAAAGGAGAAAAAAAATAGATTTAGCGCAATTATTTGCTTTTAAAATGTACAGAGTTGCTGAGCTGTAGGTCCCAGGTACAAATCTGGCTTTGGCACTCAATTTTTTTTTAAATTTTCATGGGTGTATATCGACCCCCTATGATTCAAAGTTATTTCAATACAGTTATTTGGTTGTAGTACAGCATTTTTAAAAGAGAGTTAATAAATGTTTGTGAATAAAATAGGGGAGGAGCTTAAAGTTTAATAATTTTCTGGAAAAGGAGTGGGAGGTACACTGAGGAAAGCTTTCCATTTCTAATAGGTAACTTAAATTTTTAAAAATAAATTTATAAAATCTCATCTATAAAATCTATAAAAGGACTCATGCAAGTACTTACATTATCCTCTTGTATAGGTATAGATATACATTTTTGTTAAAGTATAATACTTCTTATCATACAACATAAGAATAATTTTATTCTTGTGCCAAAAGTAACAACGTTAAAATTGAAATGATTAAAATTAATTAAGTATAACAAATTGTTAGTCGTAAGCGAAGAATAAAGAACCATCTCGAAGTATGTCGTCCCAATGGTAGATTGCAGACTGATAGAGCCTCGCAGAACTCGCGAGTGGTGATGAGTGATTGTGCTTTAGGAAAGGGATTGTGATTGTGGTGTAGCGTGGAGAGATAAGAGAGATATCTAGACACGGCCTTTGGGATCTAAATAGAGTCTGAAGGGATTTATTGCTGGGGTGCCTGTAGCGGTGATGTAGAGACAGTAGCCAGTGGTGGTGGCTATCTACAAAGAGATCCACGATCATTTGCATGGACTGAATCGGGCTTTGTGTAGAGCTCTTGGTTTTAAATCAAGGCAATTATGAAAGAAAGAAATATTATGAAATATATCCGCTCAGATGTTACAATGTTACAAGCTAAAATGAATAATATGAATGTTTTATGGCTCACTTAATTGCTTTATTGAAATTTACAACTGTATAATAATAAAAGTAATAAAATACCAGTTGAGTAGAATGAAAGATATATCACATCATGAGATAAAGGCAAGTATAGAAACTACCCACCAGTAGTACTCGAATAACAAATTCAACTTAGAAAGTCATGAGGACATCTTTTCAGACGCCTCGGAGGAATCATGGATGACTTTGTTCTTAACAAAGTAAGAAGGATTTTAAGAAGAATTTGGATTGGAAGGGTTGGGATACAAGAGGAATTCGATGGCTTAGTGGAGCTCTTATGCTCATCTCCGTAAGTCCAAATCCGTCTTATAATAGTTATTTCTATGAGTCTTTTGTAATTAATTGGGAGCTTAGAGTGTTTGTCTAGTAAGTATTGAAGTAGCCTGGAAGGGCGATCAGTAGGTAAAAATAATATCAGCATATGATACACTGTACTATGCGAAGGAGTCAGGAATTTCAAGATGTTATTCGAGTTTTCCTTATGTCGATATGAAGCATATGTTCGGTTACATATAAGCATATATTTGAGTATGCATACCCTGACCCAAGTCCCTGTAAACCATAATATATATTTTTTATAAAATATTTTAAAAAATTACCAACTGTTGTATACTTCTAATTATAAAGTGACGTGTAGATCCTGTGCGGTCAACATATGACTTCATTGTACACTATTAAACTATAAATCAGTGGTTTAGTAAGTGATTCTAAATCAAATCGAAATCTGCCTCAACAGCATCAAGTATTCTTTAATAGTCACATGTTGCAGAATATTAAAAAATGTATACAATGTATATAAGGAATCATCCTTTCATGTCCGAATTCACATACCTTGGGTCGCAAGTAACGTATGACAAAGAAATTAAAAAAGACTAATAATGACCACCTACAAAGTTGCCATGAGGAGTATCATGTCCAGACAACTATATATAAAGCTACGTCCACACTTATATTATATAGACTGTGGTTGGGTTGGGTCGAGAGAAGAGGGAAATATTAAAACTGACAAGGATCAAAGAAAGTTAAATGAACATTTCCACTGCATTTCCGACAGATACGCGCGCCTAACTTAATGTTAAATAAATTAAGACCGGTCATTATAATTTTAAGTATACAAATAATAGTTATGGTCTATAATTACAATAATTTTTTTTTTTTATTATTATTTATTTATTGATATTTACAACTATATTACAATAATATAACAAGTAAATTGGCTGAGTGATACATAATGACATGATATAATGACAAGTAGAGAAACTACCCACTGGTAGTACTCAAATCACATGTTCAACTAAGAAGGTCACGTGGCCATCTTCTTCTCAGACGCCTCGGAGGATTATCGGGAATTGAAGAGGAAGCTAAGTTTGAAACTAGATGGTTTGAGTGGAAATGAAGTTTGTAATGAAAGGATAGATACCGGGTTCGGGCCAAATCAGCAACAAATGGGACATTAAGGTCGTTATGGATGACTATATTCTTAACAAAATAAGGAGCGTTGAGGATTTTACGAAGGATTTTGGATTGTAGGGATTGGATACGAGAAGAATTTGATGGCTTAGTGGAGCCCCAAAGCTCTACTCCGTAAGTCCAAATAGGTCGTATGATGGTCATGTAGATGAGTCTTTTGTAATTAACTGGGAGCTTAGAGCGTTTGTCTAGTAAGTGTTGAAGTAGCCTGAAACGTCGAGCGGTTTCTTGTCTTTTCAGTCTTGTATGAGGATTCCAGGTTAAATAATTACAATAATAATTATTAAAATGTATAATCGCGATTTATAATGACATTAATTGTGTTGAATACTGCTCAGATTTGGCCCTGTCTCGTCTCGTTGCATGAAGTCTCCCATTCGAATCGGTAGAACTTAGACCAGCGATGTTGGTCTCAGCAACGGACTCAGAAACGGTGATCAGTCTCAGCTGCGGCTCCGTAACCGCCTAGATATACCAGCTAGACCGCTTCTCTGAGACCAGGTCTAAGCAATGGTCAAGTAGTGTGGACGTAGCTTAAAAGACCCTTATCTGCCTTGTACGGTTTCAAAACTTGGACTACCACAAAGTCGGAAGATAAAAGGCTACTAATTTTCGAAAGAAAAGTACTCCTAGGAATCATCGGTCCCGTTAATATTAAAATGGAATGGAGACGGAGATCAAATGAAGAAATTGGTGACCTGCTCAACGATATAGATGTCACTACAGTGATAAAATTAAATCGTCTTCGGTGGGCAGGCCATGTCGCTAGGATGCAAACAAGTGCCACTCGAAGGATGTTGTTGGCCAAACAGGAAGGTCGAGCGCTCGCTAGGCCAAGATTAAGAAGGACGGATTGCGTAGCGAATGATGACAAGAAAGCTGGAGTTAACAACTGGATGACTACAACCAGCGATAGAGAGAGAACACCAATTGCCGTGTTAGAGGAGGGCAGGACTCGCTTACGGATTGTAGCGCCAACATTATAATAATAATAATAATAATAATAACAATATTAAGAAATATTAGTGAAAGTTATTAAAAACTTAAAATAAAAATTCATAAATTAAACCTGAAAAACGAAAAATTACATTACTTCCTTTATGGCGTATTAATAAGAAAAGAAAGAACTGGAAAGTTTGTAGCTCGATTCCTATACACTGTATGCCATTTGAGGGCGTTAAAAGTCAGTTTAGAATTTCAATTAAATTACCAGTTTCGGTTTAATTCAAAAATTTAAATTTAAAACCCACTTTAAAAAAAGACATAAAATTTAACATAATGTTCACATTAATAAACAGATGTTAAGTATTAAATTTAACTTCATTAAATTTTTGAAAAGATAATTTTTGATGAAACCCAATTTTGAATACCTTACATTAAAGTACCATTTCAGTTGTGCAGTTTTTATTAGACAATGAAATTAAGTTTTTATTAAACAGTGAACCTTAAGAAATAATATTTTCTTTGATTATGCATTATTGTATGATTGATTATGTATTATTGATTTCATCTATATATATTATTATTTGTGAACATTTTTACATTATTCTACCAGTACCTATTCGATGTTAAAGTTTATTTTCGCTTTTGTTTTATATATAAAAAATATAATCTCTAATAGATATATCATAAAGTTCTTGTTAAAGCCATTCCAACAAACGGTCTTCCTATGACATTATTTGATGCATTATTGATTTATTTATTTGACTCGAAACAGCCCTGAAGGACTACGCGACTATGACGCGGCGTTTTTTATTTTTGTTTTTTCAGTTTTTTCTCAGCCCATCTTTTCCTCAGGATTTCACTGAAGGTTTTTCTTCTTATTCTGCACTGCCGGTATTCTGTTCTGTTTTCTAATAAATCTTATTTAATCCCGTGTTTCTGTGTTTCTTGTTTTATTTGTTCTGTGTATACTTGTTTGAATTTGTAGCCTATAATCTCACCTTTTTTTTTTTAGTCTCTTCTCGTTAATCCTCATCATGTGACCATAAAATCTGAGTCTTCTAACCCTCATTTATGTTTCCAAGTCACGTATTTCACAGTAAATTTCTTTGCTCATAAGGGTAGTGTATAAATAATGAATATACTCATAATTAACTGTAATCTATTATGAACATATTTGAACATACAGAGAACTCATAATAACATAAACTATCATATGACTAAAGGAAAACATAACCCTCCTTTCCAAAGAGATACACAACAGTTATATTTCAGCCGGTATCCTTCTGGTGTTACTTTGGGCCCGTGGATTCTCCTAAGAATCCTTCTCTCTATTTTAAGAAGTTTTTCTTGACTCGGAAAGCACATAGTCTCGTTCCCAAACAATATCACTGGTGTGATACTGATTATTGTATTTATAATACATACCTCAGCTGGTTCCAGAGCAAGGATACATAAAATATTCCTGGCTCATGTTAGTTGGCTATCATCACTCCCATGAAATATGACGCTCTTAAAACATATGAGCCTCAGTCTCCATATTTCATATCCATCATATCATTTAGCGTATTAAACTTAAAATAATGAAGAAAATGATTTATGGCCTTATTTTTAAATTCTCATTTGTTAATGGAAAATATATCCCTGTCATGTTTTTTATTTACGTACATTTTCTTATATGAAAAAGATCACCAGAGGAAGACATTCTCCCAAATTTTTTTCTACTGCGTAGGTAACTTACAATCACAGAAAATAAGTATCTGAGAAATGTTTTAAGGAAGGTTTTAGAACCCCCCCAAAAAAAAATTTAAATAATGACCTTAAGGAATCATAAAAATCCAAAATTGTCATTCAGCAAGGTCTTAGGAATTCCGAAACCAGACAGGGTTAATCGTGAAATAGTGTATATTACACTTTATATCTACATAATTCATCTACATAATTCAAATTAATTAGAATATTTATAACTCTTTAAGTATTATTTTAATTTTTAAAGATAACTAGGGCGTAGGGGAGACCGGGGCAAGAAGACTATGTTAATAATTTTTGTTGTTTATTAATTTATTTTTAAGGATAGTAAAATGGTTTGACAAACGATAACCGTGTTTTTACATCTTACAAAGTATCAAACTAACTGTAATACATTGTAATGTAATGTTGAAGTGTTTAGTTGTGCAGCTAAGAATAGTCAAAAATAGAAATACCTACTTCATTATTTGAACAATCCTCATGCCACCACTCTTAACATTTACAGGAGTGGATCCATTCTTCTGTTGGAGGGACACAATTTTCATATTCACAAGCAGGCCATCTTATAACACCATCCCTTGAAGTTAATGCAACTGGACTGTTTGGACTGGATTATATAGACTTAGGCCTACAGGAACTTATTTTGAATTGTCTTACTCTCCCTTTTAGCTTCACAAACTTCTTTTTTCTATTTTTTGTCAAACGATCGTGTTCTTCCATCTGCTTTTCCCTTTCTTCAAACGTTTCTTTGATCGGTGAGCTCAGTCTTTGCTTTTTCTTTTTTTATTTAATGTATTGTTTATAGTAAACTAATACTTAATTAAGCCAACACAACCGCTTCAGCATCATAATCATATTTAGTTTAATAAATTCCGAAACACGGGGCAACATGACGAGCTCGTCCTCTTGCCCCCTTCATCTTCCCCCGGACTGCTTGTTTAAAAATATTCGTTTTCATTCCCAAGAAGGAAGGCATTTAACTGACATTTATTCATGATAATAGTATTAGTATTAAGAGCAACGAAATATCGTATCTCTTTCTGTAGCAGAGCTTATTTAAACATGTATAAAAGTTATACAGGCCAGCGGCCAGGTGTTTGAGGGTCGCGAAAAATTGAAGAGAGATGCATTTTTGATCTACTGTAAGGGCATGTCTGAGTAGTGTAAATCAAATTTTGCAACCGAAAAAATGGACGGGACAACTTTAGGAGGCCAACACCTGACTGCTGGCCTATGTTTGGACTGTTTGAAAAAAATGACCAAGAGTTAACTCAGAATCTATTAGATCTACAGGCTTCGGGTTGTGCTTAAATTAAAGCTAATTAAATTTACTACAGCTTCATTTCCTATGGCTTTCATCGTAGGATCACTCCTTCGGCCATGTTCCTCACGAATGTCGGCCAAAACTTAAATTTGGATTTTTTGGAAAAAATGACCAATTTTCAAAGGGGCGTAACTAAGAATTTATTAAAGCTACAGAGCTGCAGTTGAGCTCAAATTATATCAAATTCTAATTTACTTTAAAAATGGATACTATAGTTTTTTATCAAAAACGCACCGATTAGGAGATATATATAAAAGTTTTACCATTCGATTTTTTCGTTAGCAAACTTGGATTTCCACTAGTCCGACATGCCCTTACAACATATCAAAAATGCAGCTCTCAACAGGCCTTACGAGGGTTTTGTATAGTTGTAGTTTAGTGTTGCGTCAGAGGTTTTTACTTCTGAAGTGTTTTAGGTGCCCGAAATAACATTTGTTTGTAGCCAATAACCTTCTATTTATTTCTTGCGCTATATTATTTTCAGAGTTCACCAGAGAGCCCAAATAAATGAATTAATTTACCCATTCAAATGTAAAGTCTCCGATTTTTATATGGGCATCCTGTTGATATAAATTGATTGGACACCGGAAACTTTTTTATATAATAGAAAGATTTATTTGCAGTTCGTTTATTAATATCATCAGTAAGATATTTATTTATCTGTTGGTTTCGTCATGTATGAAAAAAATTCACTCGATAATCACATTGTGCATATTAAATCACGGCATTACTACTACTGTATAATTAACTACTGTATAATTTTTTTTTTGGGAGGGGGGCTTTAGATTTTCTGATTCATGTGTAGTATTATAGAGAAAGTTTGGACGCTGAGATGGTTTCCAATTCCTAATTTACGCTTGATAAGAGAATAAATAATGTATCTGCCACAACAAACTCGAACCCGTGACTAATAGATCAGTAAGTAGCCTAGAGCCCTACGTAACCTCGTTTCCTATTTTATACTTCGCTCTATTAATTATGTTTTTGAAGATTCTCAAATCATCATTAATACTCTTTGAATCTCGTTATCCCACAATTTCATTTAACGACCATAATGAATTATTGATGGGATAATAAAAACCAAATTGAAAATAAATTACTTTATCGATTCATCAAGAATACAGTTAATTTAAATTATGTATCCAGTTTTTAATTGAAGAGCCTTAATTTTTTTTAATGCATTGAAATTGATTTTAATCACTTCCTAAAAATTTGAATTATATGCAGAATGTTCAATACGTGGAATAATTTTTCATTAAACGATCGGAAGTTTGTTCTTTAATACGGACCACGAATTGCATTACCATTTCGCAAACTAATAAATAATTTCATAAATGCCTTTATTTAATATCATTATTTCCTTCCTTCTCCCTGAATAATCTTAAATTTGTAAGCTCTTCTGGAATTCTTTAACCCATTGATGATTTTTTTTTTTTTACAAGCATATTTCTGCAGGTAGCAGGAATAGTCCAGGTAACTGTTGGAATGAATTGGTTAATGGAATAAAGGTGGTTTTGGTGTCAGGTACTTTGTTGTTAAATCATACCTACACTTCAGAAATAGTTCCCGGCTAATACAATATCCATTTCATCGGGTACAAGGTACCAAGCGTTTTATTTACCTTATTACACGGTAACCATGAGCATTTTATATTTGTGTCCAATATAAAGGGTATTTTTGTGAATATTAATGTAGCATACAAGCCTGTAATAACCCCCAACACAAGGAAATCAGTTAATTAATTAAAATTAATTTTCTAGCTATAATTATATACCAAACAAATACAGTTCGTTTAAATGTATGCTAATCTCCTAAGTCCTCCATTTATTTTTAATGTTGCTTAAACAATAGTAGCTGTTACCATACTATAGAATACATGATAGGATTCTAGATTTATTTATTAAAATTTTTATTATCATACTCTATATTTAAGTTCTACTGCATCTCATAGTTATTAATTCTATTTTTTTTTCTTTTCTTTTTTTTAATCTATCGATATTTTCTACCCAAATATTATAATTATTATATAATCTCTTTTTCAACTATTTTAATTATTACTTTATTAGTTATATTATTATTGTATATCCAACGATTTAATTTTTATTTTGATTGCATATAGACCTGTTGAAGATCTGCAAGGTAAGTTTTCAAGTTACTACAAATATATTTTTACTATTTGAGAATTTTCTGCACTCAAACCTTTATCATTGAGTTTAATATACCGCATAATTAATACTGCCAGTAACTACTACTTATTTCTAACGATAATTTTACAAAAATTTTATTTTTAGAGTAATTTGTTATTATTTCAAACTAACATTGGCACCCGTTAGATTGGGGAATATATAATATTAGTTCTAAAAGTCGAATGATTAATTGATAGTGAATACTAAAGCGGTGTTCAAACGACCTATTAAAAAAGAAAGTAGTTATACAAATTATAACGTAAAATGAATTTCAATAATACATAAGCCAATAAATTATAATAGCTACATAAACGATTTGTATGGCTAGCAATGGCTGTATATAAGACTGTTATTTCACATATGAGAGAGAAAAAAATACGACCTTATGGAGCTTTTTTACTTCTTCCTCAGTTCATTCGTGAAGGAATCAAACCCCTGACCTATACTTCTCGTATATTTTCTTATACATTTTTTTCTCTATTCGTTGGTAAGATGATTCCCTCTAACCTTTTCCACACCCTAACACATCCTCGCCTTTAGCAGATCCCCTTTTCATAGGCATTCCAGAAGCCATTCAACATCGATCTTATCATATCCTATATATTCCCCTTCCCTGAGGATATACTCGTTTCAGCTTCCTATTATTTGGAGGGTGTGCTTTTTTATATCCATGTATGCAGAAATATAAAAATAAATAAATAGTTGTTAATAAATAATAAATCTTGAATTGAATTAGGAAAAACTAAAAGTATATTTTCAATTACAAAAAAAAAATTTTATTTCACTAAATATATTAATATTTAAAATTTAATTAATACTATCGCATTGTAATAATCAACAATTTACAGACATTTAATCAAAAAATGTTTCTAAAATTATTACAAATAAGTGCCCTTAATATATCATTTACTCTTAATATCTCCTTGAGACAAACACCATGTGAAAATATATAGGAATATTTAAAAACGGTTGCAGGGACACAATTCATGTACTCTGGTTAAAATATGAGAGATAGGGAGAAGGACTGAAATTATATGTCATGCTAACTGGAAAGATATGGATCGAAATAACTAAACTTCTTTATGGAGGATGGAAATAGTTGGGGGGTGCAGTCGAAAATAAACACCAAATAAGTGATATTTTTTATTTGTGCCGACGTTTCAACCTACATTGTAGGTCATATTCAGGGCAAATAGAAGGAGAGGCGGCTGGGTGAACCGTGTAACTGCGTGTAGAGTTACACAGTTCACCCAGCCACCTCTCCTTCTATTTGCCCTGAATATGACCTACAATGTAGGTTGAAACGTCGGCACAAATAAAAAATATCACTTATTTGGTGTTTATTTTCGACTGCACCCCCTAACTATTTCCATCTTCCAGTCAACTATTTTCCTCTCTAACATAAACTTCTTTAGTTTAGTTAGTTTAGAGGAATCTTCAGAGCAACAGTTTGTGAAAACATTTGATATTTGATAGGGTGAATGTTTAACGATTGTGAATTAAGCATTATTTTTGGTAGACATATTAATTTTGAAGAAAAAATCATTACACTAGTTCAGTTGTCAAAATCGTTCTTCAGTAGACTCATAGAGCAATACACAATAAAAATATATAAAAGTATATATAAATAATTCTGACAAAAATTATAACTGAGCTCTAAGGTCGACCAATCCATAGATAGTAAATTCAGTTAGACAAAGTATCGAGGAGCTTAAGTATTAGTATACAAAAAACTATATTTAAGTTTTCAGTGGCTTTCAAAAATTTTAAAAATGTCAGTCAACTTTATCTCAATACCTGAGTACGTATAATCTTTATAGTGCACAACCTACCTAACATATCAATTCAATATAAAAAAAAGTATAAATTTTGTTAAATCCTCATCTTTCTTTTTTTAACAGATATGATATTTTCTCAAGACATTTTGTACGACTCTGATATTAGCAACAAAAAAATCTAAGCTCTTGTTTTTATCGAAAAAATATTGGTTATGAAATTAAAATATACAAAACTAGGAAATACAGGAACATTTGAAGGCTGAAGGGGAAAAACGAAGTTACTCACTTTTCCCTAAATGTTCTGGAGAGCAAAATTAACCTCAGAATCTTTCGGTATCATAATCATTATTTTTGTAAAACTTCCGTGCATTTGACTTATTACTTGACTTTAATTCTTTTTTTCTGCCTGGAGATGTTAGAAGGTGGATTTACTATTTTCAAGATTAATCTGATCCAACTTATTGCAGGTAATTTGGGATTATTAGAGGTAAGATCCCCCTCAATTGCCAAAAATGGTATTTCTTTACTGATTGCATTCAGGAAATCATGAATGCCGATGTTAACGCTCATTAAACTGGTTTAATTCCTTCTTCTTTTTCTCTATATATACACTATATGTCGTTATTATCAAATTTAAATAAATTAGTTTCATTACTTTTTTTTCTTTAGTCATGTTTAATTCTTTAGTTTGTAATTGGTTTTGATTATAATGAATGGGAGAAAATATTGGAGTAATTGTACTTAGACTTTATTTTTGTAATTAGAAGTTAGTAGATTATAGTTTATAGATAAAGCGAAGCATCGCATTAATTCATATGTCGACAAAACACGACCGCCGATTGTCTTGGTGACGGCGGCGAGTTGCTTACAGGCATTCTTATATTGGACTTCAATCAGTGAACATTACTCATTAAAAGTACATTTTGGTAGTTGCAAACAAAGGGTTAAATTTAACTTAAGTCAATGTGAATCACTCTTTACGAGTTCTTTTGTGGCCAATTATATAACAGTATTGTACGTACTGTTCGTACATCATGAGCTCCTGGAATTCGTCAGTCATCATCAACATCCTTCTACTCAGTGGGAGTATTGACGATCGCCGATCGTGTTGAGTACCTGACGTAGCACTTCTAATCAGGTATCTCTAATTAATAATCATAATAAAGGCCTTGTTGAAGAGAAGACGTCGGAGTGAATTTTTTGCTGTCACTTATGGACATTTAAATCTGTTATTGTTTTGCATTAAATTTAAATTAAGAAGTAATCTATTTCTTCATTATTTAATTATCCATTTAAATTCTAATTTTTAATATCAGGCCTGTGTAGTAATTGTTCATTAGTAATAGTTTATTCTTGGTTCATTAATCATATGTTTTTTTTTTGTTATCTTCCACATGTGATTCTCTCATTCATTAAATTTAATTTTGCTCATTTCAATATTTATTATTTTAATCTTCTTTTTTTTTCTAACAGCATATTAATCATTTTTTTTCTCATCCATAATTTCATTTACATGGTAAGTGCTCAAAATAACCGGCATTTATTGGCACGGGGTCGGAGATTTACATCGGTTGGCTTATTACCTTTATGGTGTCGCTCTCCGCAACAGCCGGGTAAAGACCTCTTCCACTATAAGTATTCCAGTTTTACTTCTTTCTTTAAAACCTACTTTGAAAAGCTTGAATTTGAAGAAGTTGAGGATTATTTCGTGGAGTCCAGGATCGGTCAGGGTAATCGAAAGTTTCTTCATGATAAATGTAATATATTATCATAAAACGTACAATTATTCAGTTATGTTCAAAGATACACATTGAGATTTACACGAATTGGAAATTGTTAAGATATATTCTCTTTAATTTATTCGAGCGTCTCTCCTAGTTTGAACGATGGTAAAATTTCAGACTCCATTTCGGCCATTTCTTTCCTCCATGGAGAACAGACAGACAGCACGCCCTAGCGAGAAAGAGGGCAACTGACGAACAGATGGCAGCACCAGCTGGAAGAGGAGTATTGACTACAGCCGCCCACACGCTTCCAGCCTGTATCAACTTTAGCCGAATACATATCATTGCTACTACATGCACTACCTGACTCTTAAACAGAATGGATCAAAAACGAAACAAAATGTTTTCTTATTGTTATTATTTCCCAGGATTTCCATGAAAACATTAACTGATCAGCATATCATTGGAGGTCCTAGATTTTACCTATGTAGGTAGCTTACGAAATCAAAGTTTTATTCGTGTCAAGGCTAATTATGTGATATTTATTTTTGCTCTGTTGTATCAATAAATTTCAGTTAAAAGTTAAGTATATATGAATATAACTGCTATTTACAGTATAATTATATATGTATAATTATGTATATATATATATGTAATAATTTTTAATAGAATATAAATAAGTTTATATTAGCGTTTATTATATAAGTTTATATATGTATTTACTGTTTTATTAATTCTATAAACTTTTATATAGTCATATGTATTATGTAAGTTTATATAAATGTTTATTAATATAAATAATTTTAATATAAGTATGTATATATGAATAAATTTTAAATTAGTGTATTTATTGTCTAGCTGAGAGAGTAATAATAACCATCAGCAGTTGTTTTAACCACCCTTAAAATAAAAATAAAAACAATTTCAGTGTAATCGTCAACTGATACCGGCAAAATTAATAAAATATTTACAAAGTCATTCCTGTGACTAATAAATTATTTATAACAATCTTATGTTCTAACTGTATTATTAGTAAATTTAAAACTCTTAAAATTTTCTAATGATATATGGCATACATACATACATGCATGAAAGGCCCTAAGTTTTAGTATAAAGTATTTTTGAACAAAAACTTTGAATAAGTCTCAACAACGAATGAGAAGAAATATCTCTTTGAATTAAGCATTTAAAAATAATTATTCACACAGCTTTGTACAACTCTCGAAAAATCTCCCCGCTGTATATTAAGCTATTTTCTTTTACAGACAACTTATGTGCAATTTTTTACGAAATACTTTTTGTATGGAAAGTACTAAAATAGAAGAATTAGGAACACAGTAGCCTTGGTGTTGAAGCAGCTATGGAATTTATCCTTTCATCAGTATTTCTTTGCAATGACTTACCTAAAAGGAAAAGAATAAATGAAGACGAAGGAAAGAGTTCTGAATGAGTGAAAAGAAATTTTCAGGAAATTGTTATTTACCAGTGTAGCATTTATTTGAGAAACTTGAGTTGGCAATTGACAATTAAGAAAATAAAAGAAATAAATTTAACTTAAGAGTGAAGCAAATGTACGAAGGTACATTAAATTCGAATGTTTGTTCATTTAACTTCACTTTATGCTGCTATGGCTAATCGGATGATGCAAGAGTGGGAACCCTAAATTTTAACCATCCATGTTTAATTAGAAAAGGGATCTTTAACAAATACCTGACATCGCACAGGATCGGGATTCCGTTTTACGTCCATTCCGAAGGACGGCATAACCAATGACTTTTTACTCCATTTTAAAAATCCTGGGGCCAAATGCCGGGCAACGAACCCCCAATCATGGGTATAGTAGTTATTTAATCTAACCACTGCACAACAGGTGCCCCCTAATTTCGAACTTTTAGAAAAAAAAGAACTACTTATTTATAAAACAGATATTAGAATGATTAAAATATACGAATAGTGTAATTGTATCTGATTACACAACCTATTTATGGACTTCCGTCATCCGTATGGTAGTGTGGACAGAGGAGTACTATTAAAGCCACCGAAGTCACTAGGAATACTTAGCAAGTTAATAAGGTGAAGTTGAAGTTAAAAGGTTGCAAAGACTTGGGTAAAGGTTGCAAAACAGATAGGTTAGAGAATAGATCTGGTTGATTTAGATAAAAACGTTTCCTAGGTGTAGTGCATTCAAGTACCTGGTAGCAGTAGTGACGGAGAATAACAATTTAGAAGTTAAAGTTAAGGGCAGAATGGTAGCAAGAACCAAATGTTTCTATGTCCTGCAAAGAGCTCTCCTCTACAAAAGTCTTTCCAGGAGAGCCAGGCTTATGTGGTATAAAACGATACTTAGGCCGGTGACATTGTTTGGCAGTGAGATGTGATCAAAGAAAACAGAAGAGCTCTTTTGGTTTGTGAGGGAAGGGTCCTGAGATAGTCAGTATCAATACCGAACTACCGGAAATGTATAGTGAACCTGATATTCTCTGTGCTATAAGGAAGAGCAGACTAAGATGGTTGGGTCATGTAGAAAGAATGGATCACAACATGGTCCTTGATGCTCAATTGTGCACCAGGAGGAAATCGGAAAAGGGACATACACAGGCGTCGGTGGGCGGATACTTAGATGATTTAAGAAATATGTGGATAGGATATTGGAGGAGTCTGGCGAGATATGGGAAGAATGCTGGCTAACTCCAAGGTCTTGCAAGGACTGCAGCGCCCAATGCGTGAGTGAGTGCTTTGTATAATTATATTGGGTAGCAAGAATTATAAAAGCAAAAATGCTTGTGATGGTCAGGGTGTTCATGTACTGGCTAGAACAGCTGGAAGCCAGCAAGATTAACAATTTCGTGGTAAATTGTTCTTATACTTACAAATGTTAGTACTGACAGTCATTTAGCTTTTAATCTGGAGTTTGCAATATTTGTCCTTAAATCACTTTTGTCTATATTTTTTTGGAGTATTAACAATGTTGCAAACTGTTGTAAGCACAGTTTTAAGCAACACAAAATGTATTAAAATTTAGAGTAAACGTGTGTTTACTCTAATGTGTTTAGAGTGCACTTCAAATCAACCTTTTCTTCCTCCCAAAAATCACAACAAAAAAAATGCAATTGTTTCACGTATTCAATAGGAATAACTTATATCTTTAAATACTTTTAGAAATCGTCCATATTTTATTTGAAATTCAGAATAAAATTATTACTTACCAACTATTATTATTATGTATTATTATGATTTATAATATATTATTATTATAATATATTATTATGATGGTTGAGAGATGAATTCCAAACACGTCACTCCAGGACCCAACAATGTCATATCGTGGATTTAATATCTTTAGTATAGGGAGGAGGAATGTACGTTTTTATCTAGGTAGGGCTGGCTTCGTATATACTTCGGAATGTTGAACAGCCGCATATATCTCCTATATTCTGTTTATTGGCTGATCATACACCTCTTTTACTCGCACTTATTACTCTGCCCATAAATAACCTAATATGGTTACGGTATTTTAAATATACGACATCTTTCAGTAGAATAAAATGGTAAAAAGAAACAGCTGGAAATGCGTAAGGTTGATTTGTTAGAATCGTTTGAAGAAAAAAAAAAAACTTATTCAGGAATTCGATAAAAACGATTGAATTTGAATGTAAAAGATTGTCTTTAGTATTGATATTCCAAAATTCACCAGGATAAGGCCATACGAATACAATATAAAAATGTTTCTACCAAGAAAGCGGTTAATACCGGGTTAACTTACTTCGCCTCGAAATCAATTCACTCGACATGATACTCCTCATTGCTAAGTTGCATTTGTTGGCGGTTATTAGTCCGGCTTTAAATTCCGCTCCTACCCTATTATCAAATGTTAATTCTGTACAGAATTCATAGTAAATTCTGAAACTTGTTCAAAGTTATATGTCCCGAATGAATTTTTTTCCCTTACTTTATCGGATGTCTGATCAGAGACCATATATTTTATAATCTATCCTAAAATTTTTGCTGCAGTCTCAAGGGCCGGGAATGATCGTTGCAAGCATTTAAGTGGCCCATAACGTCAACATCATCTGAAAAAGATGAATTGTACAGAATAATCAAATATTTCTCCTGGATGGAGAGAACGAGTACGGACAGAAATGACTGGCTTAAGGTCCTTTAGGAGGCCCAGGTCCTTGTAGGACCGTAGCACCCATCACTAAGTAAGTAAGTAAGTAGCTATTATTTATATTTACAAGCTATTATTTATGTTTGCACTTTAGGTAAGTAAATATTTACAAACAAAGGGCTAATCTCAATAATGGTTAATATTAAAAAATAATATGATTGATAATCTTTATTTAAACACTGTATGTAAACCGGAAGTGACTCTGTAATCTAAATATATTTATAATTTATATTACGGCTTTTTTCAGGACGAAGTTGAAGAGCAGATGTGCCAGATCGTCTCCTTGTCTGAGCCCTCTTTCTGAACGGAAAATTTCAGACCAATTTCCCCAGATTCGTACCTTACTTTCTACACCCGTCATGGTCATCTTTACCAGTCGTATCGACTGAGGGTATTTTCAGTTCATTCATAACCATATATAACTTATCCCTATGAATCGAATTTTATGCTGATTCATTAAAATTACGATTAAAATCTACGAAGAGGTGGTGAGTCTTTATACGGTATTCTCTGCATCTTTCTGTATCCGTGTCAAATAATATTGCGATGATTAAAAATTTGATTTGTTTTACTACACCCTTATATGAATCCACATTGATATGACCCAACTTATCACTCTGCAAAGAGAAGGAAGGAGTCGATGGAAGAGGTCATTCGAAAGAATCTTGTATACACTAGGAAGGAGTGAGATCATTCGATAATTAGAACTTATAAATTGGTCACCTTTCTTGTCAATTGGGGTTATTATAGTCTTGTAACAGTTAGAGAGCATACATTCTTCTACCCAAACTGGCACGATCATATTATAGAGTGTCCTTTTCTGTTGTTGTCTACCACTTTTAAAAGGTTCAGATGGTAGTCCATCGTGGCATGGTGCTATATTGTTCTTTAGCTTGTTAATTACATCAATCACACCCTCTTCATCTCATTCCAAATCATCTTTATATAGATTTGGCTATTCGATATACAATAATTACCTATAAAATTACTTCCATATACATCGGTTCATGGTTCGGTATCCAATGAGAACAAAGAACCATTTGAGGCCAATGCTCAAAGTAGAGAAAATAAAATGCTTTCTTAGAATATATTCTAGTTGACAAACTACACTTTATTTAATCATTTAATTTTCAGATGGGCAAAAAGAAAAACCTTTAAAATCATCATACATGATGTAGTCTATTAACCAAACAAGAAATATTAATTATTTAGGAAGTGAAATACTATCTCATTTTCACTTATAAGATAAAAACTACAGTGATTACTCTTTTAATTAACTATAGAAATTAAAATATAGATGGAATAAATCCAATTCATAACCAATGACTGTGAAACTTAGTTCGAAATGAATCGGTTCATAATTTATACTAACACTTAGAACGATTTGTTGCGTACGAAAACTGTAGTGTCCAGTTTTCATAGTAAAAAAATTAAATGGCTTAGAATATATTATATTTACAAACTATACTTAATTTTATATACGTTCTTTTGTAAAGGAAACAACATATAGGTATAAGAAGTGAATTATAATCCTATTTTTCTTTGAAAGATGAAATTGTCATGATTTCTTATTACCAACTATAATATTTACTATGGTAAAGCTGAGGATAGTTCACAGATTCAAATTGAACACATAACAACCCAAGGGGAAAATAATTATGGGAATAAGAATTGAGGTGTCTCCATTACGTTCCGTCCATTTTCAGTAGTAAAATATTGCAACATCACTAAAAACTTTTGACCGTTCCATAGATATAAAGGTACGAGACCCAATGTTAAAACGCTAGGCTATCGTGGTGGATTATTTATTTTATTATCTAAATTGGCGAGCCCCAACGCCGTTATTTTTATTTAATATCAAAAATAACATAACTCAAGGAAAGTCTTAGAATGAAATAAAATGTAGATCAAGGCAATAAGAAGAAGAAGAAGCACTTCAGAACTATTTGTAGCGGTTTCGGAAAAAAAAAACTTTTATATACAATAGAAAAATAAATAATATCACATTAAGACCAATGGTGTTTTGATGTAATCACATTCGGTCATCACAAAGCCTTAATATATCATGATGTTTATTTGTAATGTAAATACACTTGTGAATTTTAGAAAAGGTGAATAATAGTGTTTGTGAGTTATTTTATTAAGTTAAGATGACAAACCTGAA
The DNA here is from genome assembly GCA_964056705.1 of Troilus luridus. NCBI lineage: Eukaryota > Metazoa > Arthropoda > Insecta > Hemiptera > Pentatomidae > Troilus > Troilus luridus. The sequence goes on from OZ057412.1 coordinate 31,914,788, forward strand.
AAGCTTGATTCACGACTTGACATCAGAGCAATCCTATTCAATACACCAATTTCGCTATCACCGCAGCGCACCCTACCCCTCCTGGTGGCTTAGTGTCCATTATCATTTGGCTGATTCATTCCTTTATTTCTAATCTTCAATCTTATATTGATTTCTCTGAGATCTCTGGAGCTCTTGTTAGATTGAATAGGCTTAATATACTATGGATAGAAGGTTATTATGTTAACTACCTCACTACAGGTGTCACCTCGTAATTTTTTTAATAAAATACAAAAAATATTACAAATTTGTTTTATAAAAGGAGGACGCTCAGTGGTAGAGCGCTGAGTTGCCATGCCAGTGGCCCTGGGTTCTAATCCTACTCGCCGGCAGACTTTTATTTAATCGTTTAGTAGAATAATGGAAATATCCGGCGCTTGAGTGTGATCTAGGACAAATCATCTTCTTGCACAACCCTTTTCCAAGAAACAGCACAGTCTGTACCACTTACTGAATACCAGCCCCTTTGTGTGTTGTAGTGGTACAGGTATATTTTCTTTTCTTCATTAAAAGATAATTGAACGCGATTAAAGGAGTATCCCTGGCCAAAAAATAAATAGCTTAATTATTTATTTTATTATTGGCGTTCCAACATGGGTTGCCTCAACCTGTCAGAGCAGAGCTCAACACCTCTCGATCCACCCAATCATCTTCCTGGAGACCCCTACCGGCCAACTCTTCCTGGACTCCCTCCACCCACCTCCTTCTGGGCCTTCCGCGTCCTCTCCTCCCTGGTGGAACCCAATCCAGCACTCGGTTCGGTCAACATTCAAATGCCATTCTCTTCACATGGCCGTACCATCTTAGGCGGTGTGTCCCGATTCTTTCATTTGTTGATATGTTTACATCCATCCTCTGTCGAATCTCTTCATTTCTTAGTCTATCCAGCCTGGTGACACGGAGACACCTCCTTAAAAAATCCATTTTAACCGCCTGCACCATTGAGTACAGACGGGAGCTCATACTCCAGGTTTCCGAAGAATAAGTCAGGATAGATTCGACGATAGTTGTGAAAATACGGCGTTTATTTTCCTTAGACATCTCTGTGTTCCATAGGACCGGATGTAGCATTCCAGTAGCTTTTCGGGGTTGCTCCACCTTTTTCCTGACGTCATACTCCGACGACCCGGTAGTATCCAAATAAGATCCCAGGTACTTAAATATATTTACTTTCTTACAGGCCTCCCTGTCCACCAGAAGTGCATTTGTATCAAGATCTCCAACTGCCATATACTCGGTCTTCTCGAAGTTAATTTTTAAGCCCACCGTTTCGTACCAGATCTTTAGGGTATACACCATCATTTCAAGGTAGACCTTAGTCACCGTCTCCCAGGTCTTCCTCTCCTCCTGGTGCTATACATCTTAAAATATTGGTACTTCTACAGACCCTTTTTCCGCAAAATTATTTATTCTACTAGCTAATATCCTCGAGAAAATTGAATAAGAAACTCCTAAAAGTGATATACCCCTGTAATTTTCGCAGATAAGTTCATATCCTTTGTTATGTACAGAGTATGCATCATATAAACAATGGTAATATCCCATTTGAAATGTCTCTCAAATTATATAAAAAGTTATAAATATTTTTATTTGAAAAGAAAAGACATGTCCAGGACCGGGACTTGAACCCGGGTCGACCAGATCACTAGTCTGGAGCTCTACCAATTGAGCTATCCTGGCTCGCCCCCGGCCATAGACACATCCTTTCTTTTCACTGATCCCATGTCTCCGCGTCCTAGCAATTTGCGATGTATACGAGGGGAAGAATGTTCTTTGAACATTATTTTAATTTGGATCTTGTTGACTTACGTCATTATATATTATTATAATTTATTATTTATTTTATTTGTTATTGATTTTATTAATTTTTAAATATTTTTATTTGAAAAGAAAAGATATGTCCAGGACCGGGACTCGAACCCGGGTCGCCCAGATCACTAGTCTGGAGCTCTACCAATTGAGCTATCCTGGCTCGCCCCCGGCCATAGACACATGCTTTCTTTTCACTGATCCCATGTCCCCGCGTTCTCGCAATTTGCGATGTATACGAGGGGAAGAATGATCTTTGAACATTATTTTAATTTGGATCTTGTTGACTTACGTCATTATATAATATAAATTATAATAATATATAATTGTAAAATGGGAGTTGGTCCATCGTTAGTTACAAATACTTTTTAAGAAATCCTTTCATCCACTCAGAAATTTAATAAATGTGAAACAGAAGTGCCAAAAGTGTCTTTGGTTGTTCATATCTCAAGTAGTAGAAACGAAGGTGCTCTGAATTTTGAAAACTGTAGCTCATCAGAAAACAAGTGATTAGGATGGCAAGTGGTGAGAAAATAGTTTCTGTGAAAATCAAATTAAGAATTAAAGTAAACTTGGAAACTACTGAGCTATTTTAAAGAGGGGTATCCATTATGTTCGCGATCCAACGGCGCTTTGCGCTCCTGTAGCCCTGTTGATGGGAACGTGGTTAGCGAACATGGCCGCTCAGCAAGTGATCCATAGTGTCAATGATCGAGAAGGGACATGTGGTTCGAGTGCAGCCCATTTTTTCCTTAACTATGTGATAGAAGATTAGAGAAGACCTCCTCGTTTTTGGCGAGCCTAATTTTATGAAGAGTGGGGTAAACAGGAGTTACTGTTGGACCTAAGATCTCAAATGAGCGGGAACTACAGAAATCATCTTATATTTACAAACATCAGCAGGCACTTCCATAGCATATCCAATGTCCTTCCAAGCACATTCTTTCTAATGTTCGTTCTTGTAATTTAAATTTCATTTTTTGTCTGTCCATTCCATTGTAGAATGTGGTTACAAGTGGTAAACACAACTAACGCTGCCCAGATAACGTCCACAAACGTTCTGCACTCCCCTTTGAGCTCGGGTAAAAATCGACAGCTATCGGAAGGCTGTAGAAGGTTCTCGAACTGTTACACATTAGGAGCGCAAAAACGTATCCAATTCTTACACGCTTAGAGCATCGTTGCTGCCTTAAAATGATCGCATATAGTTGACATGGTATAAATATGCGCCATGATCCTGGTAGTTCATGTATATCTATTATTTTTTTAATGATGTCGCTCTTCAGATAAAGTAGGTGTTCTTCCTCTACTTTTACACTACCCTAGTAGAACATTCTTATTTCTAAATTTTATTCAATTTTCTATATTTTTACTTTCAGGTTTTTGTTCTAAATATATCAGTTTTTGTTGCATATACAGGTTTCAAAGACATTTTATACTTATGTTTACATTTTAATGTGTACTGTTCTCATATAACAACAAAATAGTATGTCATGGTTGATGTCTTTTGTTCCTGAGGTTTTAAGTGTACTCCTAATACAATTCCTTCTATAATCTATCCTTAATACTTCCAGACTATTAGATAACAAAAAAGTAATTCGATTCCTTGACCAAACAAGAGCATAACACAATCGCAGACAGCTGGCGGGACAAATATCGATGAGTGTGGCCATTGTATAGCGGAGGGGTCGCTAGGCAACGGAGCATCTGTCACTAGATCAGCAGTGCTGCCTAGCGGCCGCTGTGGAAACCAGCATCAGGACCAGCCCGAGGTGAGTTCTCTCTTGTTTACTCTTTAAATATTAAATATCAGACACCTGTAGTCCCTCTCAGTAATGGCCAATTTCCTCCTAGAGGTTTACTCGACTAGTTTGTTCATCAGGGCTTAAGTTGTTTGGCCTGGCATTGTCTGTGTGGCTCATTGGTCCATGGCCCAGCTAGTCAAGTCTATTCTCTTTCATTTTATATAAAATCTGTTGCTTATTTCTTCATGCAAACTTCAATTCCAGTATTATTAATATACAGAAAATGTATATTAATATCTGATGATTCTCAAATGTGCTCTGTTAATGCTTCAATTATTTGGATTTCAGATTAAAATTATATCTTATTTTAATAAATAATGACAAATAAGGGTATAATAAAAATAATAGTCCATCAAACAAAATGATCAAATATTTTTTATTTTTCTATAAATTAATTCACCCACAAAGGAGTTTATTTCACATTCCATTATTAGATTATTTACATTATAATCAGCTATGGTTCAATTTGCTAATTATTCAAATTATTGTGCAATAATCGATCATAGTAATTATTTTTTGTAATTATAACGATAATAAATTTGAAATATATCCTCAATTTTCGTAGGTTCCTAAACGACATCTGGGTAATTCGCAATATTGAATTTACATTCCTCAACTTTTAGCTTTTATTTTTTTAACTCATACAATATAAACGTACCCACAGTCGAGCCTTTGTAGTGGAATAGTACAGTGCGATAGGGGTAATGTTCTACTATTCTGTAGGTTCTGGATTCATTATAGCCTCTGACAGATAAATTATTCTGTTGAAAGCTGTGGATCGACCTATTGAGATCTACAGGTTTCATAGAATATCTATAAAATGGTCACATTAATTCGGGGAAAAACCTTGAGTATGATCTTGACCAAATCACCTTGGTACTCAATCGTTGGCTTGAAAATAGTATAGGTATGGCATGCCCCCTAATGGTTGTAGTGTTACAGGTTTTATTATTTTACTAGTTATTAATATAATCTTAAATAATTAGTAAATATTTATTTATATAGAGTCGGCATAAGAAATGTTATTCAAAAAGGGGTCCTCGGACTACATCAGTTCATAAACTGACGTAGTCCGAGGACCCCTCATAAGCCTCTCTCTTAAATGATTCAAAACATAAAGTTAGCCTCATACTAATAACGTTCTTTAATTTAATAGTTTCTGACCACAAGATATGATGTCATAAATAAAATTTTGATATTCTGTGGTTTCCAATAAAATATATTGTCTCTATTTAATTAATATATTTTCAATATCAATGTCAGTAGACATTTATTTTGAAAAAAATTAATTATGAATACGTGTGAAATCATCTACATGGTTGATATAAATAAGAATAGAATAGAATCTATCTAGATGATAGGAAAATAATGTTATGTAGCAAGTGACATTTTACTGTCAGAAGTCAATATATAACATCAGTCCTGTTTTAAACAATATAGGGGGATAAATAATTTCTCTAGGAATGATAAAAAGTTGGAAAATATAAATCGCAAAGCATAATATAAGTGCCTGATCCTATTGATCACTATAAGTTATGTCTGAAAGTAGTCATACTAATAAAATACAAAAGTAAGCAAGGCTGATTATGCTGAAATGTACATTTTAACATTTCAATTTTGTGATTTCCGTATTTATTATTTTGTTGAAAAATAGCATAAATCTCAAACTCACAATTTCTTAGAATAGAACATTTAGGTAATAAAAAACCACACTTCAGGGCTTAAGTTCAACTCCATTAATTCGAACAAAGTGCAGCATGAATTTTGATGATATAATTATATCATACACCTGCAGAAATCTATTTAAACTTAATTAAAATGTAAGCTTTAAGAAACGTTAACATTTTGATAAACCCTATTTAAATTATAATTTTTGAAATGATAAAAAATTAGTTATTAGTTTTTTTTATCCTTGAATAACATTTTTAAGTGATAAATTATTTCTGCATAACATGATTAAATCTGAAACATATTTATTTTAAATTTTATTATTAAATTGCCCAGGACACTGATGGATGGTCTAGGCTACATGTGCTCCGGTGGAGGGTCTGGAGGGGAAGTAGCTGGAAGAAGAACTCCGCTGGGAGCTGTCGGCATTGGCTCTCCTTATTACTTCCCTCCGTCATCTTCAGCAGTACAATCGGATGAGAATAATCCAGACCACCAGCAAAACCACGGAAACAGGTATTCACAAGTTTCCTTTTTCGTTATAATATACCAATCTACATAAAATAATAAGTCTAAATTTAATTAATTACTGTATTATGTAAAATGTAAAATTTTCTGTACAAATGTACGCTTTTTGAACTCGCATAATCTCTATTCTATTAATCAAAATTGTTTTCTTTGTTGATATTAACTTTTCTTTAGTCAAAACCAAGATAATATTTATATTTCACAATAATAGATTAAAGCATCATACATTACAATATTACAATAATAGATTAAAGCATTATAATCCTGCTATATTATACAATAATTGTATAAGCACACAATTTTAGAAAATATGTTTAATGTTGAATGAGCCACATATTAGGAGAGAGTCCACACAGTTGATCCACGCTTGATGTAACAGAATAAATATTATCTTTATATTTAAAGAGGATAAATAAACATAAATTTTAAGTAGTCCATTGAATAATACAGGATTTTATGTTTTCTTTAAAATACCCCTCCAATCAGTAAACTGTTTATGTTTTTTGGATTTTGGATTTTTATATTTTATAAACACTTACTAATACTCATTCAAACAAAATGTTTGTTTACCTCTGTAACATTTTGCTACTTGGAAATAATTCAGTCTTTACTTAGATGTCAAAGCATCACTTTCGCATAATTTTGAGTTCAAACTCGGCTGGAGCGGGGCCCAAATGGCCACAATTTTTCAAAATCTGGGGCAAAGGCAGTAGAAATGAGTGCACTGTTCAGTGATGGTTGCAGAGATTTTAATAGGGAGACTTGAACCTTGAAGACAAAGAAGGCTGTGGAAAAAGTTCTGCCCTTGATGACAATGTTCTCCGAGCTTTGCTGGAAGAAAATCCCAGAGCAATTGTTCGAGAACAGGCAGAAAAAATCAGTCGTCAATCACCACTCAAGGTTCTTCAAACTTCTTTTTGTTTGCTAGAGGATTAATATGTGTTTACATTTATAAGTCAAAATCTAGAAAATAGTAAACTATTGGGAGGGATATTTTAAAGAAAACATAAAATCCTAGATTATTTTCCGGACAACCCGACATATATGTGTATGTATATATATGTCGGATCATCCGGAAAATAATCTACAATTTTATGTTTTCTTTAAAATACCCCTTTTGGTTTTTTTGGTTTGAGTATAAAGATATATAAATATCTTTGTACTCAAACCCAAGCCTGTAAGGGACAGCACCTCACTGACTGAGCTACCCTACTTCTAATGAATTCTCCTAAATATTGCAAACAATCAAAATTTGTACTTTGGTTTGTGCTTTCAAACTAGAAGGCATGGAAGCTTCTGTTTGATTCAAGGGAACAAGATCAGATTGAAATTGTTTTTTTGAATTTAATCCAAGTCAGATGAATTTATAATTATAATGGGTGTTTTGTTGTAAAGTCTTTGAAATTAAAATCATCTTTCTTAAACCGCCTTGAAAACATATGATTTTTTTCCTAAGAATAATTTTATTCTTTTGACAGTGTAGTCAAATTCTTTGGTGATGGTTCGCTGGCCATAATGCAAGCTTCCTCAGGGCTTAATCTGAGTCCCCAATATCTTACCTCCAAATCTCCTATCCATACAATCCTCCTCCGTCAGACCTCCAGCTGCTATTTTATCTCTGACTTCTTCCGTCCCCCAAAAATTATACCTTTAAAATTTTTGTATAGGCTAGCAGTAGGCCAACCGAGCAGTGTGAGCGGTGCAGGAGGGAAAGCTAAATCAAGACAGGGCAAGATGGTGAGGCTGAACATCAATGCGAGGGAGAGGCGGCGCATGCATGACTTGAATGACGCTTTGGACGAACTGCGATCAGTCATTCCGTACGCTCACTCACCAAGCGTTAGGAAGTTGTCCAAAATAGCAACACTACTCTTGGCAAAGAACTACATCCTCATGCAGGCAAATGCTCTCGACGAACTTAGACGTCTCATTACTTACCTGCAGGTAAGATTTCATGGATTGTTTTTATTTATTTTTTAGTAAATTAATAATTATAATTTCCCTTTTCAGATAAATAATTTTTGTTAAAGGAAGTTTTGTATTTTCTATGTTCTAACATCGATTATTATAAGAAAAAACTAGACATATCTGAATAAGTTTTAATTATAAAATAAATAATATTGTAGGATCTCTTCCTTCCTGAGGGTTAACAGTTGTAAAGTAGTAATCAATCAAAAAAAGTTTTTTTAAATTTATTTATAATAATAAGGCAGCTTAAATCCAACTAGTTTTTTTAATTTTAAATATTTATTATTTTTGTCCTAAAGTTAACTTAGGAACATTATGTTATTATCAAACATGTATATTACTCCACACATATAAAATAAATCAGTATCACCATCCCAATAGCACCATATAAAATTAGCAAATCTTATAAATTCAATCAACCTTTTTTTTTTTATGACGTTTCCCCTCTACTCTAATACATAATGTCAGAGTGTCAACTGCAGGTAAAGGATCCATAAGAACGTACAGTTTTGAAAAAGTAGTAAAATTTGTTTTTCTTGGCTCACACATTTAAGTGAACACTGAAATGGCAACAGAGATAGGAAGGAGAATAGTAGTTATAAAACCAAACTTTTTCGGGTTAAGACGCCTTTTCAGAAGTCATCATCTCACTTGGAGTAGAGACATGAGATTGTATAATACCCTGATCCATCCTGCCTTGTTGTACGGAGTGGAGACTTGGACCATCTCAAAATTGGAGGAGTAAAGGCCACTAGGAGCCTTTGAGAGGAAAATTCTGTACAGAATCTATGATGCAGTGAAAGTAGGCTAGAATTGGAAATGGAAGAGTTACTAGGAATTCTACCTACTGACAGGAGAACTGGATATTATGGGAGTCATGCACATAGAGAGGCTTAAATGGGCTGGACATGCCATCAGGGTGAACAATGAAAGCGTTCCGAAAAAGATGATGACTGAATGACTGTATGGATCGAGAAGCATCAGGAGTCTGCTTGACGTGTGGAATTGGATCGTGACAGCACAAGATAGAGAGGGGTGGTAAAAGCTGCTTGAGAAGGCCCTTACTCATTAACTGAGTTGTTGCACCTCTGATGATGATTATTATTGCTATTATTATAAAATATATTTTCTTGAGAAAGGTCTAGATAAATAAAACATACATAAATGTATTTATTTTTCCCTATTATTTTTTCAACCTATATTGTGATTTCCCAATAAGCACGACTGCAATGAAAAAGAGAGAATTTAGTGGGGAAAAAAGGTCTTTTTTCCTTCTCCTTTGAAATCTTGGTAAACTGCTTGCCAAATAATTAAACAATTTTGTCCCAATGTGTGAGCCATTATATGTTTTCTTAATATTTATTATAATAATTTAAACCAATGATGTGTAAAGTAATTTATACTTGAAAGATCAAACACTTTAAAAATCATTTTAAGAAATTTAAGATAAAATGGAAAATCAAAAAATACGGTACTATAATAAAATAACTGTCTATACGCGTTGATCCTAAATCTTTATTTTTCTTCTTGTACTATTCATTATTACACTAACGTCCATTGATTACTGTTGTTATAATTTGTTAACATAATTTGGGTGATAGAAGTAATAATAATATTAATTGGGAATCTGTTGAACAGGCTCAGGGTCCCATGGCAATCCCACCAGGATTTGACCTTCACGCAGCCATGTTCCCGAAGCCGCCAGGATCACCTCACCAGTCGCAGCCTGAGTCAGATCAGTCCTGAGATTTCTAGTCAATTCAATTCTTATTTCTAAGAATATTTATATTTCCGATTGTATTGGTTATGTAATTTTAAAGCTAGTCACCAAACTAGTCAATGGTAAATGCACAGATAAATGGATTTTTGTTTCTTTTAATTACATGAATTAATTATATATTCTGTGAATAGCTTGAATAATTCTTAATTGATCCAGCTGTTATAAATATAGCTGTGATTTTAATTAAATAACTTATTTTTATTGAAATGATTTGGTAATTATGATGTGTTGATAAAAATCCCTCATATTGGATTTTCATTGATTGATGTAATTTTCTTTTTGATTTGACTATTAATGCCATATCCAAGGAGTGAGTACTGAGTCGTTCCATTAGATTTATTTAACATTAAGGTACTTGTCCTAATCATAGGAATCAAGAAATCTTAGATTTTTATGAATAGTTAAAGAAGGAAACCGTATGAGCTGTAAATTAAATCACACGTGTTGGAATTTAAAATAATACTAATTATTATAAAGTAAAAGACCACTACAAGGAAAATGACAGAACATAGGGACTACCAGTAATTTATCTCAATTGTATTCTGTTTGAGAATCAGATGTAGGTAATAGTGTATTAGATATTTTATTTATCACAACTTACATTTATATTTACTATTCCTTATTTTTTCTTATTCCTTATTATTTTTATTTAATTATTACTAATTGTAATAATTTGTAGTAATGAAATAAAGGAAGTGGCTATGAATATTTATAAGGAGCCTATTGTAGTCAGAAAATTATATATAAATAGAAATAATATATACAGTACAGTCATTAAAGCCAACAAAATAACACTTCCTAAGTTCAGTTATTTTCTCCTAAGAATATTAAAAAATCAAGCATTTAAAGATGATTTTTCATTGTTAGACACGGTCACCTGTGGTCTAGTGGTTAGCGTAACAAACTACTAAGCCCAAGATCACGGGTTCGTAGCCCGGCAGGTGGCCCTAGGATTTTTTAAAGGGAGAAAAAAAATCTTTAGTTACGCCGTCCTTCGGAAGGGACGTTAAACGGGGGTCCCGAGCCTGTACGATGTCAGGTACTCGTTAAAAATCCCTATCCTAATTAAACCTGGATAGGCAAAATTTAGAGCTCCCACTGTAGCATTGTGCGATTAGCCATAGCAGCATAAAGTGATGTTAAATGAACAAACAAACAAACATTGTTAGACCCTTGAAGTCAGACTATTTATTTTGTTTATATTGGCACATCTGGTGTATGACAGTACTCTTTACCTACTCAAGAGCAGCTTTTCAAATATCCTCAGTACTATATTTGTGCCTGCCACTATAAAACTAGCTCTAATTCTAATCTTTTTAATTTGCTCCATGATGTAAGTGAGAAAAAATTCCTGACTCTTCTATATCTATGTTTTCTTACCTTTGATTAGAAACATCAGCTCATGCAGATAACCTCATTTGTCAAGCAATCCTCAATAACATACCTAATTTAAAATATTACTGTATTCATGAATTGTTTCCAACTTCTAGCCCTTTCTCCCTCTTCCAAAGTTGTACCTCCATTGCTAATACCCTTTATACAAAACTTTTTGCAATCTTAAAGGTGTTGTTTCAATTATATACATGCATCGTGTTAGTGGTTTCCTTCTCAGTTCCGTCCATCAATTTGATTTACCAAAATTAATGAGCCACTCCACCTACTCCACCTCATGGTTTTAGCATCATAATTTTTTTTTCTGAAATGGCTGATAAATATCACTCCAATAAATTCAAAATATTAATTAATTGATGGAAAAGTCTTCTATTACAGCCACGTATTTTGAAATCAAGTTTCACACTCTTTGAAAAAAAATAAATGATGCATGCACTTTCAGCAAGCTTTAAGGTATTTCTGCAATAAATAAACATAAACTTTCTAATCATATTCATCTAATACTTTTTGACATATAGAAAATAGACTCATATAACATGAGATTTATTCATGTATTTATATATGAACATTGATTACTAACATTACTAACATTGATACTACATTCAAATTTTAATGAAAATCAAATATGAGCTCACTATTTTTATTTTAAGGAATGTTTTTATTAATTATCGCAATGTCGACAAAGCCTAGGCGTTCAGCAATACAACTGTGATAGCACCTGCCATACTCAATACTTATATTCTTTGTCATGTATTATTTAGTTTTCATCTAGTACTAGTATAAAAGAGAAATTGAGTTTTTGTTATATAATGTAAACCATTTGTATTATTATGATTGGTAAATTATTATAAATGAATATATATATAAATGGTAATGATACCTTCATTTGATAAAGATAAGTGTGTGATAATTTTAGTGTTAGATAAAAGAAATGTAGAATATTATTTTTAAGAGGAGATCATAGCATTTATACAAATTGCTTGATTATATAATAACTGTATTATTGGTTTTATTGAACTAGATAATATTTGTATCAATCTTTTATCAATTTATGTTTCTCTCTTCTTTAGGAGCAATAATATAATAGGTCTAAATTGAAAATAAATTTTATTTCATAATGCAATGAAATAGACAAATTATTTCCTGGTATTTTAATGAGCATTATATAACATGGAAACAATCTTTTTTATGAACTAATTGAAATCAATAAGGTTTGCATTAGTGGAAAATGAAAAAAAAAATGTATGTTTTTTGAAATTGGTCAGGGAATGTGGTCAGTAAAATTACACACACTAACAAATATAAATTATTATTTATTGTGTGCTGATGTTTTAGCCTATGAGACCATGAACATCCCTCTGCTCTGATAATGGCAAAAGTATGCTGAAATATCAGCTCACAATAAATAATAAGTTATACTAGTAATTATTAGTTTGTGTTGTTATAATAATTACTAATAATGTTTTATTGGCCGCACAAATGACCAATTTCTACATTCTCGATACATCTACAGTCAACAATTGTCACATCAAAATAATTGAACTAAATAATAATCGGTCATTTTTAAATCCATATTTTATTTATTTAAAAAAAACATTCTAATATAATAGTTTTTTTAATACTTTTTTCAAACTTTCAGAGTGAATAAATCATTCAGAAGCACTGAATGAATACAATGTAGATTATTGGTTATTGAATTTAATTCTGATCAGATCAAATCTAGTGTATTCGATGGTCTAGCATAATTCTTAATACAGGTGAGTTAAAATTTCATGGGTGATTAACTTTCATGGGTAACCCACTATTATAACCAGAGTGGTAAGATCTAGAAACATTCCGCAGATCCATCACAAAATCAATTTCTATATGTTTGGATTTGCCTTAATAGTTGGCCAAGACCATTAAGACCGGTTTAATAGTTGGGTTACCCACTATTATAATATAATAATTTCACAGTTTTATTATGAACATGTATAATTCCTCTTCTCCTCCCAGCTGGACAGGATCTTTTTATTTTCATTGTTCATGAAATTTGTCTATTTTTGAACTGTATGGGCTCAATTTAATTACCTTACTTTTTTTTTTTAATTCATTTATTTGTATTTACAACTTTATTAAAAGAATTCAAGTAATTGTTATGAACTAAATAATGACATAACAGATAGGCAAGTAGATAAACTACCTTCTTGTAGTACTCCAAGGTGCAGAAAGTCAGAAGGTCCAGATACCATCTTCTTTTCAGATGCTTCAAAACATTATAGAGAATTAATGGGGAAGCTAATAGTTTAAAACTAATGAATGGTTTTGTTAGTTACAAAGTAAGGAGAATTGAGAATTTTGAATCTTAAAGACTGAATGCAAGAGGAATTCTATGGTTTAGTGGAGCCTTAAAACGAAACTATTTTAAGTCCAAATAGGTCTTATAATAGTCATTTTTATGAGTCCTTTGTAATTAATTGGATGATTAGAGCATTTCTCTAGTTAGTGTTGAAGCAACCAGAAAAAAAAGCAGTTTCTTATAGTTCAGTCAGTCTACTAGCCGAATTCCATGTTAAACGTTTGTCAAGATATAACTCTACATATCAAATTTGCTATAAAAGAATGAGAGGAATATATTTAAGGATACAGTATGAAGGGAAGTCGTTGGTTTACAACAAACAGTAAAGATGATTTGTAGGAGTTTACTTTATTTGATTGAAGAGTTTAGTGTGGTGTCAGCATTTAAACTGTGTAGAGGATCGGGAGGGAAGACACTGCTTTGGAGACCACCAGCATCACCTCTTCTTAAAATATATTTCTGATCATGTATAATATTCATTTCTAAATCTTTTATTTTCCAATTGAAACCTGGATAACAGCATAGATACAGTTTTTATATTCACTTGCCATGCTGATGTTTCTGAATTATTATGTAACAGTTAGAAACAATACAAAAATATAATATTACCTAAAGGGGATATTTTTCAGATTCAATCAATTATAAAAAAACTTGAATATTTCACAACAAACATAAAGATATGGGATAAAAAGTAATGAGTAATGTCTTAAGATTAAATTAATATCCATAGTATTAATGTTTCTAAACAGTTTTCTGAAATTAATTTTGCAAATTTTAATTATTTTAAAAATGTTCATCAGAAAATATCTAGGAAAATATATTGATATAAGTAGGTAATTTAATATTTCACTTAATGACCTTTATTATTAAACAACTTAAACTATCTAAAAACAGAGAAACATTTTATTCATTTATTTTATGATTTGACCATAGAATTCAGCATTACCATCTTCGAATATAATCAAATACACATGCGTAATATTAAACTTTAACTATAGCGACTAAGAGTGCATTTATAACATTTAATATTAACATAGTAAATCCAAATGAATCTTTTAGGACACTTAAGGACCTAGTGAAGTCACTACTCCGTCATTCTTGACATCAAGGTGGCCACAGAATAGATGAATTGCAACATCTATTAAAAAAATAATAATAATATTAAACAATGAATTATTCCTTTATATATTTTTATTTATTTATATAAATTATCATGTCTTAATTAAAAATTATTTTGTAAATCTTTATTTTAATTTGAATATAGGTTATTCAAAAACTCCAATGACATCGTATGAATTACATGATGAATAATTATTTCCATTAATCTCCTTTTATCGAATGAAGATAAATTTTATATCCAAACACTTTTCAATTGAAATTTTCATTTTCTATTTAAATGAAATATATAATTAATGTTGGAAAGAATTAGATTAATGAAGTCACATGAACTTCGGTGGTTAAATTTATATAAATAATATCTTCATTCGGTGGTTAATATGATTCCACCTTCATAAATCACATTTTCAGCTACTTAACAAAATAAATAGAGCCAGTTCCTTGTTAAAAAATGTGGAATATAGGTATAAATTTAATTTTTATACCCTCTTTATGTATAGAGAAGAATGAGAGACCCACAGAAGACAAGGGGGAATCATTAAACCTTTCTAATAAATGCTATCTAAAACTTTTTTTAATTTACTTATACTTTAGAGTTTGGAAAGGGAAAAATATGGCTTAGTTATTACTGTAATAAATATCTCAAACAAGTACTTAAGAAGGATTATATTGAAAAAGGAAAGAAGGAAAAATATTGAAAATATTTTTTGGTATTATAAGCATCATTGGTTAATTTAACAAGTAATGTAAAGTTCATATAAATGAACTTCTCATATGAGATAAGACACTAATGCCTTTTCAAGCACAAGTATGAATTGCTATAGTTTTAATAGTAATAGCAGGAGTGTTTCAAGAATAAGTGCTTTTACCTAAAATAGAATCACTGTAAATTATTATTTTTTTTTTTTTGTTTTTTTTGGCTACCCACAGATAATCAATCAATTTGTAATAAGCACAACAAACATATTAAATTCTTGTTTGTGGTAAAAAAACTTTTGTTACCTTTACTTAACAGCATGATCTAATTGTTTAATTTAGAAAAATAAGACATTTCTCCTAGCATTATTCTAATATTGACTGTGAAAATATTGTTATATTAGCAAACTTTAAATCAACGTCATATTTGATGATTTTTTTTTTTTTTATGTTAAGTATTGAACTCCAAAACATTTTATTTTATTGAATAAAAAATAATTTATATAAATATAATAATTTAATAAAAATAATATAAATAAAAAATAATTTATAAATATAAAAATTGACGTACGTCAACGAGATACTAATTAAAACAATAACAAAAAAAATGGCCTGGTTAAGAGCCTGGTAGCTCAGTTGAAAGAGTGCCGCACTAGATATGCGGAAGACCCGGGTTCGTATCTCGGGCAGGATTAATCTTTTCTCTTCAAAATATAAAACTATTTAAATAATCACCATCAAATAAAAAAAAAAGGTATAAATATAAAAATTGACGTACGTTAACGAAATCCTAATTAAAAAAAAAAGTAAAGTCCCCATATATACAATACATCGCAAACATTGCGAGAACTGGGGATACGGGATCGTTGAGGAGAATGGATTTGTCTGGCCTGGTTACGAGCCTTGGCGCCTCTTTCTCATGGACTGGAACACCAACTTTCATCCTCAACTTATGGGAAGGCACTCCTGATAATTGTAAAGAGTTGAGAAACTCTATAGGGTATCATCATGAGACTTGTTCAGTGTCCATAACATTGTCTACTGAAAGGTATTCGACAACATCCCCCTCCACATTTGACATGAATTGTTCGTTTATTTGCATAACTAAGGCACCAAAATTGCTCTTTCACACAGTCATTCTCGATTTCCCATATTTATTTGAAGATCATAATAGACATTATTTTCTAGATCATCTGTGTTATCAACAATTCAACAGAACTCATGTCTCAGTGTAATCATGTCGTTACTGTCTGTTAGCATACAATCTTCTCCGATTTTTAGAAGAGGAGCTGCATATTGCCCTGCTTGAGAATCATTGTGAAGTTTTACTGGCATATTTGTAGTGAGACAAAACTTTTTTACCCATAATACAGATGCTTTCAAACAGGCAATTAATTCATCTGCCGGCTCTAGAATATCTACTTTTTATTAGAAGATAACCGGGAGAATTTTAAAATTTAAAAGATAGGTTTTGCCAGTGCCTCCTGGATCATCCAAAAAGAACAAACCTCCTTCGCCACTGGCAACTTTTTGAATAACTGTGACACAAAACTAATCTTTGTTCTGAATTTAAAAGCGGAAGGGCTTCTGTTATTTGTTATCCAATCTCGCATTAAATCACTACTGACTTCTCCAATTCCTTGTGGTCCGCTCTTTCCAAAATCGGATACATTTTTTCCAGTAATAGTAATCACTTGGTCTTCAACCTTTGTTAGCGCTTCATTATAAATTAATTCATTTTATGAAGCATTCGGATTCTGTTCTTGTAATCTGTGTAAAATATCATCTGCCATGTCATGTTTATACTTTTCCCACTATTCTTGAGGGTTTGAAAATCGACTTGTCGCTATTAAGATTATTATTATTATATTAATATTAACAGCTCTCTCACCTTGGGCGCAGATTTGTATTGTGCACACTCTTCCATAGTTGTATCCCAATGATTATCATTCTCTAATAACCCTGAAATGTTGAAAATTCTTGACTATTGAGCTTTTTGAGATCTTTGAAAGAGGTTGACCCACGCACATGGTGTAAAAGCATTAAATAAATGTTTATTAATTATTTCCAATTAAATTATCCCTATTTCAACCCCTTACAACCCTTTTTTCGGATTATAAAGTAGCCTATGTCCTTTCTCAGGCTCTGGACTATCTCTGTACCAAATTTCATTTAAATCGGTTCAGTAGCTTAGGCGTGAAAGCGTAACAGACAGATTTACTTCGAAGTTATACTATTAGTGTAGATTATTGAAATCAGTTCATCTTTGTTTAATTAATTGATAAAAAGAAAACGTAGCAGTACCGAATACTCAATTGAAAGATAATGTAACTAAACTGGCTTTATATCAAATCTATGAAAAAAGTCGTTTGAATTACAATTATAATTATTTGAAAATAATTAGCTATTGTATATTGATTTCCGGTGGTTTTGACTGCAGGTTATTCAAGAGAAATCTATATTCTATTCGATCATGGTTCATAATGTTTTATGTTATCATACTTTGGAGAGGTTTAATAGATGATTAAAGAACTTTAAGTAGATTAGTTGAACTTATATCATACCGCCATGATGGTTTCCACGTTGACGGGGTACATCCTGACAGCGGTGAGGGTGACCCCTTTCCTTGCTCCGACCATCACCATGTGGATGGCCCTTCTGAAATGCACATCTTCCTTGTACCAGTCGCTGCTATAGATCGCGAACTGCAGATCTGAACTCTGTGGAAGAGCACTTGAAGGAAGCCGTTTTATAATATACAATGATTAATAAGGATATTTCTTAGACCCAATAAACAGTTTACTAATAAGATTAAAATAATTACTAACATATATTTCCAGTAATTAAGTTTAGTAATTATAATCTATCTTATATATTGATGAAGTTTGGGGGTGCAATTAATAAGAAAAAAAAATCATTTTCTTATTTTTGAAATAACACTGTTTTATATTATTATGTAGAATGAAAGTTTCCTAAGGTGGCCGAAAATGTATAATTACAATATATGTTAAAGCTATTAAGACAAGTGTAAGTCATCAGAATAAGGGTTTACATTTCAGCATTTAAATATTAGTAATTTGTATACTATGCAATATTGTTTAAATACATCGTGAATCGTCGGAGTTTCTTAATAAATTAAAGCCTATATTTCAAATTTTTAATCTTAAAATTAAAAACAGAACAATACAGAAAAGAGTTAATCATTTTTTGGATTAAACATTTTCATTGTATAAACAAGAAAAGAAACTTCATTGTAGTGAGTTTGTATTTTTACGAGTTCTAACCCGAATATATATTCAGGTAAATTAGTGGTGTTTTTTTTACTTTTAAATAGATTAATAACAACTGTCCAGATGGTTATGTTTGTTATCATTCTTTATCATTGTGGTTGAGAAAGAGAAAATTGATACTCTGAATATTGCACTAAATGGTTTTGAATAATATGTACATACAAATATACATGAGCATAAAAAAGGATGCTATAAATAATCTTAAAACTACTAGAAATTAGTTAAAAGATTTTTATTGATTTGATTAACAACCTACCCTGAGCTTTTTATCAAGAAAATTGAAGTTAAATAAGAATAGTATTATCAATCATAACTTTTTACTCTCTTTAGCTGTAAAACTCTGTTGAGGCTTAAAAATATCCTTAAATATATAAACAAGCATAAATAAACCTATTTTACCACTCAAATAACAGGTATCAAAAGATTAATATTTTTGGCTAGGTTTTAAGGGCCTATACTCCACTGTGCGACTGTAACCATTGTAGAACATGGTTTTCTCCATTTCTTTTCCTTTTTTTAATTTACCTATTTACCTATTTCCTTCTACCTATTTACTTATTTTTTAAATCTCAGCAAGGTGTTATTTATAAATTACTGCATAATTTAAAAAAATCAGTATACATATATTTTTTACTTTGTGATCGAACTTTTCTCAAAAAAAATATTTATTTATTTTTTAAAATGTCGGTCATGTCTTATTTATAAATACATGATTATATTATTTATAAATGGTCATTTATAAAAGTACATGCTTCTAGAAATCGTGAATCTAAAGAATGTTCTGGAGTTGTATTTATATTAACGAGGAAAGAAATGAAATGACAATTTAAATTTAAATAAAAGTAAAGACAGTTTAAAGTATAGTTTTTCATTCAAATAAACATTAGATTAACCGATGAAGTATTCATATTTTTAAAAACCAAAATAAAATGATAAGTAGAAATTTTTTGGGGTTTAAAATGTGGCAGAAATACATAAATTGCTTATTCATTTCAGAGGCAACTACTTGAATTGGTACTTTAATGGCAGTTCTTTTATGTCTGAGAATAAAAATACAGTTCTCAAAAAATGGAGAACTATTTCCTTTTCCCTTCTCCAAGTAATTAACTAAATTAATCATAAAAGAATATCAAGCTTAACAACATAACTTACGGCAGTTTCAAGAGAGGATGACCCAAAGCAGAACATGTAGACTTCAATACTTTGGTACGCCACAAGTAGCATGAATTTGAATACGAACATAGGTTTGGTCGCTTTCCCCTATAATTAAAAAAGTCTCACTCTATATGACATCCACACTTTTTGTGTATGAGGAAAATATCACTTACATATAAAAATTGGAATACGCCTATGATCAAGACGAAAACTCCCATTCCTAAAATCATCGTTACCAGTGGATTGTATACACTCCGAAGTTCGTTAGCATATCTAAAAAAAAAATATACAAGTGTACATTAATGTTTTTATTTATTTTTGGCAATTAATTATAACTCAGTTGATACCTCAACAGCCTCTGATGGTCTCTAACAACTTCGTAAATTTCTTCTCTGCTCGATAATGAATAACTTTTATATTTATCAGGGTTATTGATGTTTTTTCTGTAACCCCCGATTGAAGAAGATACCTTCTTTCTTGTCGATACTTGGAGACCAAGAACAGTAAACTGGGCATAGAGACATATGAGAACCTGATAATAGAGGCTGATGTATAGAGCCAACAGGACACCGGACCAGATCATCAACATCGACTCGTAGAGGAATATCAATTCGTAATAAGGCCAGGAGTCCATCGGAACTGGATACCATCCTCCCATTATCTTCTGTCTCCCGCCTACTACGACAGTCATGCTTCCGGTCTCGTGGAGGAGGTAGTCAACTGATATGCCGGGGTCGGCTATCGAGAACACGGTGATGCTGACGTCCACTAGAAACGCTGAAAGACAGAAAAGGTTAGCTCTGCTCGTTATCTTCTTGAAAATCTTCGCTGCTTCCTCCCTTTTGTCGTCAGGCACACGAATGAAATCCTTCTTGACCAGACTGTACAACCTCGACTGGCTGTCCAAACGGAAGTAAAAAACCAGGACCTTACAGCACATCTGTAGAGCGGGAAAAGCGTGCAAGTTCAGAAAAGTAGCTTTCTGTATATCTACTGCAATCATAAAGTAGCTGAGGTACTGACATATAATATACGGCGCGGCGAGCATGACTGTTATAAGCACGTTGATCTTGACTGTGATGTTCCTCTTTCCCGTTGTTCTGTAGTCGTTGATGATCCCCCAGACCCCGAAGATCTTGAGGTATCCGATGCTGAGTCCGTCGATGACATCGGAGTCCCTGATTGCTGCATGGTGCTTCATGACTCAACTGAACTGATGCACCACAAGGCCGATAATCAAATATAAATCGGCAATATCTACTGAATGCCATATTAATGTTCCAATTACCGAGCAGATGGAACAGGCAATAATTGATTAGCATTAGGGCTTACTCTTATTAACTAATAATGAATAAATGACTCTGATCAAACGAAGCAGATTCTTATTCGATTAATGACAATCAAAACCTTGACCTAGACTAGCAAATTATATCTATACCTAGTGACATAATGTTAATTATTATTACTCACACGTTATGCCACTTTTTGGAAACTATAAGAGAAAACAAAGAATCGAAGTCCTGGGATATCGCTTTTTTTGAGGTGGAAATAAATCTAAAAACTTTGAACAGGATTTTACATCTATAAATAGATTATTGATTTGGAAAAAGTTTATCATAGATATAATATACAAAATTTAAGCATGATTTATATATCGGATGTAACCTTTCGAAGTCTAAGCATGTGAGCACTAATAGTTCTTGGGAGAAAGGGTGTTTAATTTGAGTAATGCAGAAAACGGTTGCAGTCAGTGAATTTAGTCATATTTATAAGTTATTAATCCTATTAAATAACTGATTTGTCTTGCCAAAGTTAGTTTAAACATCAGGGCTGAGAAAAACAAAATAACATCAGCAATGCAGTACAAGAAAAAAAAAAAATTATTTGAATAAACAGAAATAACTGGAATGATAAAATAATGAGATATAAACAACTAAAAAAGGTTAATATATAAAATAATTGATGGAAAATTTTAAAAATGACAAAAGTGAAATAATGATCATGAAATTTATGAAGAGATTCTAATGAAAATAACAATAAAAACTAAATCCACACAGCAATTTGAAAGTTCTTTTTAAGCTTAAACATAAATAATACATACAATTTAACTATAGAACTTAAATGTTCATGATATCGTGAAGGCAAGATAAAAACGTCTTAATAAATTACTTTAATGAACAATGTAGAACGATAGAAACCGATTTACTTGTATATTTTTTGTCTATGCATCATGTTACAAAAAATTAAATGAGAATTCTGCTGATCTTTTCTAAACCAAAGCCTACTTTTAAAAACTTCCCAGCTATAAATTATTCCCAATACTAACCGTATAATCATTACTCAGTGTAACATTACTTCTCATTACATGATAATTTGTATAGGATGAAGTATTTTTACTATATACAGTAACTAGACCCCCAAAATCTCATGTGACAATTCATACTCATTAAATTGATTTTACTCTCTGTAAAACGAGCTTGTTAGTTTCAAACTTTAGTTTCCATGACCACAGAGTAAGACGACTTCCAATCGATAAACCATTCATTACTATTTTAGTAATTCTATCGTTCAATGTTGATTTACACGCCGATTGTTATTCCTGTATTAATGGAGTGCTGAGCCTACTAGAACTGCAGTGCATATTTAAACAGGAAATATTACCCTCCAATCTGAATTAAAGGCAGTGATAGGGCGAAGAAATTTATGAAGCATACATAACTTACATTTATTAGACAACATTATAATTTTCCAAATTAGAACTTTATCCAAAAAAAAACATGTTCATATTTGTTAGTGCTTAGCCTTTACACTTCAGGATATTTGGAATTAAAAGTCTGACTATTTCATCTTTAAAAATTAACAAATGCTTTAGCAAATCACAAACTCTTGTTGCTAAAAAAATGAAACACTTTTTTGGTTACGGACAGCAATATTAACATAAAAGGATCGTTTAAAAAGAAAATAGTCGTTATTCTAAGACTACATCCGTCAGATAATATTAAGGATCATCATCACCACCATCATGACTGGCGCGACAACCCGCTTAGCGAGTCCAGCAGTCTTCGCCAAACGGCTGTCTTGTACTGCAGCCATCCAATTTCGGCTGTCTAGCAGGGCTCTAGCATCTGCCACCAGTCCATCCAGCCTTCTTCTTCTGGGACGCCCCAATCCCCTATTTCGACGAAGCTCTAGGTGGTAAGTTAAGTGGTCCTAACTGTAAGCAAAAATTAATTCTATAGTATTATATGTTTTTTCACAAAGAACAAGAAACATATGGCACAAATGTTAGTATGAAACAGAAGGTAATGATACCAATCATAACTTAGGAGTAGAGAGCAATTCAACTTGCTGAAGTTAAAAACCTACTTTCCTTATTGCGTTAGCTGTGTCAGGTACTTGCTTAGTTCGTTCGCTTCTAATGCGGACAGGTAGAAAGTGACACTTTTTTTTTTATATTGCTTCTTCTGAAGGTTTATGTCCGCATTCTGTAGTTTTATGATGCTATCAATCAGGAGGAGGAAAGTCAGAAATGGTTCACTCGTTCTCTTAAAAAGATGGTGAATGTTTTATTATCGTTTGGAGCCACTGTATGGGGTTCTATATACTGAAGAGTCAAAGGTGAACATACCAGAATATCATCCCGTAATAAAACATTAGTACAGCCTTCAAGGTTTGGACAAGCAAATACTCTAAGTTGTAATCGAAGCAAATACTTTAGGTTGTAACGTCTAAGCTATCTGTTGGTGGTAAGGTTCATGGTACTCTTCCTTCTTCGGTGTTAGGTAGCTATAGATGTGTTTTGGTAGGCCTAACCAATATCCGTAACTATTATTATAATTTCCGGAAAGTCACGTGCAAGCAATAGGAGCTCTACTTCGTTTTGAAAGCGATGTGGCTGGGCCCCTTAAGAATCTCAGAACTTACAAATTAAGTCCTTGAGGACTTGCGTGACACAATAGAAATGGATAGTCCCGATTCAGGTTAAGTATTATTTCTATATCGTACTCGGTTGGGCTTTGCTTCTCTACATTGGTTCCAGTTCTCTACAGTATGTTCACAGATTATCTCCCATAACTTCAAATTGGCAAGGTTAATCGTTAGGCCAAGTGGCTGTAGGGCTAGAGGCTATAGGCCTAGTGGTTCTTTTTACCAATCTCAGAAGAATGTATGAAGACCAATCATTCCTTTGTTCTTCTTGGTTTTACCATCAGCGAGGGTTCCCTAGTCGCTTCGAAAATTTGTTGCCAACCATTTTTTTTTTCTCTCTGTTAAAAGTTTTTTTGTATAATTTTTTTTCCATTGTATATGTGATTCTGTATAGATACATATGAATTTGTCCAAGTTTTTGAAGTTTGAGACTGGTCTGTTTGATACAGCATATTAATTTTGTGAATTAAAATTATACTAGAAATAAATATATAAAAAATTACTAATAAATTATGTTTGTTGCCAACCAGGTGCGGAATTGCTTTAATCCACAACAGGAATGGAAGGTAATGCTGCACCCTCTAGTTGGTTCTATCTCCAATACCTATTGCTGCATTATAATTTTGAATTGAGAGGAGATAATTACTCTGACCAAACAAAAAAAAGTGTTTTACTTGAATATTTCATGGATAATCAATTAATAATAAATCAAGCTTCGACTATACCACAGGATTGTAAAATCTCTGTTCTGCATGTTTCTGAGTTCCTTGTAAAGGCCAGGAAGTTGGCGATCAAGGAGTGGAAGTTCCTGAGAAGGTACAGTGGAGAACAGCCAGAGAGATAGGGGGTGAGTACAAAATGCCGATCTATATGAACACAAGGATGATTTTGTCATATATTTATCAGGAAGAGACAACTGACCTTTCATGGACCGATGGCGCACCTAAATCCTAAACGACTTATTAAAAGAATTTTCATAGTGGCGTGTAGATGTATGGCTTTATAGAAATAAGGGGAAGAGTGGAGGTCAGTGAAAGAATTTCTTAAATAGGTTTAACACTTTATTTGAAACGAACCTTTTGAACATCATTGAAGGTCTTCTTCATGGCTCATAATGAGGCGACAAGAAAAAGTGATTGCATGGAATGAAATTTTTGTTTCAAATAAATAGGTTATTTCAGAAATTGTTTCACTGAACACCCGGACCATTTTCTTCTCCATTTATATAAGATCAATTAATATTATTTAAGGTATTTTAAAAATACTTCTATGCTGTACTGTGCTCAGGAATGGAGTCTCAATTTATGGATCATGTAGAAAACATTAACGAAAGTTTCTATAAAAATATATTTTCTCACACTATCGTGTGAATTCATTATTATTATTTTTTTTTAGATAGCTCTATAACCGTTCCACATTTTAAATTCATTTGAAAACACGTGCTTCACATATTTATATCAATACTATGAATTATGATAGAATAGAAAAATAATTTTATTCTAGGGTTAGGTACCTACAGAATAACTGATGTGTAAAAAATTAAATTAATAAATATAGGGCTACAATATAACAATAATACAATATTTACATAAGTACATGAAAATAAATATAAACTAAAAGGTATGTTCTGGTAAGGAAAAAAAAAAATAGAATAAAATGATGTAAGAGGGATGTTGTTAGTTGGTGGCTTGGTGCAAGAAAGAACCCAGGAAATTGAGTCTTCTTATGGAGGGGAAGAACCATTTTAACTCATCATAGAGGTGGGACACAGGAGACTTCCTATACACACAATATAAATATACATAAATATAATAAAATATTGTCAATATACTCTGAGACTTTTAGAAATTAGTAATAAATAAGAATAATGCTTCCAGCAAACTCTTCACTGAGAAAGTACAATTGGTTTTTCCAATTTATAAGTTTTACGGATATCACTGATGGGTTATTTGAAAGATATTTAACTTTTAAATACAATAAGGCCAAGATAAGAGCTTATATCCATAGAGTTTTTGATAAACGCAGATTTTTCCTACAAGCAAAGAATATGGAACAAATTGCAGTCTACTTTTAAATTTTCTTTGCAACATTTACCAAATCTCATAGTTTTTATCAATGTTTGCTTACTTTCAATATGCGAATGAAGATTTAACTATTTGTTACACATATAATTAATATTACAGTAATGTAACAGTCAAAATTAACTTCCAATCAGAATATAAAATGTGCAACAGGAAAAATAATGAATAACTTTATCCCATGCATTTTTTTAATGGGAATATATGTTCACTGATAATTGCAATAAAACATATATTGTATTTGACAATAATAGTCTTTAGCAAATAATGTTTTTAGGTTCTGCTCTTAGCCTTTATTATTTCTGTAGACTGAATTTTAGCCTGATTTGTATAATGAATATTTTAACTTTTGTATTTTTAAATTTTATTTTAAAACATAATTCTTTATAAAAATCTTAATTTTTCATTTCATTTTTAACTTATATTGTAGCTCTTATATTTATTGATTTTACTCCTAATATTAATGTTATTTAGAGTGATATATTAATCTTGTTTA
Source organism: Troilus luridus (assembly GCA_964056705.1). Lineage (NCBI taxonomy): Eukaryota > Metazoa > Arthropoda > Insecta > Hemiptera > Pentatomidae > Troilus > Troilus luridus. The sequence goes on from OZ057412.1 coordinate 31,940,873, forward strand.
TGATAGATAGTGAATATCTTTCATTTATCAATAGTTTTTCAATAATGTTGGTAGTGAAAATGATAGTAATAATTGTTTAATTATAGATATGATCTATTCAAAGATAATTTTATTATTTATGAGTTCTTACCACAGTAGACTAGTTTATACTTACAAATTTGTTTGAACCTATACATACGTTTTATCTTAAGTTATGTTGTCTCTCCCTTAAATTGCAGCCAAAAACATACTTAGGTGCCTGCTCATAAATCTCCTAATGCTATAACTCTTCTCATTCTGTCATGGTATCCCATACTACTTGACACCAATACACCTCAGTGCACTCTTGAAATTCTTAAATTAACATCTGGGTGATGACCTGCCTGAATTATGAGCGAATACAGCAGATCCCAGATCTATCCCTATGATACTTTAGGAGCTCTTCTGTAAATATGTCCAAGTCAATTCATAAGGAGAAAAGATGTTCTTCAATTATAACTCTTTCAAAGTTTGCATTATATAAAAATTACGATAGACATAAAAGTCATGTTTACTGGATATATAAAATTCATGATGGAAGTAGATTATAAAATTAAAAAAATTTATCATTTCAATTGTATGTATGTAATATGTAAGGTTTTATCTTCAAAATTCATATAATTATTCAAAAGAAATTATTTTTGCTCAAAAATTAGCTATTGCTCAGGAGAGAAATTCAAGAATAACCTCAAAAATATAGCTGTAACTGAAGAGAAATTTATTTATAAGAAATCAAGAAATGATAAAATAATATGGCATATACCATACCCTTGAGAAAAAAGAAATGCTTCAATTGTGCTCAAACAAAAAAAAAAGTTGAAGAGATTACTGATCAAAAGAATAGATGAGATATCGAAACAATAAAAAGTAACTTTCGCAGATGAAGAAGAAGATCCAGAAACAACTAGAAAGGAACTATTTTCACTCTATTTTAGGACAACTATTTTAAACAACTCTAAAGGAAATATTTTCAACGTAGATGCCATGGAAAACAATAGTAATACGTCAACACGTCAAGTAAAACGTCGGCACATAATTAAATAAGTAACCAGTTATTTAGTGTTTTTATTTGACTGCACCCCCAACTATTTTCTTCCTTACCTCTATCTTCCAGTCAACTATACCCTCGCTTCTCATGAAAACAATAGTAGCTTGATATACAAGTAAAACACCGAGTGACATTCCTAGGTTCATTTATTAGGAATATATCTCAAGGACTGGGATTAACATAGGCAAAACTGTTTCTAAAATGAAAAAAAAAACTTTGAACAGTTGTTTTTTCATACTAGCACTTCTCAATCCAACGTAGAAAAGTGAAAAGTAAAAGATATTCATATATTTTAAGAACTACTGTCAAACGGGGTGAAAATTTGCCACTATTTGCTTTATTAGATTGTTGTGAAAATATTATATGAGAAAAGTCAAGTATATCAATAAAAATAAAACATCACATTGTTCATGAATACATTATAGTACAAGAAAATATCATTATGATTTCAGTTTTTTCAAAAAGCTGATTTTCGTTGGCACATTTTCACCCCAGCTTGCTGTGTGACTATGTGCCAGATGTATTTTCAATGCATAGTCAATAAGGAAAGGCAATATTCTCACCTTAATATTCTGAAAAAATAAATACAGGGCTAGATAAATTTACACAAATATGTACAGAAAAATCTTATATTAAATGATGTACAAACTAAAACAAAATTTATGTTCTAAGGATGAAAAAAATAAGAGCGAACATCAAGCATAAAATAAACCAAATTCATTTAAGGTAGGTATAGAAAGTAATAAAGATAACTAAGATAATTCAGAAACTATGAAAATTTACCTCTTAGATATTTGACACCACTTAATCATTTTTTGATTGATATCATAAAAATACCAAGCTGAATGGGTTTTTTTATGGGCCACTTTCAATTTCCACCACACTTTTCCATTGCTGAAATTGAAGCTGTATGATCTGCCAGGATTGTGTTGCTAATGACTCTCTCCTGATGAAGTTGAAGGTTGATCCAAGCCCAGTGATGTCCCATGTTTATCTTGCAGGTTGATATCAAAAGCAGTGATACTTATTTTCCTGGCAAGACGTTAACTTTTTTTCCTCTTTTGTTCGTTCTTGTAGACAAGATGGTTCATGGTAATGCTTAGAGAGAGCATTATGGTTTTCAATAAATGTTTTCAATATAACCAAATCGCACAATCCTACCCCACAACTTTGTACTCTAGCCTTAAAAATTATGCAACTCAGAAAAATAATTTATTATCAATTCATTAATGAATAATCGAGATAAATAAATTGTTAATCGAAATTATTAACCTGATTAACTCAGTTTGCACCTTAAAATTCTCACATTCAGAAAGTATAACAAGAATTTTTTGAAAATTGCAAAAACACCTGTTTACAATCAATGATAATCTCTCAAGAAATAGTCACTCATTTGGAATAGCACTAGCACATTGTACAACTGGTATAATTATCATTGTAAAGGCCGGTTTACATTACAAGAGCATCTTGAACATGTCAAATTCAATTATCTGAGAGAAAGCACTGTGGCATATTTTTAACCCATTTCACGGTGTTGTAATCTAAATGCAAAGAAACAATTTTTTACAGCTAGAAGTTCTGAAATGCTAAGAAAAGACAGAATTGAAAAGATCAAGTACAGTAGTAGCCAGAAATGCTTTGTTTACTTCTCTGCATTGAGGCCAGACCTATTTAAATAAAATGCCTTATTTATATCAAATCTCCTCCCCCCCCCCAAAAAAAATGTTCCAGGTATATTATTGATGTGAAATATTGGAGTGTTTGATCTAAAGGGTAGTATTTGCCTCTTGCAACTCCCATTAAACATATAAACTTTTTTCTTCTTTTTGATGTTAGATTTAAAAACTTTTATAATAATGAACCAAAATTTCTACAACTTGTATCAACAGAAAGAATATAGTTTATGAAGTTTCTTTAAAGTCATTGTTTCTCTAAAGGTGTGGTAAGAAGCATATATGAAAGAGGAATTAAAAAAAAACAAGTGACCATAGTTTAAGAAAGAAAAAAAAGATATACAACAGCTTGTATTTTAAATCTGATTATTACTCCTTATAAATGGGATGCTGGGTTGAGAATTGTAGGTATTACATCTCTGTTTTATTCTTAACTCTTAATAATCATTGTTTCATTTTAAATGAGATATTTATGTCCCAAGTAAACCAGTTGAGTTTCTTATTACAATCACCATTTATGACAGAAATGATAAACCATTAATTCTTTTTTAGATTTTCTTACTTAATCTGCATTAGGAATTCAACTGAAACTCCCAGTAAGGTGAACAGTTCCATTTTTATTTTTTATTAGCTATTAGGCTTCAAAATTTTTAAATTAAGTCAAGTTAAAAAAACTAACTAATATTCATTCTATAACATTTATTGCCACATTCATGGTTGAAGGGTTTGTTGCAAAAATAATATATGGAGGGAAGTTTGGGCATACATGTTGCAATTTTATTGTTAAATTTATTTCACTTGAATTTTGAACTGAAACTGCCGACTTAATATGTAAGAACAAAAAATGATTTAATAAAAAGTAATATCTAAAATAATTTGAAATGTAGGGATCTATCTCCTTTTTATAACAAACCTTTTTAGTATGATTTACAGCTAACATATCAAACTCATAGTCTCGATATTTCTAAAACTGAATTTTAGAATCAGGTCGTAAAATGTACTTAGTTTCTTATCAAAACCATTTTTAGTATTTAATTACTTCATTTAGAATAATATTTTTATAAAATAATAAAATATTTATTTACAGAATTAATCAAAACATCATATGAATTCTGTTATTGTAGTATTTTTAAACATATTTTGAACGCTTCTATTAACATTGAATAATTGCACGGTATTTAGAAAAAAGGCACCAACAACAAAATATGCAAAAATGAGTTAGAGGTGATTTGTTCTTCGGTTCCAATAGATCAGAACAATAACTTTGTTCATTTTAAATGGACTGCCCATGTTAAGAAAAAAATATTGGAAGTAGAATGTGATGTTTCGATTCCATGAAAAAGAACCAAACAACTTGTTAAAATTTTCATTTGAACACATTACTATTCTTTCATATTGGATTGAAACAATTAGTTTGGTAATAAAATATAAAATAAGCCGATAAAATAACTTTAAACTTTAAATTTGAATTGCCTTTTTATTGTATTATTAGTTTATTGTAATCACATTCACTGGTTAACAGAAACCGTTGACTGTTGTGAACTAAGCAATAAACATGGAAAAAGTTTTTGAGTTTAATGGATATGGAGATGGATTTTTTTTGCAAAATTCTTTCCAATTCTGTCTTATTTTTGGTTATAATCACTTATTCTTAAAATTAAACTTTGGCTCTCCAATAAACAGTTCCACAATTATTATTCAAGATATTCTTAAAATTATTTTAAATTTAAACTGTTTATCCGTTGATTAAAATTGTAAATTATTTTAATCATAAATTATTATAAAGAAGACTTTAATTTATTATGTACAGCAATGAGACAAATTATTGATAGCTCAAATTTAATTATCAACCGTCAATACCCTGGTTTATTGTTTAGAACAATAACACTTTGTCCTAGCATTGATAGTGATGATAAATAGATACTGTTAAATTTAACAGCTCTGCATTATGGTATGTCCACCAGATCTCTTATAATAATCCAGTTTCAGCACAGCTCTCTGATCTCTCATAATATTTCAGGTTTATAAAATCTTTGAAAATTATATTCACTCATTTTTTCTTTTTTGTTTGTTATAGTTGGAATTCATTTTTCAACATAGGTATTAATTTGTTTTCTTTAATTTCTACATAATCAGTGAACGAAAACATAAGATTTATGTTGCCCTATAATAAGGATCTGGTATTTCCACTCTGGTCTATTTGAAGAAAAAGACCTAATACCCTTAAAAGTCAAAGGTTTTCATATAATTTAAAAAGGTAAAACTATTCTTTGTACATAAAAGATTTTAAATATGATATGCTATTTTTATATAGAAAAAAAGTGTTTATCCTTATTCATATTTTTTCGATAATATGGTATCATTTTTTTTTTTCCCTAATATTTTGCTTTTAAAATATATTGTGATATCAGTAGTGAATATATTAAAGAAAATATATCATTAAATTAAATTTAAAATTTACTAACTTATTGTGGTTTTTTTTGGTATTACACTATTTTTAAAAATTAATTTTTCATTTTCTCTCTGCTAATACCTTATCTTATTTCATATCACTAATTAATTAATTAGTGATGTAAAACATAAATTAATTTAGAGAGATAAATGCTTTATTTTTTCAGCAGTGCTGTCCAACTACATTGGATTGCCATAACACACAGCATACTCATCAATCCATATTGGACATACTGTACATTACAATTTTAAATTTATGAATATTCGTTTTCTCCTTTTCATGCCATTGATCAAGATAGATACTTTAGAACTACAGTACAGTTCCTATTTCTTTTTACTTCCCTTTTTCTTTTTTCTTCTTAATAACGAGAAAGCAAAGAAAATATAAAACAATCGAGTGGGGTATCAGTATATATAAAAATTATTTTTATTCAATTCCTCAAATTATTTAATTAAATTGTCAACAGTTAGTGTTTCTTTTTTTAATTTATGTTTTGAACTACTGCTGTTAAACTGCTATATTATTGGTTCATTTTAATTGGACTAGGGCACAATAGTCCCTCAAAAAGGATCATTTGTTTCAGCTGTTTGTTTCAAGCGAACCCGAAAGTTCAAAGCCGATAGCTCAATCTATTGTTTACAAATTGCATCGCCTTAGTTACTTTTCAGGGATTTATTTCTAACTAAGCCCTAAGATTTCGCAAGTGCATTTCAATCATGGCAATCTAATCATTTCAATTTGGGTTAATATTCCATTATTCCGCTTTTGGATAACCTATGTTTTCCAGGAAATTCGTTCCTTTTTCGGACCGAATATTTAATTCAATTCCTTATTTTCGAAGACTTTAAGAAATGATTGAAAGTATTATTGAACTTGATGATAATGTTAAAAATGAAAATAAAATCCATGTAAATACAAATAAAAGGTATAAATATATGGTATATAGTAATTATTATTTCAATTAAAATATTGATATTTTGTATTGAGCTTGCCCAGGCCATCATATGTGTTGATTAATAAATAATACTTGAAAATATATATAATTATTGTTTGATTTGTCAATGTTTGTGAAAACCAGACTTACGGTTATGATTTAAATTTTAAATTTAAATAATTCAGAGAGAGTTAAATATTCCCCTTCAAATGACCCTTCCTCCCAAAGCATTCCATCCTTCAGAAATATCGAACATTATTCACAGACTACCTTCTCGCAAAGCTCCTGGACACAACCTCATCACGATTCACATCCTAAAACATCTTCCTAGAAAAGCCATTCTATTCCTCACCTACATATATAATGCTATACTCCGCACTACATATTTTCCTAACCTCTGGAAATGATACCTAAACCTAAAAAGAAACCGGAATACCCTTCCTCTTACCGCCCTATCTCACTTTTACTATCAATGGGTAAAATCCTGGAAAAGCTCATCCTGAAACGATTTTACCCCATCCTAAATGCAAATCACATTATCCCAGATCACCAGTTTGGATTCAGAACATCCCACTCCACTATGCCATCGTGTGGTAGATGTTGTTTCCTCAGCTTTGGAACGTGGATTGTATTGTCCAGCGATCTTCCTTGATGTCGAACAGGCGATCGAGTCTGGCACCCCGGGTTGCTTTACAAACTCCGTAAATTCCTACCTCCTACATACTTTCTCATTATCCAATCCTATCTCTCCCACAGATCATTTACAGTAAATCATAATAATGTCTACTCACCCCTCTTTCCTCAATCTGCCGGCGTTCCTCAAGGCAGTATCCTCGGCCCAATTCTCTACACTGTTTATACAGCTGACATCCCAACTCATCCTAATACTATCCTTACCACGTATGCGGATGACACATGTCTATTATCTGTCAACACTGATCCAGTTATAGCATCCCGTACTCTTCAATCCCACATCACTGACCTTGAAAATTGGTGTCAAAACTGGAGATAAATTCTCACAAATCTCATCAAATCACCTTTACTCTCCGTCGTAAACCAGCGACTTCCTGCCCCCCTGTATCGTTTAATAACACCCCTCTAAGTCCTGTAGAACAGATCCGGTACTTGGGATTACACCTTGACAAACGCTTAACTTGGAATCCTCATACTAGACTGAAACGACAAGAAACAGCTCGCCGTTTCAGGCTACTTCATCATTAACTAGATAAACGCTCTAAGCTCCCAATCAACAACAAGAGACTCATATACATGACAATCATTAGACCCACCTGGACTTACGGAATAGAGCTTTGGGGCTCCACTGAGCCATCGAATTCCTCTCGTATTCAATCGTTACAATCCAAAATCCTTCGGAAAATCCTTAATGCTCCTTACTTTGTTACGAACAAAGTAATCCATAATGACCTTAACGTCCTGTTTATTGCTGATTTGGCCCGAATCCGATATCAACCTTTTCATGACAAACTTCATTTCCACTCAAACCCACTAGTTTCAAACCTCGCAACCTCTTCAATTCCTGATAATCCTCCGAGGCGTCTGAAAAGAAGATGGCCTCGTGACCTTCTAATCTGAACTTTTTATTTGAGTACTACCACTGGGTAGTTTCTCAACTTGTCTTTTCATGTCAATGTATTCACTCATTTTATTTACTTGATGTATTTTGTATACAGTTGTAAATTTCAATAAATAAATTAAAAAAAAAAATAAATAAATAATTCAGACTGTGATCAGAAAAAACACGGTTATTCCGAAATCTTAAGTTTTCACTTCTTTCAGCAGGCCCAATGACTGCCTATTTCATTGTTTTTTAAGCTCCCCTTAGTAAAAGAAATCGTATCGTAAAATGGTCTTTGAATTACGTGTAAGTAACACAAAAACAAAAGCTGTACAAAACTGAAATTACGAATTGATTGTGGGATATTACTAGAAATTATTAGAAATATTACTAGAAACTGTTTCACCAAATTGATTCACCAGAAGTGCCTCATTATATTACTGGTTTTACAGTTTTTGTTTTTTTTCGCCAATAGGACTCTATCCAGGCAGCAATATAAAGTATCATAATCGTGAAAAATTCCTATTTTTCAATATTCAACGGAACTTCCCTAAAACAATTTATCAAACTGATGATATAATATCAGCTACATCTTCTCCTCTTTGATAAAGTAAATCCATAAATATTACATATTTTTATGTGTGCATATAGTGCGTATGCGTGTATTATTTTATTGGATTTCTCGTGGTCTATGTCCGTCTCTGATTAATGCATTTTTCTTTCTATTGGTGTGAGTTGTATTGTATTTGATTTTCATTTATATGATTGTGTGAAATTCTTGATGATGTTTTAAAGTCTTAAGCCTTCGCCTTTGGAGTTTTCCAATCTCTTCCAAGTTCATTCCTCACGCCATCGCCAACTAGATCAGCGAGCATACTGACTCTTAGCACGGCTTAATAACGAGCCTGACTCGCTTGTAATTACTTCCTCACTAGATTGTTGGTTTTTAATCTCCAGTGAAAGCGATCGTGACAGCTGGGATCTCTCCGGCTATCCGCTCTCATAACTTCACGGTCGGCTGGGGTCGAGAGTACGCTGGTGAGTCAGGGCCAGAAATCCCAACTCTGTTTAGGCAACTGTTTCCTCCAGTAATTAGGTGCTAGCAGTTGAGGACTTTCCTGAGGGGGGTCGTATTTGGCAAAGGATAGTTCAACTAATGTCTCGGACATCTAGAGTTAGTGTCTTCTTACCACGAATTACGATTTTTATATTCTAGCAACTGGAAGAAAGTAAAATGTTTATATATGTTTTAATGGATGGATGACTCCAATTTCTGAAAGAAGGTCGAGGAGCTGAAAGAAGACAGCATTGATCTTCGCACCATTTGCTTATAACCATAGAAATATGAGAAAGTTTTACTGCCTTGATCCATTAGATATTAGAAGGATCGAGAAATGATCTCAATGTGATATTACTGGCCTTGAATGCACATATGATAAACTGTCATAGTAACTTTTTTTCACCCAGAGGCGGATCCATAGGTAGATTTTGAGAAAGAGATTATCAGGGCAGAAAAGGAACATCTTCTTCTTCTCTTCCTTGCAAATGAAATTCAACAATATCTAAACCAATACTATAGGCAGGATATTACAAAACAAGGAAATTAATAGAATTGATCATAACTCCAAAATTAACAAAAAAGATCATAAGTAACTATTTCTTGCCTCAAAAAAACAAAACAAAACATTCTGACCGAAATTTCTGGTCGTCCAATCTTTGCAATCTGGATAATAATTTTGATTCACTTTACACTCACCTTTTCCAGGCCTGTCGCAGTAATCACAGAATGTGGGATGCTGGTAGAACAGGTCACGCATTTTTTTAAAATACATTTAAATTTTTTTTATAACTTTGTATATATATTAAATAGCTTAGTACGTATGGAGCTGGATTAATGAGCTCTAGTCGAATACTTATTCTGTTTACAATCGTGAATCGATTCTGTGAGTTCGCAGACTTGCCTGAGGTTCACCCAGCCTCTGTAAAGTACTTATCCTTAGTTGGGGGAAACCATCCTTACACTTAACCCCATTCCCTTCATAGGTTGTTGTAGTGGTAACAGTTTTTTTTAATATAAATCTTTATTTATATTGATCTTCTTTTGGATAATTAACCATTTTTAATTTGCAATGGGCATGTATTAAATGAAATAGAGAGGTTGAAATATAGCATAATGTGATGCCTTACCCTTTTTCCCCAACACCCAAGAAAGATTTGTCATTATTAACCCCAGTAGTTAATAATGACAAATGATACAGTTTGGATAAAACTATTTATTTTTTTCTTGAGCAGGATTCCAGATGTATGAGTCCACAGGACTTTTATAAATAAGATTAGTTTTTGTCAGTTACAAAATTATAGTATTTTATTTAAATTAATTATAAGCATGTAATTAAAAATGGCAATTATATCATTTCTACGATCGATGCCGTACAAGGTGAGCAAGATTAAGGATGAAATTCTAATGAATGACATTTTATCAGTTTTTCACGAGTATAGTGATGTGTAAGTTCATTACCGAACCTTGAGTATCACCAAAACTCGAATTGTTTTAATAAAAAAAATTACAATACTTATATAAATATTTTTATTTTGAAGAGAAAAGATTTGTCCTGGCCGGGATTCGAACCCGGGTCTTCCGCATCTATAGCGAGGTACTGTACCAACTAAGCTACCAAGGTCGTAACCAGACCAAGCAAATCCATTCTTTTCACAGGTACTCGCATTTGATGCGATGTATATGGGGAAGAATGTTCATTGAACATTACTTTAATTAGAATACGGTTGACGTCAATTTTATATTTATAATTTTTTTTTATTGTGATTATTTAAATGTTTTTATTTTATATTAGCTTAGTTAGTAGATCACCGCGCTTGATCCTGATCGAATCCCGGTCAGGACTAATCTTTTCTGTTCAAAATAAAAATATTCAAATAATTACAATAAAATTAAAAAAAAAAAAAAATACTATACTTGAAGTTTTTATTTCTAATTCTCGATTGTAGAGGGGGGGAGAGTTGTAAATTTAATATTGCGAATACCAACATACTCCGACCAGAATGAAAAGGTAGAAGATTTAACATGTGGTGAACAAATTGTACGATAACTATCTAAATAGCTTTAAGAATTATTTTACCTTTGCACCTCCTGATTACAAACTATTTGTCTCCCTAGATCATAGGATAGACTTTAATTGTAAAAAAGATTGACTGGGAACTTTTGGAAGGTATTCCATCAGAATGTGGCGCTAATAATAAGTGATTTTTATTAATAAATAATTCATGTTACCTGAAGAGGTGCATCTAGGTTTTAATTTTATTATTTTTTTATTTTTTGCGGATTTATTTATTTTGAAGTAAATGTCTTACAATTGTTTTTTATTACATAGATTTTTATCCAATATTTCTAGTATCACATTATTTAAACCCCATTTCTAACACAATTTTACATTTTTAAATACACGTGGATTATCTATAAGAAATTCGCAACGCTTTCCAAGATCCATAACCTTTCCCACGGAAAGTGAAATGCAGAGCTTGCCTCTTGTACATGGCTCGTTAATATGCAAAGTAGTATACATTTACTGGATTTCCACATTATTTATGCATTTTCTGTTCGCAAAACCATATCAAGATGCCCTCTATGTGAAAGCTTCAGAGTTTAGTATTGAACATTTAGTTTAGAGTAAAAAGTGTCACTGCATAGGTTTTATATATAAAAATATGAAAAAATCATTTTCGTAATGAAATATCTCATGTTAACAAAATGAATTCAACTATAGCTCAAAAAAGGATCCTGCGTATATATTATCAAGTATTTTTAAACTATCTAAATTATTGTGTAATAATTATTACAAAACAAGTACTAGTTTAAATAGTACAAGATTTAGAGTTTTAGCATTTGTTCAGGTTAATTAATGAATAGAAATTTAATTCATTTTTCCATTTATATAAAACTGCTAAATATCATATTTTAAAATAATTTGTTTTTCGAAAAGTATTAGTTTTTATAAAATCATTGAAGATAGTTTAGTACCACTAACTGAAAGTACCACTTACCGCGTATATTGGCCAAAAAGGGAGGTTCACTAAAGAAGATAGATTAACACAAATTTGAAATTTCAATTTATTCACAAGTAAATAAAGATGGAGGTGTGAAGAAGATGTTAGCTGGGGCTAAAATAAATTATCCAATAATAATAAACTATTTATTGGAAACCAATGCTATTTATTGGTTTCCAATAAATAATACCTTGCTTTATGAAAATTTATTTGGATCTCCAATCTGAGTCTGTCCTCCTCTATTGAATTTATACGACGAAACTTTCATCTTTCAATAATAATTATTCAATATAATTAAATAATGTTAAATATGGAAGATCTCATTATTAGAAATAATTTGCAATACAGATTTTTCTAAATACTTAACTACTTGGTTAATTTATTTATCCTGTTTTTATTATAATAAATTTTGTTCATGTTATTTATATTATTAATTAGTAATTGTGCTCATAAATTGTTAAGTATAACAAAAATAATAAGATTTTTGAAACTTTATTGAGATAAGATCACGATTTATCTTATTTTAATTTTTTTTCACGAATTGTTTGTTCAAAGCGAAACAATCTCGAAATTTTACATCTCATTGAATTTCTATATATGAACAAAATGTAATTGATGCACCTATTTAGATTTAATTCAATAATTTTTCACATGAATGAGTTTGTTTTATTAAAACTTAGTCAAGTTTTGAGTTAAAAATAATGGGACAGTGACGTAACGTAAATTAAATTACTCAAGAAGAATGATTCCTTGAAAAGCCAATATACTACGTGATACTTCTCTATGTTAAAAAGTACATAAGAATGATGAATCACATTCGAGCATCTGAGAATATCCAGATTATATTTTCTCGCTGGCTAGACTAAAATAAAGATGAACTGAATAGTATGAATGTCATTTCCTTGTGAAATTTATTGTGTGTGTGTGTGTGTCAGTGTATTCCACAATTTTATTTTATTTTTATTAAATATATGATAGATAGCTGGGAATATATTTACAAAAAGTGGGAAGATGATAGCGATTAAACGTATGTTAAGTAAATGATACGTATGTTTTATAGGAGATAAATGACTAAGTGGTAGGAATGCAGAAGAACCATAAGGCAAGATAAAGAATTGTTGAAAAAAAAGGAAAAAATAAAGATTATCCTGTGCCACAACTCATGAAGATTCTTGGGTTCAGTACATGGTAGAGACTATATTGCTTCTTGGACATAGGTTATGCAGGGAAGTGATTTGTCCAAGATCTTTCCCTCATTTTAGTGAGCCATTATAGAGGTTGGGTGAGCCTCAAGGGGTTCCAGAACCCCAAGGATTTTTCTCAGGCTGTTAACAGATTAAATAAAATCTGTCACAGCCGATTTGAACTCGGGAACATCGTCACGGCAGCGCTTTACCACCGAGCTACTCCGCTCTCTTATTTATTGTATTCGTTTGTTTAATTATTATACATTTTTTAAAAAATGTTTATCAAGATATGATGTAACACACTGTGTGATAGAGATCCAATACAGTTTGGCACCATATCTCTTTTCTCGCCCACGATAATTTATTTCTTAGAATTAGATTTTTTTTTTTACTTGTATAAATTCAGCTTGCTATGTAACAGTATTAGTTTTTTTTTATCGAATTCCCCCGGAGCCCTATTTCGCATTCCTCACTCGATACTCGTCTTCCTGACTGTGATTCTGAATTCCTCCTATAAGTCCGGACTCAACCGGCGCTCCCAGACGACCTCCAGATCTCCGGGAGGAAGCGTTCGCATGACTCGCCGTTTGGGGTTGACCAAGGTCGGAAGTGGGGCCGCTCAGGGCCACAAGGAAAGGCCTAGGTTCTTCCTCGTCACCAACTGTCTCATTAATATCAGCCAAATGTCCACTTTGGTGTCTTCCGGACCATAAAATCAACGAAACGGGCATACTAGTAAATCCCACCGCACTTTTCCCATAAGTGCGCCACAATGAACTAAGAAATAGTTGTTTTTAAATGAACAAATTGTTAGAACCTCTATCAGAAGGTACTCAGGAAGTATCGGTGGACAATACTTAGTTATTTATCGTATCTATTAAAATGTTTACAACACATTACCTTCATATTTTATACTGAGAGTTTTTTTAAGTTATCTAATAATATCATGCACCCAACATACTTTCAAATAATGACAATGAAACTATTATTTTCAATAAAGAAAAAGTTAATACCTTGTTGACTAATGGGATCAGGGTATATTGAAAATGACCATGCAGGTCAAAACGTTTAATAAATTGAAGAAATACAATGTTTTTGGACTTTAGGTTTTTTATGTCCCAAGAAAAATAATTAATTAGAGTCCAGTACCCTTGAACCTAAATTAGACATGAAAAGATATTAATTTAAAAGTTTTGTATTTATAAATAAAAGAAAAAATATATTTTTTGTGAAATAATATTCCTTAGATTTATTAAATTTTAGATATTATATTATTTAAAAGTTATAAACTAATAGGGAGATACAATAATGCGCCATATATTTTGTTTTGCTAAATTGATCGCATCTGTTCAAATACACGTTCGACTGACATCACGCATATTTCTAATAAGTCAGTCTACAAATATCTAATTTTTCATAGCAACATTAACTCCTTTGAGAGTCAACTATTTTTTTTGTCAATTGTTTTGTTATGATAGTTGACATAAAATAGTAAAGAGGACCATATTCATTAAATACGGCGATACTACAATAATAATTATACTATATGGTTAGTATTTTAAACATTATTTATTACTTACTCATTATGTTGTAATTAATTTTCATGAAGTAATAGTTTTTATTCTACTGTTAAAAGATATCAAAATAATAATAATTAATACGAAACTAATAGTCAAATATTATATTCGCATAACACCCAACTCCCATGTATTATTAATAAATATCAGTATTATATAGTTCCACTGAAAAGGCATTACATGAGAATATACACATAGCGATTGCAGCCTTTTCCTCTTGGGCTGATGAACAAATTATCTGTGCACGGATTCGTTCATCACAATTTAGCGACTGGAAAAACCACCTCAATTGAAATATACTTCTTCGGATTTCCCAGTTCATACGTGATTGTAGGAAATGTAATTTGCTCCATTCGTATTGAGTTCCGCAAATTATTGCAACAAATATATCATGATACGACCTTCAGTATGAGAATTAAAATAGACTCTGTAATAGCTGTTTTCCAGTTGAGAATACGCCTTAGAAAAATCCTTAGTTCATTAATAACTGTTCACAAATGGGTTTTAGATTTCCCTTTTGTATTACGTATTCAGTCAGCTTGGTCATCGTTTTGAATTGGGAATTTTGCTGCTAACCGGTTTCTTCCTTAGTTTGATTTCAAATTCAGTCTTATATGTCTGCTCCCACATTGAATTAGTGGTTAGTTTGGATTTGGTCCAAAATTAGGGTTCTTGAACTGCGGGAAGCGGAATTGTTTTGAGGTAGCTAATAATCTATAATCTATAATCTATAGTTAGCTATTTGACTATGGGATGAGATACACCCAACATACTTTTAAATAATGACAATGAAACTATTATTTTCCATAAAGAAAAAGTTAATACCTTGTTGACTAATGGGATCAGGGTATATTGAAAATGACCATGCAGGTCGAAACGTTTAATAAATTGATGAAATACAATGTTTTTGGACTTAAGGTTTTCTACATCCCAAGAAAAATAACTTTTCATGTTTAAGAGAGACAATGAAACTAATTTTACAGGTAATAATCAGTGCATATAAAAAACTCAAAAAATGAAAAATTATGAGTGGAATTAGTTAATAACCTTAATTTTTTTTATAAATAAAAGGAAAGAATAAAAATTTATTTAAAAAAAGATAAGATGCAGAAGTAAAATATAATTAAGAAAATAACAAATAAGTATAACTATAGCATCAAAGGAATATACAACAAAGACGTTAAAAGAAGGCTCTAATATTTCTTAACTAATAAGAACAATTCAACCTTTGCTAATATTGGCTATTCTCAAATTTTAAATATTAATAATATTGGCTTGTTCTCAAATTTAAGTTTACTATAAGTTATTATAAGTAGATCACGTTGATCAACAAGTATCAATCCTTTATAATAATATTAATTTTTATCGATAAATAATTATGCTTTTTATAATTATTATCGAAAATTGTGGCTCTTAATGATTGAAGTGTTTGTTTTGCACAATTACAATTTCAATTATAATTATAATACATAATATATATAGTTATAATTTTTTTAAATTGAAATTAGTATAGTGTAGATCAGGCTCATATCCAGTGGAAATTGGGGAGTTTGAGTTCTTTCTAATTTGTTTTTGTTGTTTTGAGGCTTCTTTAAATAATTATTGGTTTTTTACTACTTCCAAAATTAAACTAAAAACATAAGCTACATAGGCCTTATGTAGAGATATCTGAATGAAAAATGAATGTTTGCGGGATCAATAGTTAAGGATACTGAAGGTTCGAACTGTCCAAAGTCCTTGTTGAACGAAAGATATGATTGAATCTAAGAACAATGCATCAAATTTCCAAAAGAACTGTGTACATTGTTTCATCAGTCAAATGGAAAATGGGCTATGCAATGCAAAATTACAATTGAAGCTGAAACAAAATATTTGTTTGAACACGGTATTATTAGCCTATTTTCAAGGTTATTCCTAATACAGCATATTAGTAAATATTTTTACTGACACTTGAATTTTATTTACGTAATAAGAATAAAACAATTAATTATAATTTTTACTAAATTTGCCTTTTAAGATTTTTTTTTATAATGGAAATTATCTTTATTTGAAAATTGAAACAAATATTTTTATGAAAATATATTTAGTATTTAATTTCATCTGAAATAATATATTTTATTGATTTATCTGTGTTAGTAAAAATATCTGTGCTTCTTATGAATTTTTCCACTTGCAGTCGTAACGAATATCACCTTTCGAAATTTTTTTTTGTAGTACTACCTATTTTTTATGGAGAAGAAAATGCTAAGGGTGGAGGTTGGAAAATAATTATATAAATAGTGAAACTAATTATTTGAACCCGACGTTTCGACCCATGTTGTAGTGGTCAGGGAGTAGTGGTCGCAAGTACGCGAGTATATTTCCATACTTGATCAGTGACCGCTAAATCTTGAAGAAGACCTGCAATGTGGTTCATAACAAACAATTAAAATAAGTTTCACAATTTTAAGGAATTATTCGTTTATGTCTACCCGGACCATTTTCTTCTCCTTTGTTTCAACTATTAATTACTCAAGATATTACTTTTTATCTCATTTGCCAGAAAGAAGTTCTAACATTATAGTATCATAATTATGTGGAAACTCACAAATATGTGCTTCGCTCGGATCATTTTTCATGATCAAATTAAGCAATAAATCCCTTTAATCTACATTAAATATTGTGTTTATCGTAAGAGAAAAAATTATTTAACAATTTCCGAAGTTTTTCAAGAAGTTTTCTCAAAAATATTTTTTTTAAATTTTATTAAAACCTTTGGAATTTTTTTTACATTATTATTGTAATTAAATTATTAATGTTTTTATGATAAAATAATCCGTTATCAAACGTAAACATAGTAAAAATAAAATAAGACGAGTTTTTGTCCTCAAAAACCTGACTCTTATATTTTGTATCAAATTCTATTATCGTCTTCCGCTTGCTGTGTTTCGAAATCAATAATTGAAAACAGTAAATATAAAAAAAAACAATAAAAAAAAAAAACTAAATATAATGAAGCCATAACGATAAGTAGTTTATTGTGACATATAATCTACGATTAGGGATATCAGTTATTGTTGCTAATGTCATTGACGTCAATGGCTTTCCACTTGTGGTGTTTTACGAACATTGACCGCCTATTATCATGGCATTGCACTTTTTATTCAAGTATCTTAAGTGTTGTCTTTAATTAAATTTATAATTTTAGGACATATCTATCTGAGAAAACACTTTTCTTTAAAGTATTTGTCACTATTTCTCTCATAATGTACATTATGTAAAAGTTTAATATTATTTATATTAGATAAAAAGCCATATTTTTTTTTATATTGCTATTTAAAATCGTTTGGTACTTAATTCGATATATGTCATTACATAATTATTATTTTTCAACACTCATTTAACTATAAATTCATTTCCTTAGCCTTTTATCCCCTTAAGAGTATTGATTATAGTTTACCTCAAATTCTTTTCCTTTTCTCTGATTAAAAGTCCATCTCATCTGTGTTTCTGGAAAGACATGTTGCTTCCTTGTACTCCTTACACCCTATGAATTATTGGTAAGAAAATAATCCTACTTCAAAATAAAAATATGATTACCGCCAACTATTTTTAAATTAATGACATTACCACGTTTATATAATACTATGAAATCAATAATAAATAAAGCTACAATTGCTAAAAACAAACTTCTCATAATGGATAAATCCGTTGAAATTTGAACACCGAATATATTTGCAATTACAATACTTACTTCGTATAATTACAATAAAAATCATAAAAAATTATTTTCTGCACGAATCTTACTATTACTTTCCTATTTGATAGGCAGTCAAAGAGAGGCATCAAGTAAAGTATCATTCACGGTTAAACAACTAAATTTTATATTTATTATTTAATTTAAATTCTTAAACAACTGTTACTGTTGAAAACTGATTTAAAAATAATTTAATTTCGCAGAACAAAAAATAGTTATTTATTTGACAAGTGAGGAAAGTGCCACTTTATTACACCCGAGTGAATTTTACCTTCGGCTCGTGTGGTAATTAAACGAGGGTGTTATAAGCACTTTTCTCACGTGTTAAATATTAAATTTTTCCTGCAATCATTTAAAAATTAAGAAATTAAAGGTAAAACTTTAGATTTGTTAAAACTACACTAGCGCTAGTGGGTAACCCTAATTTCTGATTTGTGAAGGTTCTAATACATTTATGGTTAAATTAAATATTTCTATAAAATTGCTTCAAAATAAATAAAATCTATCTTGAATTAAATATAAAATAGTTCTAAAATTATTTATTTTGACTTTTTAGGAATATAAAATGAATAATATTATAATACCGCCATTTAACATTTAAAATACCAGTGCTGATTGTCAAAGTCGATCTAGGATAGTGGTTTTCCCTCACTAGTGGGGGAAAGTGGGACTTTTCACACCAGTTTTAGTTGAGTAATGGATAGCATTACTTAATGGTTGCAGGAAAAGATAATTTTTTTATATTAAAAAAAAATGTCGTTTATTGATTTCATTAATGGTAGTGGTTGTGTAGTGGTTGTTGAAGGTGATTTCGCCGACGTCAAGCTCATCCACTTGGTTGTGTTCCTCAATTAAGGAACTCCATTCTATTGAGGCTGGGTGAGCCCACATGTTCTATCTGTAGTGACCAAATTAAATAATTTATTAACCACAGCTGATTAACACTCAGCTCAGTAACGCAGCGTTCTACACAATGAACTATCCTTAAGTAATCATTTAATAGCCGAAAGCTAGATTTTTCAAATATGAAAAATAAAGCCGAGATCTATCCCAAATATGAAATTTCAACTTTGTACTGCAAAACGTTTTAGGATTATACGAGTTACGCACGGACGTACAAACATACGTCGCTTCGAAACTCGTCAAAATCTTCACGATTCAAAAGATTTTCACTAGATTTTTCAGACATTGTACAGTAGTCCAGCAATTTTGTCCAAAGCGACAATTTGCAACCTTATTTCTCATGGTTTTAATCCAATTCTGAACCTTAAGTTTCGAGAACACTAAAGTGCTTGACTAATCTAGCGAAAATGTCGAAAAGTCAATTTTTGAAATTCGAAGTCACCTGTTTTAGATCCCCAAACCCCTCATGTATCTTATTTTCTTCATGGACATTTATTTTCCTGCTCTGTTAATTATTAATACTCAACGATAATGAATGGTAATTAGATTGGTTATCAATATATTTATAATAATTAGCATTGATTAATAATTTTGTCTTGATAAATTATTCTGATATTTTTTTGAGTATTTTTCCTCTAATTGGTGTAATTGATTTTATTTTTATCTTTCCATCAACTCCTAAATATGCTGTTGCTTCATTCTACTCAATTATTTGTTTCTAAAAATATAAGTATAGTCATTCTTATTTTGGAGAGAAAATATTTGATGTGGCCGGGATGGCCGGGGGACAAATCTTTTCTCTTCAGAATAAAAATATTTTAAAATAATCACCATCAAAAAAACAATAAATAAAAATAAATTATAAGTATAGTTGTTCTGTTAATTATATATTTCAACGTATTATAAGTATTTTATTACGTATTATGTAGTGTTTTGACGTCTCTATTTAAAAACATTTTTATTATCAACCCTTTTCTTTCTAGAAATGATGCTTTCTTTGGGGCTTCACTCGTCAAATTTGTGGAGAGTGGTTTAGAAAAGTGTCCTCCAAACTTTCTAGCCTTACTACTTCACTAAGTCTAGGAGACCTCACTTCACAAACAACTTTACAAAGGGTCAAGAAAAGGCCTACCTCATCATACCAACAAATTCATTTCGTTAATTATAATTTATTTTTTCCGTTTATTTTTTATATAAACAATTGTCTTTCTTTGTCGATCTTTAAAAAAAGATACTATAAATTTGTTTTATTTGCTTACGTTATAAATTTTACTTTGTAACAATAAGATAGTCTGGTAATACATCCCTGAAATGTTAGCTTAAGAATACAGGATGGTTTCAGGACCACCGTATTCAGAAACCTGATCAATGTTGTTAGCAATTATATTTTAAATTAATGAGCCTAAGATATTTTAATGTGATATATTGATGTTTCTCTCATGACCCCTGGAGGCCAGAAAACATCTGATGCACGTGATTAGATTGATAACAGATATCTTTTATCAGGTGTGGCCTCAGTATTTGAAAAAAAAAGGTTATGAAAAAATGTTTCCGTTGACTGCCTTGCAGTTCACAGTTCAATGCTGATTTGATAAGGAATTTGTATTCTTTTTTTTTTTCTATGAGGAGAAAAATCCTTAATCAGATATATCTTCGATTTACGCATTTCAGAGCTTCTGTTCATAGATTATTTTTATAATTTTTAAAAACTATATATATTGTATATTTCAAAACATTTTGAGGTGTTATGTTTTTATTCTACAGAATTTTCAATATTTGGTATGTATTTTTATATCTTATAATTACCCATTTCAATTAAAAAATAACAGCTGAAAAATGCAATAAATGAAATGGGTACTGTGCAGAGGGATTAACAAAGTATAACATTTTATCTGTAAAAAACAGAACAATTCGCTTTAACACTGTGTCCAAACCCGCACAAAATTGTGCAATAAACCCTTTAAAATTGAATTTCACTAAAGAAGAACGCCTGATTGCGAAAAACAAAATATTCCATACAATGATTACATATCAATGGGAGTTTGAGTGATTTGAACAACTTTACGATTGGAACAATTTTTGTCGCACAGATCACATGGTCTATTAGCTTTGAAGATAAACATATTGAAAAATTGTTCAAATATTCTTTCATAAACATCTCGCTTTCTTTTTTTTTCTTACTTTAGTTCTATAAAATAGGTGGATTGATTTTATTTTATTTTTTATTCGGTTATTTCGATCCTGCTTCGCTCTCGAAAGGATCAAAATAGATTGATGAAACACGCTTAAAGTATTCTACAAAAGATCTATGAACTACGTATTATAACTATAACAGTTATATGTGGAAGAAAATGGTCCGGGAAGAGGTCAATAAATTTCTCTGAATATCAAGAAATATTTATTCAGTAGCCAACGTTTCGACCCACTCTGTAGGTCTTCTTCAGGGCTGTAGCGGTGGGGAGAGCCCGATGTTATATTTCTTTCAAAATATAACAGTTATAGTATGCACTATGTCTCTGTGAAAGGAAAGAACAAAATATGGCGTGAAGAATATTCTTATTTCCCTTAATATATTTTACCGCTTAAAATAATATAAAATAATCATCGAAATCGGACCAGTATTCGCCAAAAAAAAGTATATTTTTTTCTTTAACAGAGGTCCTAACTGTCAGCAATGATATAGCATATTGAATTTTGTAGCTCCCCTCATGAATTTATCTCCAAATTTTTATTTTTAGTTTTGTGCCTACGCGTTTCTGAATCCTTTGACCAATATACAGTAAACAAAAATACAAACAATAGCCTCATTTTGTCCGTTTGTGTGCCTTTTGATCTTTGGTTGTTATGATTATCTCTTTTAGAAGTGAATTAACTATTATTTAGAATTATAATTTATTCGCATCTTTAATATTAATATTCAATCTATAAGAGAACAAAATATTGCTTTAATTTTATTTATTAAAATTAATTAAAAAAAATTATTCGGATTAATCTTAATCGGATTTCAACTTTTGTATTTCGTGGAGTTCACTAGTACTTATTAACCGCCTAGACTGTTCTGATAATCATTATTGGTGTTGATTAATCATTTCGCTTCAAGATATCAACTTTAGATAAGCTTTATCTTTTCGTTTTTTTTTTTATGAGAAAGTATTTTTGGAAAGGGTATCAAGAGACTATTGACGTACATTCCCATCGAATGCATTCGGCATTTTTCCTATTCCATATCAGTAATTTTCTTGAACTGTTTTACCCCACTCCTACCATCTAATTAAACAAGAAAATTATATTCAAATTTTCACATTTCCGCTCTTAAAATGCACCTGGTGCATTAAAAGAGATGCTTTCTATTCTTACTATTTTATTTTCAACACAATTATTATAGCCAGGGGGCTAGGGGAAAAAAATCAACTGTTTCTTTTTAGATGTACTATCATATTTTGTTTTTAGAAATTGTATTTTTTAATTATTAATACCATGTTTGCAGAGCATCCACAGAATCAAATATTCCGAACACGGAAATAATACTGATACTGATACACCTATAGAGCCTGGAAACGCGTTTATTGAAGTTCTGAGAGAGCTCCGGGTTCTAAAATTTAAAAGTAAAATGCGTGTGAGAAAAGTAAAAGTTCAGATTATATAAACCGCAGATTAATTATGATATAGTATTTTTTCTATATTTTGTACTTTTTATTTAATATAATTATTTCAAATTTTATCGTTCTTCATATGTTTAAGTGATATGTGCAATGTATTCTAAACCCCCTAATGTTTTAATAGATTGGTACCATCTATTTCATGAATAATCAAAACAATTATCTTATCACATTCCACCCCTATGATTCATAAAGTGAAATGATGAAACAGAAAACGTTTAAACTACTTATGTAAAAAAAAGAAAAGAGTTTAATTATTTTTATCTATAGATCTGTACCACTTCCACCCAGGAAGGGTTCTTAGGTTTAATAAATGATAGAGACTGTACTGTTTCATGGACAACGGTTGTGCAAGGAGGTGTGTCCTAGATCACGCTCAACCGCCAGATGTTTCCACTTTATAGAGGCTGGGTGAGCCCCAGGAGGGTCCTAGATCCTGTAGTACCATCTCTAGCAGCTAACAGAGTAAGTAAAATTCTGCCAGCGAGCGGGATTTGAACCCAGGACCTCCGGCATGGCAACTCAGCACATTACCACAGAGCAACTCCGCCCCCGTTTTATCTATGGACGATATGTAATCTATAAATACTCAAATCAAAAACCTGTATTACTTCAACCCGTGAAGGTTTGAAGGGTTTAGTACATAGTAGAGACAGTACTGCTTCAAGGACAACTAATGTTCATGGATTTGAACCCAGGACCTTCGGCATGGCCGAACACAGGACAATTAATATCTATGGATTCGAACCCAGGACCTTCGGCATGGCCGAACACAGGACAATTAATGTTCATGGATTTGAACCCAGGACCTTCGGCATGGCCGAACACAGGACAATTAATGTTCATGGATTTGAACCCAGGACCTTCGGCATGGCCGAACACAAGACAATTAATGTTCATGGATTTGAACCCAGGACCTTCGGCATGGCAACTCAGCACATAACCACTGAGCAACTCCGCCCCCGTTTTATCTATGGACGATATGTAATCTATAAACACTCAAATCAAAAACCTGTATTACTTCAGGGGTTCAGTACATGGTGGAGACAGTACTGCTTCATGGACAACCTTTGTGCAGGGAGGTGATTAATCCTAGATCACGCTCAACCGCCAGATTTCCCCCACTTATTTTGGGTACCCACTTTTAGAGCCTGGGTGAGCCCCAGGAGGGTCTTAGATCCTGTATGATTAAAGTGACCATACGCCCCGTTTGAACGGGACTGTCCCTTTTCGCCTTTCCTGTTGTCCCCAAACAAAACTCCGGGACGCAAATGTGTCCCGTTTTTCAATAACCCGCAAAATTTAAAATTATGAATGACGACAGATTCGAGCATTACGGCCAATATAAAAAACGTGCCAAGAATTTTAATCTTATTTAAAATCATCATCAATTACATTAAAGCATAATTGTTTCTCTGAAAAATGTAAATATAATTTAATATATTTGTATAGAATTAAATAATTACTGTCTGAGGAACATAGCTTTAATAAAGCTTGTGAACTGATCATTGATTTTTATTTTTCACACTTTGTTATAACATAAATAATTATATTGATTATGTAATTACAGGGGACAATAATTAAGTTATACTTTTTCTAATTGAACAACATTAAAAAGTTTTGTTTATTTTCATTGTTAACCTGCTATCAGTCGTATATTAACACATGTCCCGTTTTGAGATAAAAAATAAATGGTCAGTTTATGTATGATCTATCTTCGGCTGGTAACAGACTAAATACCCTTCTCTGTAGATTACAAAAATCAATGTTTACTTTTAAATACTGATCATCGTGAAATATATATATATTTGTTTTGTATTTTTAACCTACAGCAAATCATGATTAACAATTTCCAATTTTTTTTAAGTCTGAGTTATTAATTAAATGCATTTAACTATTTAGGGAGCCAATATAATTAACCTTTGATAGCGATCTTCCGAAAGCCGATGTTGTATGTACATACTTTTCCACTCTGCTGAGACAGAGCATCAGATAGAATAGCCAACTCCAATTGTATATGGTAATTCGATTCCATCGACCGGATTCAATTTATCGATAACCGGTTCCAAATGAATTAATCGATTCCGAAAAGGTTAAAGAAACTGGGCAGAGCCGCGTGTTTGTGATGAAAAAATGGCAGCCATTGATGCGGACATCTTTGGAACATGAACCGAAACTTCATTTTTATGATAAATTCTTAATATAATTTTATGTATAATGCAATATACTATATATTTTATTTTTGATTAGCTAATGTAAAATATATGACTGAGCGCTTAAGCGATCGTCTGAGTATATACATTTTCCTTGAAATAAATCTTCTGAAAGTGAGAAGGGTCTTGCGTTATTTATAGAAGCGCTGACAACTTCTTCTTTAAGTCTTGTGGTGGCTATAAATCAATGCATAAATAAAGTAACAATTGATTCATAGGACTTTTCTATATCTGTCTTTAATTGGACAAGAATTATATTCTTACAGTTTAACAAACTACCTAACCATAGATGGGAAGTCGAAATTATTCTGTGGGCCCGTCATGAAAGTAATAAATTTCACCCCGACTAGGCCGGATTCAAACCAGTGCTATAACAGCTACAAGTGACATCAATCATCATTTTAATTTATCAGTGTTATCATTTTAAGGGAGCTGGTCCTCAGTTTGTAGAGCGCAGGGTTGTTGAAGTAAAGGGTCCGGGTCCAAATCCACCCCCGGCTGAAAAATTTTTCAATCTGTAAACCTTGTGGGGCCTGCAGACCCTCCTTGGTCTGAGTCAACCTCTATAAGGTGGGTACTCTTAATTGGGGGGATATATGGTCGTTGTGCATGATCTTGGACACATCAACTTTCTGCACTACACTTGTCCTGAAAACAGCAGTGTATTGCTGTATTGAACCCAAGTACCTTCATTGGTTGTAGTGGTTCAGTTTTTTATTTCACATTTAAGAGGGATAGTACATATCTTTAACAGGTCATTATGAGTACAGAATTTTAACTCTCCTGATTTTAAGTCGTTCAAAGAACTACAAGTTTAATTAATTTGAATTAACTTTTTAATTTAACTTATTTAATTAATTTAAATTAACCCCGAATTAGTTTTCAATAATATATTAATTTGTATGAAGAGCGATCCGATATCATTAGTGCTAACACAAATTGTCATTTGTGGACTTTGTAGCTTTGTGGAGCTGAGTACATTGTGTTTCAATCAGGCTAGTTCAATTATTATTAATTATTAAGAGCACTAATTTATTTAAGTAGTTTGTGCAACAAGAGCTGCATTTCCAGAAGTTAAATCAACTTTACAGAAGGAATAATAGCTTAAATAACGCCAATGCAACCAATTTTGCACCTTGAAGCACCTTAAATCACTCACTTTCTCCTGCCTTCTTAATTGAAATACATTTTATTGGTTTAGATCACTCTAGGTTTGTTATTTCAAAATAATTATATTTCAGTAGTACCTTGTGTATCCATTCGCATGACTTTCCTTGATTCGGAATGCGGTCAATAAGATTACTATTCAAATGAGCAGCTGGAAAGTTATGGGAAATGTCATTTTTCGAGTTATCTAATAACTGAAGAAAGAAGATCTGGTTTCCATAGCAATGCTTAGAATACTTTTAACTTTATTTCATGCCCAAGTAAATATAGTTATGTCGAATTGGAAAACTAGTCGTTTATTACTTCTCAAGCATATATCGGAAAAATCGGTTCAATTGTAAGAAATACGACACGTACATTAGCCGATATATTTTTTTTTTATTCCATATTTTAATTCTGGATATATTATAACCACAAATTTTTAGGAGGTGTTAGTTTTTCTTGTTTGATTATTTGTCTACTAATGAAAATAATACCGATATATATGTTCTGCTAGGATCCTTAAAACTTAGGGATTTGTCGTTATCCTCCATTACCCCGCAGTAATTCAAGGTAAGAAGACTATTAAGCTATGTTACTAATACTTCAATAAATCATCAGCATTCCAGCAGCAAATACATCTATAATATTACTCTTATTTCTGGATTTTTTTCGTGCTGAGAAAACGATTTTTGTTTTTTCACCTTTAATTATCTATTGAATTATATTAAGCCATTTTTTAAATAATAATCACATCCCTCCTTCAAAAGGACAACGACATAACTCATCGGCAGTAGCAATTGTATTGGTTGAAGCTTTTAGATTCAAGAACGACATACCTGTTATTCCATTCCCAACAGTTTTTTTTTTTTGTAAATTTATTTAATGAAATTTACAGCTAAATAATAGTAGGGGAGACCGGGGCAGGTTGTAACAAAAAAATTTTCGAATTTTTTTTTTCGTTCAAGAGTTTTAACTAACCAAAATTTTTTGTATGAATGTGTACTACCATATGTTGTGAACAAATTGATTAAATATTTATGACAAAATCTTTGTACACTAAACGACCAGATTTTTTAAAAATAAATCTGAACCTTTGTTACAATTTGCCCCGCCTCGGGGTAAAAAGTAACACTATTCGGGGTAAGTTGTAACACATATTTTTCAATGCTCTATTTATTTAAATACAAACATAAACATACAGATAAACCAAAAAAATATATCAATGAAGAGTATTTCATTAAATGTTTGAAATTTTAAAACAAAATATGGTATTAGTATTAGTGTTCACCAACTATTCACAATCAGTATCGCAATTATGGCAGATATATGGAAAACTTCCGTCTGTGCAATCCTCATGCGACCACAATTTGCATTCTCGGCAGCTAATCCACTTTTCTTTGGGTCTACTATTCGCATAGGATTCAGTGCAAACTAAGCAAAAATACTCTTCTTCTGAGGAATCATCTGATGAAACGAAAACTTTTTTCTTTAATTTCTTCACTTTAGATTTTATAATTTCTTTGGATTTTTTGGACTTTCGACTATTTTGTTCTTCTTCTAGCACAACTTTTTCTGGCGTATCAGTAAGTATCGCAGATTTCCTTTTTCTTCGATTCCTAAGGGTTGAGTTTCGTTGCTCAGCCTTAGGAAGTGGGCGAACAAACTCTGGAGAGAACGTAATCTTGCCTTTAGAAGTTCTTTGGGAAGTAGTAGTCTGGCGAAACGTTGTAAAAGTGTTTATTTATAATAAATATCTAAAATCTATTAGATTTGGTATTTTTCACCCTCAAAATTGACTCGGTATTTTAATTATTAAAACGGTAAGTAATTACCTACGTACATAATAATGTGGTGGGGCAAGTTGTAACATGTTACATTTTGCCCCGATGGAATTGTTACAACTTGCCCCGAACTTGATTTTTTCTATTTTTCCTAGATAAATAAAAAAGTAAACGTCAAATCACTAAAACCTTTCGTTCGAATAACAATCTAAACTGTAGCAATTAATTAGTGACAAAGAAAATACATTTCGACCGTTTGTAATATTAGTAATTTGAAATTAAACTCAGAGTCTAAAATTTACTTACGTGCTCGAATTATATTCACTTCCGGGAATAACTAGTACACTAACGCTTACCGCTCGATTGTCTGCGTGCAACTGATCGTCACAGTGATCCTTGCAAGCGTATGTATGATGCAGGGTTGCCAAGTTTTAAATGCGGGAAAAACTTGGTGTGTTACAACTTACCCCGTGTTACAACCTGCCCCGGTCTCCCCTACTTCATCGATTACTTTTATATAATGAAAGATATATAATGATACGAGATAAAGGCAAGTAGAGAAACTATTATCGGGAATTTAAGAGGTTTCTGGGTTTGAAACTAGTCGGTTTGAGTGGGAATAATGTTTATCATGAAAAGATGGATATCGGATTCACGTCAAATCGGCAA
Organism: Troilus luridus; assembly: GCA_964056705.1. Lineage (NCBI taxonomy): Eukaryota > Metazoa > Arthropoda > Insecta > Hemiptera > Pentatomidae > Troilus > Troilus luridus. Next base: position 31,969,510 of record OZ057412.1, read on the forward strand.
CAAATGGGACATTGAGGTGATTATGAATAACTTTGTTCGTGACATGGACGTCGTGACGTCGTGAGTATGGATGTACTATGGATTCCAAAATGCTGCTCATTTGTTCTAAACATATTGAAACGTATTTCTGTAGTAGAGGATTTGGAGTTATAAGATATACATATATAAGACATAAATTGAAACACCCTGGTTTCGGTTTATGCTGCAAACATTGTTGGAAACATTCTTGTTTGAAACATCCTTCTTCAGCTTCAGGCTCATGTGGTTTTCTTGGAATGTGAAATTTATAAAGGCGAAGGGCCGATCTGGTCCTTTTAAGAGACACTTCAATGACAGTAGCGGCACCTCTTGAATTCTCTAACAGTAAATTGTTAACACTGGATATGTACGGAATCTATAATCTCTGGCTTTTGGCTATGTACCAGATCAGGCATTTTGAATCTCCAAACAATCACTCCATTACAATAAAACGCTTTCGAGTTCTGACTTCTTAATGTTGTTCGATTGAACAAACAATTCTCTGAACCTTTTTTTACAGAATTGATAAATAAATGTAAACATCAATAACATAATGCCGAGAATTAGTTTTATAATTTAATTTTAAGCTGAGTATTAATACGGATATCACCTAAAACCCCTCAAGAGCTCCCCAGAAGAGCGAACAGCGATGATGAAACAGCTGTTCCAACAGAGCAGATAGAGTAGGTAAGAAGGCCCCCGTTGACAGTACACAGCCACTCCTTAGAGTACTCTACAAACATAGAGTAATCTCCTTATCAGCCCTTACTGAGCCTACGCTTATATTGCTGGCTCTTAACCCATGACCAATTGTTGACTTTACCTAAATTATCGCTCATAGCGTTGCGATGGGGATGCTCATATCGAAAAAAGTATCGATTTTTTAGATCTATTGGAATAGTAGTTCAACATCGATATTTCGAAATATAGAGCCTCGACATTTTTGTTTTTGTTTTGAAGAGGGGACTTAAAAGGGTACACGTAATCATATGATTATGCCCTTCAAAAGCGCAACGTCATAACTCAAAAAACTTTATGTTTCAATAGATTTAATAGAAAGTTCAATATCAGCTAAAAAAAAAAAAAGAATTCGGGTATTGCTAAAGCAAGGAATTCCTGTTGTAATGATGGTATTAAAATTATTTTATTAACCATTAGACATTTTTTAAAAGCTTGAAACTTTTTTATTTTAACTGATGTCATTATCCCATAAAACTTCAAACATGACACAAGTCAAAATATGATTTTATTTTTAAAAAACCCTGTTTCAGGCTACCTCACATTTACTAGGCAAACGCCTTAAGTTCCAAATTAATTACAAAAGACTCATTTAATAAATGAAAATTATGAGAGTAGAGCTTTGGGACTCGACTAAGCCATCGAATTCCTCTCGTATTCAATCCTTTCAATTCAAAAGGTCTTCGTAAAATCATAAATGCTCCTTACTTTGTCACGAACAAAGTTATCCATAATGACCTCATTGTCCCATTTGTTGATGATTTGACCCGAACCCGATATCCATCTTTTCATGACAAACATTATTCCCACTCAAACCGACTAGTTTCAAACCTACCAACCTCTTCAATTCCCGATAATACTTCGAAGCGTCTGAAATGAAGATGCCCTCGTGACCTTCTAAGTTGAATTACTTTTTCGGGTTCTACCAGAGGATAGTTTCTCTACTTGCATTTATCTCGTATCACTATATATCTTTCATTATATAACAGTAATCGATGAACTACTATTATATTTATTTTTTATTTTATAATTTAATTTCCATTTGCACCTGCGCAATTGCGCATTCAGCAAATTTGATCCTAGTGTTTTTCACCTTGATTTTCTTCATGAACTTCTATATGATGATGGAGTAAACATATAAATATCAATAGGTGAGTAAGTCTCTTGGCCAATGTCTTTTTAATCTTTTCCTATCCAGTCCAGGTAACAGGGAGTAGGAAAGCGGAAGAACGAGTGGGTTTGGGTGATATTGTGTCGATGAGTGGAATGTCATGTATTTGTTATGAATATATGATTTTATAGTGGGAATGTTCACGACGTTGTGTATGGTGTGATTCGAAATATACCATGGTGCATTAACAATTTTTCTGAGAATTTTGGACTGTGTTGTTTGAATCTTGTGTATGTGGACTTTTTTTGCTGAACCCCAAAGTTCTGCTCCATATGTCCAAATAGGTTTCAGTATGCTATTATAGATAAGTCGTTTTTTCCGTAAGTCAAGTGAAGATCTGTAGTCCAGCAGATACTATTATATAGTTATAAATTGCATTAAATAAATTTACAAAAAAATAAACTGTTGGGAATGGAATAGCAGGTATTTCGTTCCTGAATCTAAAAGCTTCAACCAATACAATTGCTCCTGCCGATGAGTTATGTCGTTGTCCTTTTGAAATAGGGATGTGATTATTATTTAAAAATTGGCTTAATATAATTCAATAGATAATTAAAGGTGAAAAAAGGAAAATCATTTTCTCAGCACGAAAAAAATCCAGAAATAAGAGTAATATTATTGATGTATTTGCTGCTTGAATGCTGATGATTTATTGAAGTCTTAGTAACATGACCTAGTACTCTTCTTACCATGATTTACTGCGGGGTAATGGATGATAACGAAAAATCCTTAAGTTTTAAGGGTCCTTGCTGAACATATATATTGGTATTATTTTCATTAGTAGACAAATCATCAAACAAAAAAAACTAACACCTCCTAAAAATTTGTGGTTATAATTTATGTAGAATTAAAATATGGAATAAAAAAAAATATATCGGCTAATGTACTTGTCGTATTTCTTAGAATTGAACCGATTTTTCTTATATATGCCTGAGAAGTCATAAATGACAAGTTTTCTAACTCGACATTACTATATTTTTTTTAATTAAAGTGGTAACCGATATTAGATTTAGTCTATTCATCACTGAAATAAAAATATTCAAAAATGTTCTATTTGGAAAATTAATATTACATTTTAATAGAAATGTCTAATTATTGATTATTATTTTACTCAGTATTTAAATGTGTTTTATAATTCATCTAGACATTTTACTTATATTTTTTAAAGTTTAGATTCACTGTAAATTAACGAAAAGCTATGAGAGTAGTCTATCTGATAGATCAATGTATTAATGTAGACAAGAGGAATTCATTAGAAGAGTTTATATGAAGTAGTTAAAATTCATTATTCCCAATTATTGATCTGGAAAAAAAAAAAAAAAAAAAAGGTCTTCTGTGGCTAATGTACCTCCCAACTGTTGTTCATCTCGTTGAGCTGAATCGTAACCAGCTTTAATACATATTTTATTCTATAGCGAAGAGAAGATTACTTTAGATGGGTAAATCTAATAATCGAATAAATCTTATTCAAATAAAGTAAATGAACAGCGAATTCTCGTAAATATAAATAAAATAATTTAACTAAAATACAATGCGAACATATATGAATACAAACTACGACGTACGAAAGGTAACAGAGCATGAGGACAGGATGATATCCCCTATGTGATGTCGAAGCACTGCAAAGAGAAAAACATCATCCCCCCTGAGCAGACTGGTTTCCAGAGAGGAGTCGCCTGTGACCACCACCTGGCTAAGCTACAGGCGCACACCATAGAGCACACGCATATGAACAGAGGTACGGCGTTCATTTCATTGGACTGCACCCAGGCCTTTGACTATGTGTCTCATGAGCTGTTACTCCGACGCTTGAAGAGTTTAGCTTTCCCGCCACTCTATGTCGTCTGATCCACCTTACCTTCTCAAAGCACGGTCAGGCAAGATTGAAGTTGGCACGACAGAAATCCCACAGGCTATACCATCTGCTCTTGTCGCCGCAGCTCTCACTGAAGTCATATTTAACGCAACCAAAGTGTACATTAAATCACTGTACACAAATTCAATACAATTATATATTCGCACTAAGGGATTAAAAACGTTCTAAACGATTTTTATCGTCGCAAGTAGTTTATTAATACCGCTGCTTGGGTCAAATTATTCAAGTTGGTGGTGAATAAATTTAGAACCATCACCGGGTTCTAATAATTTTTAAATTTTAACAGAGGAACTGCTATGCGGAGGGAAAATCTGGGGTTGAGCCTGATCTCGGACAAGTCACCTTCATGGACAACCGTTGTCCTATAAACTTCTTCCCCCCTCTACAGAACCCCATCGCTCGAGAGGGCACTTAACACCACCATCCGGAAGGAGCTTCGGCTATCCTCGGTACCCGAGTACATAGGTCGTAGGCACATTTTTTGATGGGCTGAAGACCTGTGCGAACTCCTATTTAGGGACTTAAAACCACCCCCCAGACCTGGGAGATGGCTGGCCAGTGTCCCCTTGGTCGATGTACTTACATTTGATCTAGGGATGGGGTAGGCACTCCCTTGTCCTTATCCTTCCTTCCTTTTCCTTCTTCCTCCCTCTCCTTTCTTCTTTCTACAACTGTCACTTGATCCCGCTAAACGGTCCCTCACCGTTTTGTATTGGTAAAAGTCAGCGGCTTCGTGCCGGTTCGAGTAAAAACCGCCTTCAGCGGACTCAGCCCGATGTAACGCCTTAAAATACCGAAAGGTAACAGAAGGTTTTTCTTTATATAGAAGCCATAGTTTTTACGACCTATTTGTAATTGTAATTTCATTTAATAAAGGAGGTTCTGAAAAAAAAAAGAAAAAAAAAGGAATACAAGATGTAACTATTCAAAATCAGTCAATCCATTATTCCTATACACTAAATCTTTAGTTTTATAAAAATGTTATCTAAAGTATTCGCTAATCTCCTACGACGAATCCTTTTCCCACCTCCCTATCACATGTAATATTTAACGCAACCAAAGTGTACATTAAATCACTGTACACAAATTCAATACAATTATATATTCGCACTAACGGATTAAAAACGTTCTAAACGATTTTTATCGTCGCAAGTAGTTTATTAATACCGCTGCTTGGGTCAAATTATTCAAGTTGGTTGTGAATAAATTTAGAACCATCACCGGGTTCTAATAGTTTTTAAATTTTAACAGAGGAACTGCTATGCGAAGGGAAAATCTGGGGGTTGAGCCTGATCTTGGACAAGTCACCTTCATGGACAACCGTTGTCCTATAAACTTCTTCCCCCCTCTACAGAACCCCAGGACCCTTCATGGGTCTTAGTGGTACAGGATTAACTATATAGAATAATAAACAGGTTTACAGGTCTAATAGTCTAACTAAATCTGATTCGTAATGGTATAAGAAATCATTTTTAACGATATATATATATCAAACATTCCTTGAGTTGAGGAGGAACGGAAACAGATACTTCCAAGTTGATCGAAAAAAAAGGTAGAAAACCTGTTGGTTCAGGAAAAATACATAATTTTTCCAAAGAATCGGAATGCGGAGAAGTAGGTAGTAGTGTCATAAAATATCAGCCATTGAAGTGTTTATTATCTGTACTGAAAAAATATTAAAATATATCAATCACTTTGCATTCTAACAAATTGAAAAAATAGATCTTTTAATCCTGATTCATTTAAAAAAGGAAGATATAAACCTGTACTACTACAACCCATGAAGGGACTCGAGTTCAGTATATAGTAGAGACTGTACTGTTTCTTGGATAACGGTTGTGCAGAGTGATCATTTGTCCGGTATCACTCTCGACCACCAGCCCCCCCCCCATTTAAAGGTTTTTATAACAGTGGTTCTCGACCTTTTTTGTACCACGCCTCTCCCTGTTCAGACGAAAACCTTCCACGGCCTCCCTCCTGTTCAAATGAAAATCCTCCTACGTCCCGCTTGGACAATAAATTGTATCGGAATATGAAAAAACAATAAGTATTAGATTGAAAACAAAAGATTTAGTTTTACTGTTATAAGATAGAACATTATAAGTTTCAATTTAAGGTAAAGAAGTACTGTTAAGAAAATAATAATTAAAATTAAGTCAGAATTTTTCATTTTCTACTTCCCCTGCTGACTCCCCCCCCCCACCGAGGTTGTGTTCCACTGTAATGGAGGCCATGTGAGCCCCAGGAGGTTTCAAAGGATTCATTCGGGGGCTGTTAACAAATTATCTACCTCAGCTGGATTAAATCCCTGGATCCTTAGACAGACAAATCAGCGCTTTGTAAATGAGCGATACCACTCCTCCGTGAATAAGAAAAAAACTCAATCTTTTTTCCTTTATTTCTTAAATATTTTTGGCTTTTTTACCCTCCCTCAAAGAAAAGTTCTGATAGATGAAGCATCCAAATTCTAATCCAAAAGCACCTTGAATAGTACTGAAATTCTCAATAAAGAAAAAATGAATACGGAATCACCTACTGATCTTCGAACGGCATAGTACCCAAAAAGATAATACAATTTTTTTCTAAAATAAAAATAAGAGTTATTCCGTTGTTCACGACGGCATTTTTCACTAAACTCTTTCAATAATATCCCGTTAGCTTAATTTGAGAAGGTTTAGTTAGAACGAAGCTAATAATGAAAGTCCTAAAGGTTTTCTTTTTAACTGCTTTGAAAAGGGCGCAATGGGGTTTAATTGTAACACACTAACAATTATCACTAAACGAAAGAGGTCTAGGAAATACGATTATTTATGAGAAGATAAAATCTGGAATTTTGTTGAAACAGCAATAAGTAAAGGTCAGCCATGTGATCTGTTCCATAAAATACGAACAGGATATGTCTCCACCGGCCCTTCACTGTCGTAAAAGTCGATTCGCAACCTGGAAGTGCCGAAGAATCCCGAACTCCTTTGAGGGAAACTTGCACAACTCGGAGCAGGAACCATCGAGACAGAACAAAGACTCGGAGGCGGAGGTCGACTGAGGAAGACTCGGATGACATTGGTAGGCTTCCTACTCCCGCCAGGAAACGTTGAAATATTCAAATCGAGTCCTATCGCTTCCCCCTCGCTAATTGCAGGCCTAACTTTCTCCACGCCATGCTTCAAAACAGCCTTCGTGTTGCCCAGCTAAATAGTTCTAACCGCTCAGATTTTTACGATAAAATAGTTTATTTAATTGGACAATAAATGACTTCCGGGTACGATCATTAAATTACAAATAGTTGGCTGAAAAAGTAACCTTGTATCAAACTATAATCTGCTAGTACCTCGTCAAGTATCACGTATTACTTATTAGAAACTACTTCGAAATGTATTTTTAATAAATGGTATACTTAAGAAAAAATTACAAAAATTTCCTTATGAATTTTAACATTCCTGACAAAAGAAAAAAAATCACCGATAAAATCTGAAAATATTCACGATTACAATATAAGGAAGCAATAAATGATTTCATAAGAGCAATTTTCACAACAAATATTATCTGTTGCTTTTATGTAACAAAACATTGTTTATTGATATTTTTGAGAAAGGAAGGACTTAAAAAGATTTCTAAAATCATATAAAACAAGTCTTATCTATATATCCTCCAAATAATTGAATACAATTTAATAATCGATATTGGTCTAAAGTGAAAGAATCTCCAAGTTTCTAAAAAGCTATGCTCATCCAGGGCCGTTATAAATGTTTTTTCATCAGTTTTATTCAGACATTTTGTTCTAAAGAACATACTCTCATTTCACTTGTTTCAGTTATCAAATTATATGGCATTAGAAGAAAAAACTAAAAAATATTCTCATACGTACATATTTTTTATAACAAACTAGATTTTATTGATGTAGCGATTTGCTAAAATAAAAATATTAATTAGTTTGGTATTAAGAAGCATTTTCTCTGTTTTAATAAATTTTTTGGACATTGATTTACTGCTGAACCAAATCAAAGTTCTTTTCTTAAATAGTGTAAGTTTAATCACTGACCACCTAATCCTATACAAAAAAAGTCTAAGTCATTTTTGTTTGTTCCGAGGGTTAGTTCCTTTCTGCAAAAATTTTGAGGTTCAATATATTAATTATTAGACTAAAGAGAGGGGCACCTGTGGTGTAATGGTTAGCATAGCAACCTACTAAGCACAAGATCGAGATTTGTTGTCCGGCAGGTGACATAAGGATGTTTTAAAAGGAAGTAAATAATCCTTTGTTATGGCGTCCTTCGGAAGAGACGTAAAACGGTTCTCCCGAGCCTGTACGATGTCAAATACTTGTTAAAAAGTCCTAACGTAATTAAACCTGGATCGCAAAATTTAAGGCTCCCGATTAGCCGCAGCAGCAGACTGACGTTAAATGAACAAACAGCATTGGATATGAGTTTTAATAAATGAAGCAGCCTAAAGATGTACCGTACTGTAACGGCTTTTTAATTTATTCTAATAATTTTGGTATTATAACTTTACTTTTAAAATTGTAACAACTTCACCGAAGAGCCTTGATAGGTTCTGGTAGTCCCACTCATTAGCACTATACATGGAATTGTACTTCACTTTAAAGTGCTTTATACAATTTTTTTGTCCACGCTCACATAAAATTTGATTATCATATCAGCATATCGAAGTTAAAAGTATGTGGAAAAGCTCTCAAATGAGGGAGGCCGTCGACCCATCAAATATTGACTTTCAGTTTCCTTGACAAGGTCAGTGACCTCTATTTCTTCTTTTTTTGAGAGTGATAATTAAAGTGCGAAAAACAGCTGTTGCATTAGCTGTGTCAACATCGCAGCAGCTAACACTCTACCTCGATCTGGGGTCGTTGGTCTGCTGAAATATTCTCATTAAATATAGCCATTAAATATTCTATTTAACTGCGCGCCGTTTCAGGATACGTCAACTATTACTAGACAAACGCTCTAAGCTCCCAATTACTTGCAAAGGACTCATATATATTACTCTTATAAGAACCATTTGGACTTATGGAGTACAACTTTAGGACCCACTAAGCCATGGAATTCCTCTCATATAAAATCCTCAATGTTCCTAATTTAGTCCCTTTGTTGCTGATTTGGCTCGAGCTCCATCAATCCTTTCTAGATAAACTTTTGTACCTATCGTACTAAGCTATTTATTGCTATACAAAGATACATACAAAATTGAAATGTAGTTTTTAAAAATGCGTGACCTGTTCTACCAGCATCCCACATTAGGGACAGGTAAGGTTGTATCTATCGGATAATTTGTGGCCGATACTGAAAAGTAGTGGATACAAGGACCGGATACGGTAGAAATGTACCGGGTACAAATACTCAGATGAATACTTGACTCGCGAGTCGCAGCAATGGTTTGGGAGGTCCTACCAAGGTTACCCCATCTCTCTCTATATCTCTAGTAATGGATACTGCTTAGTTGGATACTGACTAGTTGTATTCACTACTCAGTATCTACGACGATTTGCGTATCCACTACAATCTCTACTCCCGCACCTGCTACCTGCTAGACCAGATAGATATGAGAGCTGTATTCAAGGCCTTGGTTGTTAGAAGCATCAGCTATTCAGTATTCACGAATATATTCACTACCTCATGCTACCTTATGCTATTTATTACTATAACATACGAATTAAAACTGGTATATTATTTTTTTGCATCTACTTTGTGAATCAAATTGTGGGAATTATTTTACCATAGAATATGGTTCTTAAACATTATATATATATAAGAAAAAAATTATGAATCCAAATAGTTATTGAACAGCTACCAACATATATATATATATATATATATATATATATATATATATTTGTACATATTTAAATAAATAAATTTTTTCTCCAATTTTTTACTTTCAACAGTAACAAATTTTACATTTACATCATTTTAAAGAAGAAAATTAGTTTCACAAAATTAAAAAACAGCACCGGAATATGACGAGTATTATAACAGCTATAGCGTTTTAAAGAGTTAAGCGTGCGGTGGCGGACAGACAAATTTTGTATTACAATCCAAATTCTACGTGAATAGCAAAAGTTTGAGGTAGGGTTAACAACTATTTTTTTTGTTCAATTCCTAGCTTTAAAAAAATAATTAACCAATAAAAAACATGATTTTAATCATTTAATGCCTTGTACAGGTTACTATTTAGGCGAATAACTCTTTTTCCTTTAAAAATTACAAAAAAAACTGATGGCCGAAGAAAGGCTTCTGTTCAGCGTATTAGAAGATTAAGAGTCGAGATAACTGTTTTCAACCACAAAAATATCAAGTAAAAATATCGGATACAGAAAAGTATCCGTATCACTTGTATTCAGATACAAGAAAATCCAGTATCGACCCATGACTAATCCGAGACGTCTGAAAAGAAGATGGTCTCGCAACCTTCTAAGTTGAATTAGTTATTTGATAACTACCGGTAGGTAGTTTCTCTACGTGCCGTTATCTCATATAAAACAGTTGTATATTTCAATCAATATTTTAAAATTGTAAATAGTGTCTATATGCCATAAGCTTCTCATAGCGAAGGAAGGTGCAGAGTAATTATATTTTTATGCTAAAATGTTGGTAGCTGTTCAATAACTATTTGGATTCATAATTTTTTTCTTTTCAATGATAAATTTAAGAATGTTAATGGTTAAACGTTAATTTTTGTTTTATTTTTAAAATCAATTGACAACATTGGGAAAACGAGAACCTTTACAAAGTTCAAAGAATTAACAAAATTTAATAGTAAAAGAGAAAAAAAAATAAATGAAACAACAATGTTTACATTCAGTGCTAAGAGATTGGTGCAAGAGAGCAAAGCAACGTTATCAAAAATCGTTGACAGATCTTCTTTTAAGACTCTGTTTTCTCTCATTAAAGTTCTAAGCAACTGTAGCTATTAATTTTATTATATTTACTCTTCATTATGAGTCTTATAATAATTCATAGACATGTATTATAATAATGACAAATACATGTTATTCGGTCTCCTCCGGAAAAATTAAAAAAAAAAAAGATAATTTTTCAAAAAAGGTTCTAGTAATAAAAAACATGATTGTATTACACTTTCAATCAATAAAAGGTTTTTATATAAATCTTGAAGTAGTTTTAATGAAATTCAACGTGCTTAGTGGTTTGGGAAGGCACTCCTAATTCCTAAGAAAACGTATAAACAAAAATTTTCTTTTTGGCTTTATATGTAATTATAATAAAAAGTTAAATATAAAACAGGATACTTCAGTGAAAATCATTGTTTCAAACCGTATTTTGTTAATAAAATAGTATGCTAAATAAAAAAAAATTAAGAAAAATGTGACAACGTGAAACTTTATTGCCGTTATGACAAATTTATTGTCATGTTGATCCTCTTCCTAGAAAAGCTTAAAATAAATGAGCCTCACAGGTTATCATATAAAAAGTCATTTTATGTTACAGAGGGGTAATGATCATAAAATGAGTTATTACGACCTGTATTGTCATTGGTCTTAATTTTGTTTGAGCGATTAAATTCATCGTTAAAATATCTTCCTCTCCCAAAACGTTATTTAGTAAGAATATCTTAGTGATGTTAGCAACAACCAAACAATAATTTTTTCTAGAACTCCCGCTATGAAAAAGGATTTTTTGTAAGGGCATAAAAATCAATGGTTATGCCGTCCTTCGGAAGGACGTAAAATGGGGGTAACTAGCCTATACTGTGTCAGATGTTCGTTAAAGATCCTAGTATACCTGGATAAGGAAAATTTAGGACTCCCACTGCAGCATCTTCCGATTAGCCACAGCAACATAAAGCGACGTTAAAGGAATAAACAAAGATTCCAATCCTGAGGGTAGAGAATACACCGAAACGTGGAAGTTTGATATTTAAATCTATGAGAGAGGAAAATACTAAAGGGGTGTTTTATATGTTAAAATAGAAGTGTTGTTAAATAGTACTTTTGTTATAGTAACTAAAGAGACATTAAATCGCGCATTTCTATGCTCAATGCAGTGAGAGACAAGGATTTTGTTGGTCTTATTTCGTTTAGTTTGATAAGGAAAATGATTTAAATTTAAAAAAATATATAATAGTAACAGAAAACAAATAAAAACATTCTGAACAAATACAGATTACTGAAATACTTTTTCTCGAATTAAGGGATCCAATGTGGAAAATCGTTTCCATTTTATTATTAGTAATAATCGCTCAGAGAAATCTGAAGATGCATTTTCCTAATACTCTAATCCTCAAACGTTTGTATTCAAACAAGGCCGTTTCCCATCTTGGAAAGCTGCAATTTTCTGGTATTTAACGAGAATAGACTTAATATCTGAGAAAAACCATTTTGTTATGTCTCATGTTAGTAGTAATCGGATGATTCCTGCTGAATGAAATCTAAAAAAACTTGTCTCTATTTGTCATTTTCTTAATACTCACTACCAAGCATGGAAATTTAGTAAATTCTATGTATTCCAACTCAATCACACTATATGCATATTTCTTTGTCTACAACTCAACCTAATTCGAATTGCTACAAACGAAGGTTTTGGTTTTTTTTTGGTTTGGTTTCAGTACTGTCCTTTCCACCAGGACAGGGGCAAATCGGCCTAGATCCATAGATTGTGGCTTTTACGAGGTCAGCTGGCTCACGAGGAGATAAATATACTTCTTTCCCGGTTCAAACCTCCAGGTCGTTATTTGACATTTCTCAATGGCTTTCCTAATTCACGTGCACTAGGCAGGATTATCGTTTAGGCTGTAAAAAGTAAATAAGAATAAAACCATTATAAACATTGAAATTGTTTGTTTAAATTATGTTATTTTAGCCTCGTGAGATATATCATATAGAATAAAGGAGGTTGCTAAACTAATCAAAAACTGTAACAGGAAGGAATTCGTGCTATACTTCTAAAGTATACAGATTTAATAAAATCCAATTATGAATACTGGAATTATGAATAAAATTCATAGTAGCTATTTTAGACAGATTTTCATTTTTTATATTTCTCAACAAATATATTTTTTAAAGTTTAAAGTGGCCTATCTATGTAGTTAATAATGACAGTTATCAAGTGGATTGAATTGAATTCGTCCCACATTTTCATCATGTTTTAAAAAAAAACCTGTACCAGGTTCATTCCTCTACCAGGTTGTTTCAAGGACAACGGTTCTGCAAAGAGGTGACTTGTCCTAGGTCAAGCTCAACCACCAGATTCCCCCCTTTTATAATATTTTATAGAGGCTGGGTGAGCCCCAGAAGGGTCCTAGATCCTATATGATCCATCTCCGGCTGCAAACAAACTAAATAAAAGTCTTGCCCGGATTTGAATTAGGATTTCCGAGATGGCAACTCAGTGCTCTACCACTGAGCCACTCCGCTCCACTCATCATGTTTTATAAAATATATAAAAGAAAAAAAAATTCTATTTTTCTTTTATGACTCTTCTCTTACGGTACCTATATAAGAGAAAAGTACCTTACAAATAAACAATTAATACATATAGGAAAGAAATTCGTTGACTGGTAGATACTATAATAGGATTTAAATAGTCGGGGGTGCAGTCAGGAAAACACAGCAAATAAGTGAAACTTATTGTATTTTATATGTGCCTACGTTTCGACCTACTGTGTAGGTCATCTTCAGGGCTATGAGAAAACAGACAAAAACAGAATAGACTGTAAAAATACATAAGATAGAGATACAGAAAACATAACAAAATGTAGAGATATAGAAAAATTGAGCGAAAAAAGTGAAGGATATATAATAAAAGGATATATGAATAAAGATGATTACATCTACTATGATTACATTCTATACATCTACTATGTAATCATCTTTATTCATATATCCTTTCATTATATATCCTTCACTTTTTTCGCTCAATTTTTCTATATCTCTACATTTTGTTTTGTTTTCTGTATCTCTATCTTATGTATTTTTACAGTCTATTCTTTTTTTGTCTGTTTTCTCATAGCCCTGAAGATGACCTACACAGTAGGTCGAAACGTCGGCACATATAAAATACAATAAGTTTCACTTATTTGCTGTGTTTTCCTGACTGCACCCCCAACTATTTACATCCTATTAAACAATTAATACATTTAGCCATCCTACCCGGAGGCAAAAGCACCTCATCTATATCGTACTGCAGGGATATCAACGTAATGCGCCTTAAATCAAACTTGCTTTGGCCAATAAGAAGGGGCCTATATTCTTGCATGATAATGCAAGATCTATTGTTTCACAACACGAAAGTTAAGAATCTAAACGAGCTGGGTAACAAAGTTCTCCCACACCTACCTTATTCCCCAGTCTTCCTTAACAACTTCCTTAAGATTAAACTTTTTTAAGTGAATTTATGTCAAAAACGCATTTTCAGGCATTATTTCTTCACAAAACTCTGAATTATTCAGTTCTGAAATTGAAAATTTGATAACAAGTTGGGAAAAACGTATAAAAAATTAGGATTAATATTTTGAATAAAAATGTTTTGATTTCTTAAAGTTGTTTTATTAAATAACAAAACAACTTATTATTAACAAACCATTCCTTTGAAAATGGACGTTTCATATAAAACGACCCAATATATCTAAACTATAATATATCTTCTAAAGTTTTATTGTGGTAAAATCCAACACCCAAAATAATCTAGAAACAATACATAATGCAATAATCGGAGATATGCCTGAAAGGATAAAAAAAAAGCTCCATTGAGCTATACATAGAAGTCTGCAATTTTTACAGCCTGGTTAAAAAACAAGTCTAGAGATAAACTGTTATGTAAGCTGACCTTTTCAATATCATAAAGTGCTTTAAAATCTTTTGGAGTGGGTTGAGCAATTTGTTTACATCTGAATCTCCTTTTATCTTTCCCTTTTCAAAACAGGCACAGCAGAAAAGTCTAAAGGAACGGAGTACGTGACTTGACAGGAGAGGAAATATTAGGCAGGCTCGCTGAGTCAACGATTCAGTCACTCGATAGCCTCACACATTTATGTTTTAACCTAAAACGAAAGACCTTCCTCAAATTTTTCTTCTGAAGAAGGATGATGTGAGTAAGAAATAGAAATATCCGAAACACCCGGAACCACCTGATATAGGAAAATGTCCTTGCAAAATTATGTGGGTTTGAAAAACAAATTCACTGAAGTTTTATGAATACTATGCTTATGTGGCACCGACGTAGTATGTTTTAGTCTATACCATAATCCCATAATGCGGAATTACCAATTTTCTTTTGGTTTCATCGCATTAGAAGGTTTGAATCGATTAAAGTTTCGATGGTAAAAGTACTAGTGGCTTGCAAAATGTGTACCCCTTTTGAAATAGACCCTATCCAATCTTCGGCGATTCACGTATTTATCCAGTAAATATGTCATTTTGGATAACAAAGTAGACAAAATTTGATTCTCTATGTATATTGTGTGTAATCTTCTCATGGAGAAATCTTGTTTTTTCGAATTCCATCTTGTGCCTTTTCCACTACTATAACTAAATACATTTGTTTGCCCAGTTTTTCAAACATTCCACAGTAATTAAGATAGAAAATGTATCTTAAAAAGAACGATGCATAAAATCCATAAAAAATATACATAACCCAAGACATATTTCAATACCAATTTTAAATAAAACAGACTAGAAACTGGAAATAAATCTCCATGCAGTATTTTCATTAGTAAATAGCCGCTAAAGGAGTAACTTAGTTCAACATTGGCTTCCCAACTGCGGTGGCTTGTTTGTGCGGTCTATTTGAATGCCAGTCCTACAAGATTGTTTATATACTACCGAATTTCACTTTTAATCCAGATTATTAAAAAAGTCTATGAAAAGTGAGTAAGATTAAAGTTGAGTAAACTTATTTTTATTACGTAACCAAAAGAATTTAATTTTAATCATTAATTTACTTGCTAAAATCAGTTCAATAAATCAAACATGGTAGAAAGTTGCAAAGGCAATCAAATTTGATATAAAGTGATCTCTCAAGTATCGCCAAAAAATACGTTAATGAAAAATCTGATTCCTATATACATTGAAAAACTACTGTAAATGTTAATCAAGAAAAATGTAAAATATCGTCGCTGTCAAAACAATACCGCCTATCTACAACTTTTGGTGAAAATGAGTTAGGTGGTGTCCTACGTGAGCGATCTTGACGCGAACTCAAAGCGAAGCGGCACCGCACGAAAAAAAACAGGCGAAACCTATAGGAGTGACCTACGTGACCGATTTTACGTAGCTGCGGAGTTTATATCCGGGCTAAATTTTATATATTTCATAACTGCATCTCTCCCATTAATAATAAAATGCATTATAGTCTGCACACTTCAGCACAAATTTTTTTTAAATAATTTATTTTTATTAATTGTCATTTTTATGATAATTATTTTTAAATATTTTTGTTTTCAAGAGAAAAGATTTGCCCTGGCCGGGATTCGAACCCGGGTCGTCTGCTTCTCCGTAGCAGTGCTCTAAGCCACTGAGCTACCAGTGGTCGTACCCAAGTCAGACATATACGTTCTCTTGACCGATCCAATATCCTCGTGTTCTCGCAATTTCTGTGATGTGTACACGGGGAAGAATGTTCATTGAACATTACTTTAATTAGGATCTTGTTGACATACGTCAATATATCATTTATAATTTATTTTCATTAATTGTTATTTTTATGGTAATTATTTTTAAATATTTTTGTCTTGAAGAGAAAAGATTTGCCCTGGCCGGGATTCGAACCCGGGTCGTCTGCTTCTCCGGAGCAGTGCTCTAAGCCACTGAGCTGCCAGGAGTCGTATCCAAGTCTGACAAATCCGTTCTCTTCACCGATCCTATATCCCCGTGTTCTCGCAATTTTTGCGATGTATACACGGGGAAGAATGTTCATTGAACATTACTTTAATTAGGATCTTTTTGACATACGTCAATATATTATTTCTGTTACGTCCGGGTTCGAATATAAATATATTATTATTATTATATTAATATATTATTATTATTATTATTTCGAATATAAATATATTATATATATTCGAGCCGGGTTCGAATCCCGGGCAGGGCAAATCTTTTCTCTCAAAACAAAACTATTTATAAATAACTATTATAAAAATAACAATTCATAAAAATTAGTTATAAATAATATATTGGCGTATGTTCATATTTTATTTTCAGTATCACTATTCTAAAGGGACATGTCCCAGAAGAAATACGGATTTTTATTAGTTTTATTATTATAAATTTGTTTAAATATATAGGGTTTTTTTCTAATTATAATCCTAGCAATCCTCTTAAATTCTGTTGGTAATTAATTAAAGACACATTTTTTATAATTACATTACTTAATTAGTCGAAGGAAATGCTTTTGCATGTAGAAAAATTATTTTGTCCATCTAGCTCCTACTAATCGAAACACTGTGCGGCGATGATAATGTTCCACCATTTTGTCTTCTATCATTATCATACAAATATTTATTTCATTGATGAAGATTTCCATCATCATCAATATGATAAATTGAATCTACTGCAAATGACGGTAACCGATGTACTGTTGCTATAGTGAGCTATAGATGCATGCAAACCTTCCCAGAGTTAAGATTTAACTTCTCAACTGAAACTCAGAGGCTGTGTCGACCTATATATTCAAATTGTCGGAGGCCTATACAAAAGAAACACAAATAGATACGGAAGACTGAGGATTTTCCGGTTCCGTTTTTGCTATAAATATTGTTGGACTGAAGGAAGGATAGACTAAAGTATCTAGTCACCATTGGTGTCCGCTCTTTCCTATTAATAACTCAAGGGTCTGCTATGACCCTATAAATTTTCTATTCTTGGGGCGCTTTTCACCTCAAGTTTTGATACGGTACTAGCTCTTTTCATAGGGTTTTCTCCCGAATAAATGGAATATGTGGTCACATTCCTTATTTATATTTGTATATAAACACTAGCTGACTTGGCCATACGTGACTGTGGCTGTTATAATATTGTAGTTTTAAAAATTATTACATTAAAATTTGAATTTTAAAGAAATAATGAATGAATGAAAAAAGTGAATTAAATAGATTTTTAATGAAGGATATAATTAGTATGGGGGTGCAGTCAATGATAAAACTAAATAAGGTAAACTTATTTATTATAAGTGCCGACGCTTCGTCAATACAATGTAGGCCATGTTCAGGTCTAAGAAGGAAAAACAGAAAAATAACTATAAGAACATTGCAGTACTAAGAATAGAATAATATATAAAGTATAGAAAAGTGGAGAAAAGTAACATAGAATAGATTATAAAAGATACACAAGGATAACATAATGACAAAATGTGTGAACAGAAAGGTGATAAAGTAAAGAAGTATAAAAATTAAGATAATTGAAAAAGTAAACTTTACTTTACTTGATCACCTTTCTGTTCACACATTTTGTCATTGTGTTATCCTTGTGTATCTTTAATAATCTATCCTATGTTGCATTTCTCCACTTTTCTATACTTTATATATTATTCTATTCTTAGTACGGCAATGTTCTTATAGTTATTTTTCAACTATTTTCCACTTTACATAAATAGATCTTTGATTTTACATTTTATTCATATTTTATTTAAATATAGTATATAGTAAATAAATAATTTACAAAATTCTTAACTGATAAAATATAAAAATTAGTTTAATGAATGAGGTATATAATGGTTGATTTTTAATTATGGCTAATAATATTATTTTAAATTATAACTATTTATTTCAATTTAATTGAGCACTAATCGATGCACAACATATAATTGTATACCAACACGTGAGTATGCAACATATAATTGCACATGGGAGAAACGTGGATTTATTAAGTCCAAGCCGCAAATGGACATTTTCTGGCCTTGAGACTTGATGGTCATAGCAAAACCCAAGCGTATAGGAAATTGAAGTCTTTTGAACAGCATTATGGGTTCCAATGGTATCATTGGAATACGTGGCAACAGGACGATTTCTCTTTTAATCTTTCTAGTGAACGTGATATTTCCGGTGATCTTTTTGATGACCAAACTTTTACCATTGCATAATTTCGGTGGATTTAAATTACGCAGAAGAATAATGGGTGAACCGATCTTCAACCGAATATTGTGTGGTTCAAAATATTCAGTTGGATAATTTACGGATTGGTTTTCATCAACAATAGTGTCGATTGATTTAAATGACATTAGATGACCTGGTAACAACTGTTGTATTTGAAAGTTAATTTCGTCAACATCAGCATTTTTCGCTGCCAAAATAGCACGATTACTGAGCCAAATATGGTCCAAGTAATTCTTTAGTATATCGGGAAAGACACTACTAATTAATTCATTTTTTGTCTGAACAACCTTACTGAAATATTCTGGCAATTTGATGGATTGTGTATTTGGATGCAGTTCTATTTCACTGTTTCCAATATCCAGTAATAGTTTTGAAAATATTAGTGCCGATGGACCATTTTGTAATTGTATTCACATGTTTGTTGTCAAGTGTTTCGACATTGCGCCATAAAACGATTGTTTTAAATATGCGTTAATCTCATCGGCAAAAGTAGAGCGAGGAATGACTGGCAATGGATGTCGGAAATCACCAGATAGTTATAGAACACCACCACCGAATAGCTTGTCATTGTTCAAATTTTTCATAGTTCTATCTTAATTAATTAATAATTATTAATTTCACAGCACCATGACAATACATAAATTAATATTATATTTAAAAAAAGTAAATAAACGCTTCTATAACGAATATACGTATAACATGTGTGAATAAACGTAAATAAATAGTAGCATCATCGTGCAAAAAAATATAATTTTGGAATAAAAATATTGCGGTCACTAATAGAAATAAAATAGAGCCTATATTTTAAGTTGGACAAAGTTACAAATCTGTGCAAAATTTTATTAAAATCGGTCCAGTAGTTGGTTTTTTGTTATTAATAAATATACATTTATCTTAAAATTTGTTGCTTTATTTTAATATACCATTCCATTGGTCATGCTATTTATAAATTTTAAAATCATTAGTCATATAAGGAATTCGAAGAGTGTGTTATGAGATTTCACAACTTCCTTTGAAATATGTGACGTCAAATTAAATTAAATTATTGTTACGGTCAGAGCAGGGACGAGAACCGGCTGAGAAGATTAGGCAAACACTGGGATTAAGCGGAAGGGATTATAGAATGGCGTAGAAGCTTCTGGATCGGGCTCGATGGGACTAGGCGGTTCTCGGTCTTCTTCCGAGAAATCCCCACCACGACCTACCTTGCCTATATAAAAAGGACAGCGTTTTCGGCCGCGGCAGTAGTAATAAGAGTCAGTAATAAGACGAGTCAGTAATAAGCAGTGAAGTAATAAGCCAGTGAGTAGCAGTCGTTAACTAGTGATAGTGCGTGAGTTACAGTGAGTTAGTATCAGTCTGTAATAAGTGCTTAGTGAGAAACAGTGACAATTAGTGGCCGTGTAATAAGTGTAATAAACTGTGTGGCAGTTTGTCATATTTGGAGAGTCTTACGGTCGGTGGACTTTAGTTAGCGAACTGTAAGTGTTAATTTGTAATTGTAAACTATAGTGTAATATTATTGTATTTGTACAAATTTATATAAATAGTTTAGTTACTTAGTATAAACAATATCTTATATTATTTGTATATTATCTTAGAAATTAGATAACATTTAGTAGAATATTATTATTGTAAATTGATATTAGTTTAATAATTTAACCGTTTTAAATAATCTCATTGTATTCTTTCTAATTTGTTAATAAATATTAGATTCTTGAATTAAGTAATAGTTTAGTCCATTTTACACCCAGTAGCCCGTAACAAATTGGTGTCAGAAGTGGGATCTTGTGTAATTGTTATTTTGTCTAGCATTTTGTAATAATTGGGCTACTGTTTGAAAAATGGCTTCTCAAAGTCTTAAATTGATGGATTTAAAAGTTGCGGATTTAAAACGGGAATTAGAAGAACGTGATCTGGATTCTTCCGGAAATAAAAGTGTACTGCAACATCGCTTGCGTCAATTTTTTGTAGAGTTAGGGGAAAATCCAGAGGACGTTCTGTTTGAAACTGATTTAAGCAAGTTGTCTGCAACTTTTAAAAATGAATTAGGCAATGTAGAAAATAAGCTAGGTAATGAATTATGCAGTGTTAAAAGTGAATTAGGCAATGTAGAAAATAAGCTAGGTAATGAATTAAGCAGTGTTAAAAATGAACTAGGTAATGAATTAAGCAGTGTTAAAAATGAACTAGGCAATGTAGAAAATAAGCTAGGTACTGTAAAAAATGATTTAATGGATACATTAGAGTCTAAGTTAGGCACATTAGAGACTAAGTTAATGGAAAATGTAGATAATAAGTTAGCCGATGTAAATAATAAAGTAGCAGATGTAGAATCTAGGCTAGGAGAAAAAGTGAACGAAATTAGGCTAAGAATGGAAGCTCTCGAGGGACGTAAGAGCAATCCACCGACGAACGACACCGACCTTTCCTCCGAGGGCAGCCATCGTAATAGCATTCTACCCGCCTATAATGGGACGCCACCAGCTCACAACACCATTCCAGTATTCGACGGAAAGACGCCGTGGGAGGACTACATGACTCTCTTCGAGACAGCGGCTTCGATCCACGGGTGGTCACAGGAGACCCAAGCTTCAGCGTTGTGTCTGGCCTTGCGTGGAGACGCCTTGAGAGTGCTGCAGGGAATGCACATGTCGGAGCGGTCCAACTACGGGAAACTGATTAGAAGACTGGAAATGCGTTTCGGCCACCGCCACATGGACCAGCTATATCGCTCACAGCTAAGAAACAGGGTCCACAAGGACAACGAGACACTGCAGGAATTTGAAGCGGATATTGCCCGGCTGGTGAGGAACGCCTACCCATCGGTCACTGACTATGTCTACGAGAGTTTAGCTGTCGACAAATTCCTGGATGGACTGCGGGACCCAGAGACACAACAAGCGGTGAAGTTCGCCCGGCCGAAAACGTTGGGAGACGCATTATCTCAGGCCATGGAGTTTGAAGCTGTCAGACAGTCTGTACGGGGCCATGCGCGAGTTCGAGCAGCAGGAGCAGAGCCTAATACGGTAACCAGCGTCGAGGACATAGTGACCAAAGTGTTGGATGCTCTCAGGACCCATAAGAAGGAGGTACGCTGTTGGGGCTGCGGCCAGCTTGGACACCCTAGAAGCAAGTGTCCAACCCGTTACGTCAAAGCCCCCAGGATTGCCATCAGAGTTGCGTCAATAGGAAGCAGAACAAACAGCTTCTATGTTGATGGGATGGTGAACGGGCAGCTGCGAAGTCTTCTAGTGGATACCGGCGCGAGCATGACGATCTTGAACTCGAAGACACATCCAGCTGAGAAGATCATACCGACCACTTGGGCATTACGGACTGCAACGGGACAGCCAGCCAAGGTCTACGGGGAGACAGATGCCACCTTCCACATCGGGGGTCAACATCTGCAGCACCGCGCTCTCGTGGCAGAGATCGATGAAGATGTCATATTGGGCATGGACGTATGATCGCATACGGGATCAAGCTGGATATGTCGAGAGGTGTGATGACGCTGGGAGACGAGGAAGTCATACTTCGGCAGGAAAAGGACTTCTGCGCACGAGTGCTGCTACCAGAAGACACCACTTTACCGGCACGGAGCCAAATCGTGACGCATGGGACGGTCGAAGGCCATCTACCCGCGGGTCAATGTGCACTACTCGAACCTGGAAGGCACGAAGAACAAGAGGTTGGACGCGGCGTACTGGTTGCTAGGTCTCTCATCAAGATCGGACCTACCACTCCAATTCGGCTAATGAAACTGAACAGCTTCCCGGTAACGCTAAAGAAAGGAACACCGGTCGGGGAGTGTACCACCGCTACCTCAGTGGTTCGCCAGCTGCAACGTCATCCCACCGAGCTTCGAGGACTGCCAGAAGAACTAAAAGGATTTGTTAACGAGTCATGCCGCGACCTTTCACCTGAACAGAGTGAGGAAGTGAAGAACATGATTATCCGATGGCATGACGTCTTCGAGATCGGACCAGGACCACGGGGCAGAACGGATATCGTCCAGCACAGGATTGACACCGGGGATGCGAAGCCCATCCGACAGGTCCCGCGGAGGCTGCCGTTAGCCAAACGGGAGGACGCCGAGAAGATCATAAAGGAGATGGCGGCTGATGGTGTCATTGAGCCTTCGAGTAGCCCCTGGATGTCTCCTGTCGTATTGGTGAAGAAGAAAGACGGCACAACGAGGTTCTGCGTAGACTACCGTCTACTGAACAACGTCACCAAGAAGGACAGTTATCCGCTTCCCAGGATTGACGATACCCTGGACACCCTGGAGGGGTGTAAACTCTTCTCTACCTTGGATCTCCGCAGTGGATATTGGCAGGTTGGATTGGCACCTGAAGATAAAGAGAAAACGGCGTTTTCAATTGGCACTGGGCTCTGGCAGTTTACAGTAATGCCGTTCGGGCTTTGCAATGCTCCTGCCACATTCGAGAGGCTGATGGAAAATGTGTTAAGAGGTCTCTCTTGGGAGGTATGCCTGGTGTACCTAGATGACATCATTGTGCTGGGAAAGTCCTTCGCTCACCATCTGAAGAATCTGGAGAAGGTCTTCGAACGACTGCGTGCAGCGAACCTAAAGTTGAACCCGAAGAAGTGTAATCTCTTCCGAAGGCAAGTCAACTACCTGGGGCATATTGTGTCAGACAACGGAGTTGCTGTTGATCCAGAGAAGATAGCAGCGATCACCAACTGGCCAGTACCTCGAGATAAGCACCAGGTGAGAAGTTTTCTCGGGCTCTGCACTTATTACCGGAGGTACGTGAAAGGATTTGCTGACATCGCAAAACCTCTTACCAGGCTAACCGAGGAGAAAAGGACTTTCCATTGGGACCACGAGTGCCAGGCATCCTTCGAGGAGCTGAAGAGAAAATTGAGTAGTGCTCCTATTCTGTGCTATCCACGTCCCGAGGGCAAGTTCATACTCGACACAGATGCCAGCAACATCGCCATAGGAAGTGTCCTCTCTCAGCTCCAAGACGGAGAAGAAAGGGTGCTTGGATATTTCAGCAAGGCACTCTCAGCTCCGGAGCGCAACTACTGTGTCACAAGGAAAGAGCTTCTGGCAGTAGTAAAATCCATAGAGCACTTCCATAAATATCTATACGGAAGAAGGTTCCTGCTGAGAACGGACCACGCGGCTCTAATGTGGCTGCTGCGATTCAAGTCACCGGAGGGACAAGTGGCCAGGTGGATCGAGCGCCTTCAAGAGTACGATTTTGAATCTGCTCATCGTTCTGGAACGAGCCACAGGAATGCGGATGCGCTGTCAAGAAGACCATGTGAAGATGAAGAATGCAGGCATTGTTCCCGACAAGAAGAAAAGCAGGCATCAGTATTGAGGACAGCGGTTGTTATCGACAGTTGGCAGGACGCAGAGGTGTCAAAAGCGCAAGACGAGGACCCGGACTTAAAACAAATAAAGGAATGGAAAATATCGGGGCGAGGAAGACCGACCTGGCAGGATGTTGCTCCAATGTCGAAGAATGTAAAAACGTACTGGGCCCAATGGAACTCCATTGTAGTGGACAACGGGCTGCTGAAACGGGCATTGGAGAACGCGGAAGGAGATCAGCGTAGGCTACAGCTCATCGTTCCAAGGAATAAAGTGCCCGAAGTGCTTAGGGAACTACATGACGGTGTAACTGGCGGCCATCTTGGAGTTCACCGGACATTGGAAAAAGTTCGTGAACGCTTTTACTGGGCAAACCTTAAGGACGATGTGTTGGACTGGTGCAGGCGTTGTGCGGCTTGTGCGGCTTCTAACGGGCCAACAAGAAGAAAGAGGGCCCCTATGAAGAAGTACAACGTGGGAGCACCGTTCGAGAGGATAGCAATCGACATCGCTGGCCCTTTCCCTGTGACGGACGAAGGCAACCGATATATTCTCGTGGCCATGGACTATTTTTCTAAGTGGGTGGAAGCGTATGCCCTACCGAATCAAGAGGCAGTCACGGTTGCAGACGTACTTGTGAAGCACCTCGTCAGCCGGTTTGGAGTACCCATGGAACTTCACGCTGACCAGGGAAGAAACTTTGAGTCTGCAGTCTTCTCCGGGATGTGCGAAGCACTGGGAATACGGAAAACCAGGACGACACCTCTTCACCCTCAATCGGATGGCATGGTGGAGCGCATGAACAGGACAATGGGTCGATATTTGTCTAAAGTGGTTTCCGACCATCAGCGAGACTGGGACCAGTATCTTCACTTGTTCTTGTTAGCCTACCGGAGTTCAGTCCATGAAGCAACGGGGCAGACCCCGAAATGTGGTGTTCGGCCGAGAACTTCGTTTGCCTTGTGATCTGGAATTCGGGTTCAAGCCAGGCGAGGAAGTTAACGGAGAGGAATACGTCACGAATCTACGGAAGCGGATGGATAATATCCACGAGAAGGTTCGTGCAAACATCCAGGGAGCCAGTGACAGAATGAAGGAGCGTTACGACATCAGGGCAGAGAAAGGTGGATTCCAACCTGGAGATTTGGTCTGGCTACATGATCCTCGAAGAAGGCGAGGCTACTCACCTAAACTTCAGAACTCCTGGGATGGCCCGTTTGAGATCATCAATAGGATAAACGACGTCATCTATAGGATCAGGAAGCAGCCAAAAGGAAAACCCAGGGTAGTCCATTTTAATAGACTGGCCCCATACAAAGGAGACCATGGCCCGACAAAAGACCAGCAAGTCAGGTATCTCAACAACGTGGAGACCAGTAAGGTATCAGTTGCACAACCTAAGGTACAAGGTTCCCGTGGAATAACTCAGACAGTATACGGAGATATCTTCTCGTTACCCGCGGACTATTCTCTGGCCCATTGTGTCGCCGAAGATCTGAGGACTTCCCGAGGCATTGCAACGGTCTTCAGGAAGAAGTTTGCTGGAACTGAGGAACTGGAACGCCAAGGACCAAGCGTCGGGAAAACACTCCACCATACGCACGAAGGACGACACCTGTTCTACTTAGTTACCAAGTGTGCTACTGATCAGAAGCCCACATATGACGCACTGCGGCGAAGCCTCGACGACTTGCGGAGTAAGCTTCTGAGACTGCGTGTCACCAAGCTCGCGATCCCTAAGTTGGGCTGTGGATATGACGGCCTGGAGTGGAAGGTTGTTAGGAACATGCTTGAACAGACATTCGCCAACTCTGGAGTCGCCATATTGGTGTGCACGTTCAACCCCTGGAAAGGAAATACGTCTCCATCGAGGGAAGCTCATAACCGCCCGATTTCTCTGGACTATGCTCTGGGGCAGAGCACTTTTAAGGAGGGGGCAGTATTACGGTCAGAGCAGGGACGAGAACCGGCTGAGAAGATTAGGCAAACAATGGGATTAAGCGGAAGGGATTATAGAATGGCGTAGAAGCTTCTGGATCGGGCTCGATGGGACTAGGCGGTTCTCGGTCTTCTTCCGAGAAATCCCCACCACGACCTACCTTGCCTATATAAAAAGGACAGCGTTTTCGGCCGCGGCAGTAGTAATAAGAGTCAGTAATAAGACGAGTCAGTAATAAGCAGTGAAGTAATAAGCCAGTGAGTAGCAGTCGTTAACTAGTGATAGTGCGTGAGTTAGTATCAGTCTGTAATAAGTGCTTAGTGAGCAACAGTTACAATTAGTGGCCGTGTAATAAGTGTAATAAACTGTGTGGCAGTTTGTCATATTTGGAGAGTCTTACGGTCGGTGGACTTTAGTTAGCGAACTGTAAGTGTTAATTTGTAATTGTAAACTATAGTGTAATATTATTGTATTTGTACAAATTTATATAAATAGTTTAGTTACTTAGTATAAACAATATCTTATATTATTTGTATATTATCTTAGAAATTAGATAACATTTAGTAGAATATTATTATTGTAAATTGATATTAGTTTAATAATTTAACTGTTTTAAATAATCTCATTGTATTCTTTCTAATTTGTTAATAAATATTAGATTCTTGAATTAAGTAATAGTTTAGTCCATTTTACACCCAGTAGCCCGTAACATTATGTTTCATTGCCTTGGCTATAAGTTGAAAAAAAAACTGTAAAATTAATCTGCGCCGCGTTGTTTGAACATCATCTTCATTTCCATTCCAGTAAATAGTCAACTTCAGCTTTTATATGTACAGTAAATCTTATGTCACGTGGATCATTTTATTATACAATATAATCCGATGCCAATTATTAACCAAATAACAAATGTTTATTGTGCTAAAATTATTCAAATAGCATTTCTTATGATAATTACTTTTATTTATTTATTTCCCATATTTTCCTCATCTATATATTTTTCGCTAAATTTTATTTTACCTTAGAAATACAATAATACGGACTGAGGATTATTAACTCATATGGACAAACGTAGAAAACCGACATTGTTGACTGTGGACAAACATCACCTGAGTCGTAGATTATCTATATTATTATAAACAAACCTTTTCACATTTTATATTTATACTGTTTTATTTAAAATGGGAGGTAATTAGTTATTAATATGACCCTAACTTTAATTATGGGATATTTTTAGTTTTTTATTTAATCATGCACTGATGTCATGAAAATAAATAATTTTTTGTGAGATTTGATTTCTTTACCTTACATAATATTCCTATGTTACCAATTTTAACCAGATCCTAAAAAATTATTTCTAGATAAGTTGATAGGTTCTAGATAAGTTTTTATTTAATAAGCATTGTCATGGCTAAAATATTTGTATTTAAAGTTTACCAATGGAATAAATAAAATTGTAATCGTTTTTATTTACACATTTCGCTATTAAACAACTATAAAATGACAGTGGGACCTATTTCTTGAAGAATTAGATACAAGATTCTTTAAGGTGTATGTTTCACAATAATGTTAAAGAGATTTTAATCTTAACTATATTGGATACGTTAGAATGGCTTTAAATCTTGAATATTTTTTATAAAGTAAAATTTATAAAAAGCTAAAAAAAAAAAATAACAGGATGTGGTTAGAAGTTAATCGATACTGCCAACGTCATTAGTTCACTGAATAGCCAACAGATGTCGCTGCATGGTTCGAATGGTATATTTCAAGTGTGTTCAGTAATTCTGGCATGTTGAGTTTTTTGTAGTTGAGTTTTTAACTGGAAGTTAGTTTAATGCATTAAATTAAATTAAATAAGGGTATAATGTAGATGTTTTAATTATAAATTATGTTTTAAGTTTAAGATTTTTTTTAATGTCATTTCGATAGACTAAACTACGGATAGAATTTATTCAGAATGTAAATGTGTATGTTTATGAGTTCGTACAAGACGGCTTAAATATTATTAAAAAAAATAAAATTATTTCTTTTTCAAATTCCAAGCGAAGACACTTGATTATTTCACTATTTGCTTCTTTTGACTATTGTTTGATTAATAAGTCATTAAGAATAGCAAATTAACATTAATTAAGAGATTTATCCTTACTTTGCTACGAACAAAGTAATCCATAATGACCTTAATGTCATATTTGTTGATGATTTGGCCCGAATCCAATCAAACCCTCTAGTTTCAAACCTAGTTACCTCTTCAATTTCTGATAATCCTCCGAGGCGTCTGAAAAGAAGATGGCCTCGTAACCTTTTAAATTGGACTTGTTATTAGAGTAATACCACTGGGAGTTCTACTTGTCTTTCATGCTAATATGTAACAATATGTATGCTAATATGTAAATATCATTAAATAAAATATTTTAAAAAAAACTATAAGTGGATTCTAATTCAATGTTAATAATAAATAATCTTAATTTAAATTTCTTCTACTAAACATTATAATTAATATTTCTTCAAATTTATGCTATGCAGTGGAGTGTTAAAACCTCTATTCCGTTCCAAAAAATGTCCATGACAAAATTTGCATCTGGCGTTGTTGAGTTTTGAATCACTTATGTGATAGTACAGATTTTGTGTCCTTCAAATACAATGTTCTTCACTAAATAAGATTTAGCAGATTAATTTTCTTCGAGAATAATGAAAATTTAAAATTTAACTTTTACTAATTTCACTTACATGTATAGATACTTCCTTTATCCACTATACCATTGAAGAAGACGGTCAGTAACAGAAAGGTTGTTATTTCATCTCCCTTTTGCTTGTTGTAATGGTCCTGTTTAAATTACGAAACATGCCATAATATGTAATCAAAATAATGAGATACAATATTTAAATTAAACATATGTATATATCATTTCCTTCATATTCTGAATGACGTAATTTATCTTGAAATCATTCTTATATAAAATTTTATTTTTCAAATCTAAAAAAAAATTGGGTAAATTTAAAACTTGAACTCTAGTAACCAAGACGCTCATCTTTATTTTAAAATATTTCACTTCTTCATTTTATTTACAAACTGGACTCTGCTTAATGTCGCACTGCTTGTGTTTGATTGCTGTACATCAAGTATTAAATCGACTTGGAAATTCGAAGGATATTTTTTTGTTAAAAAAATCAATTGGTAATATCATTATATGTATTTCAGATCACTAACTATTATATTAAATAAACAATAGATGGAAGCTAAAAATATCATTAAATAAACTATCATTTTGCTTTGTGTCTGTAGATTACTAGAAATTTTTTTTTCTAGTCTTCAATCAGCTAATAAACCGAAATAGACATACATAATGTATTACCTACCAATTGATTTTTTTTTTAAACCTATTAATTTCTTTGTCGATTAAACACGTGATGTACAATTCTCGAAAACTTGATACTTGTAATGGTTCAATGCCGAAATGGTTACGAAGTTATTAAGAAAAGTCTATGGCTGAAGATCCCTTCTTATTCCTTATTATTGTGTTATTTATTTTTCTGTGATACCATCCTTTATATTATTTAAAAAGTAAATAGATAATTATTTCTTCACAGATTCTATTCAATTATTTATCCCGATTCCGTAAACAGGAAGGGAAGTGAAACGGAAGATTGGAAAAAGAAAGAGGAAATAAACAATTGACGTCATGGCTTTCAACAATTGTGGTGTTTACGTGTCCTTTTAACTCGACCTTAGGAAATACAAGAATTTTATTATTATATATGAACTTTTTATATTTCTTGAATAAATATCTTTAAAAACATAGGAACAAAGAAATAGTATTCTCATATTTACCAAACTAATTGCTTATTAAGTTGATTTCTTCAGTAAATAATTAAGGATGAATTATTTATGAAGTATATATATATTTTTTTTTTTTTTGTAATATTCATATTCGTGATAGAAATATTATAAATTATGTTAATTTTTATCACAATTGACTAGTATTATAAGGGCCGAATTTTCCAGAAAGGGATCTATCAATTAAATTTAAAGTTTTAATAAAACAAATAAACTTTAAACGCCTCCTTATGGCTTTATTCTGAATTATGCACTAACTTTTTATTCCACAATATGTAAAAAATATTATTGTTCCAATAAATATATTGTGTTTTATACCCCCTTTTTCATGAATTAGAAATGTCCTATTTTATTTCCAATATTTATTTTATCTTGGATTTTCCATTTAGAAAGCCTGGGCTAACTGATATCCCTTTTCTATTTAAATATTAAGCTCTAATCCAATTCAAAACTCATTTTTTAATATTTAATTTTGGCCTAAAGCCTTCCAGGAACGAGGTAGCTTAGTGCGTAAGGCATTTTGTTACTTGTGTAGGTTCGTCCGTCCGAGATCGGCTGTGGCAGATGAATTAATTATGTTAACAACCGTGAATCGACCATGTGGATCTGGAAACCGTCCTGGCCCTAATTTTTAGTTCAGGGAAAATTTTGATTTGAGAGTACTTAGAGAACATAGAAACATAACATTCCAAACCATTTACTAAACCAAATGACCTTCATGAGTAGTAAAGTTGTGATGAATAGTAACATTTTGTAATGATTTTATACATGTATATATGTATATGAAGGATGGAAAAGTGTTCGAAAATGATTTTTATATTTGTAATTATATTGTGAAAATCATATTTGTTTAGAATGTTCGTTCCTGCCCCAAGGAAAGGGAGAGTATTAATATTGAACCACACGAAATAGTTTTCCGGTTTGCAATAGTCGGTTTGAAATTACGAATGAAATGATATATAAAGAGGATGAGTAAATGATTGTATTATATAGTTCTGGTTAATAGAATGTAAAAAGCATTGATAGACAGGGTTGTTCAGATTAAATGAAATAATACATCATAGATTTGGGGAAAAAGTTATCTAACACTTAATAATTTAAACAATAATAAATTCATATTTAATTTCTTTTACTGCTGTTGCATTGATAGTAGCCCTGTTTTTTTATCTATTAAGAACTTATTCTTCCTTAATTTAGTACAGATTGGTATTGCCAGAAAAAAGTTCTTTTTTTTTTTGTTTTCATTATAACCCACGTTGGACAACTCAGGTTGGATATGTTACTTTGCCTGTATTGGTCTCGATTTTGCCTTCCATTGTACGCTCCTGCACTACTGTATTCGTAAATGTACTAATTGTAAAAAAATAAATGAAAATTTAAGTCTGTTTTACTTGCATGGATGTTAACAAAAACATATATTTTCATATGTTATTATTATATTCAAAATTGAAACATGGTAAATATTGTGAAGCACACAGGTTTTTAGCTTTTCTTTTAATTATGATATAAATAAACAAAAATCTAAACACTGATTCAAAACTCAATCAATAACATTTTATTTATAAATAGTTTCATCGTTATTACAACATTTATTTCCTATTGTTTACATTCGGACATTTTTAAAATTTTATTATTTAACCAACTTATGAATTTCTGGTTAATATTATATCAATTATATTCCCTTCTTCCAATCAAACATTGCTCGGAAATAAGACTCTATAATCTGTTCTTTTTTTTTTTTTTTTTATTATCATGTTCCTCCACTGTTCTTGGAAGGGTGGCGATGCCAGGCGGAAATTCTTCTGATTCTTGGTTGTAGAAGTGTGTTTCGTTATCCTGTGAGATATGATATATGGGTGGAGAATAATTTAAGTGCGCAATAAATATTAATATTTTGTTGTTGGTTGAATTCCTAGTTAATTTAATTGCCCTTTCGTCTATAAGAACCTACATCATCTTTTTATTCTTTCCCATTACAACAATATGATAGATTTGTGTATTAAATACATTAAGATACCTTGGTAATTTGTAACTGATATCACTGAAATATCTGACTAATAGGCGATATACAAAATTTCTCTGCTATTCAAGACAATTTTTGAGTTTTTGTATGACAGCTTTTGAGGGCAGAATTCCATTCATTATAATTCTTCTGTGCGTCCACGTCCCATGAAAAGTTTACTAACCTGACCTCCTCCCCATTATTATCTTAGTGGTCTTTAAAAATAAATAAAATCGGAGTTGAATGTTTTGAGAATTACTGAAGGTATATTTTAACAAATAATTTAAAAATAGGACCATATTTTAAAGAATTATTTGCTTTTATGAAATAAAGACGAAGATGAACACGTTATTTTAAAATAAGTAATATATATATATATGGGTAGATATATTTATTTATATATATTTGGGTTCTTTGTTATAACTAATAATAATGTAAAATATTAGTCATATTCAAAGACTTGTTAAAAGAAGAAGTGAGATGTATTCGGTATAACGTTTGATAAAACAACGTGCTTGGCTTTTATTAATAGCTTTCGTCTTTTACATAACGTAATTGAGTGGAATTTTCCACAATTGTGTATTATTTAGAAAAAAATTTCTCTCAGGGTTTTCCGTTAAAATTAAAGTCTAGATTGTTTTCTTTTACTTTGTAAGTGAAATTAATGTGTGATATTTTTAATAAATATGTTAATATAAGTATTAGGAATTAAGTATTATTAAACATGATGTGAATGATAGAAATTATCCTCGAATATTTTAAAAATTTATCGCTCGTGATATAGCATAATAAAATATAGAACACAAATAATAATATAATAATAATATCATTTAAATGGTTTTACAAAATAAATATGTCAATCTATGTAAAGAAAATCCAATGATTAGTAACTTATGTGGAAATTATCAATATAATTGCTGTGAAATAATAAATTGAAAACATAGTTTCATTTTAACTCTTTAGAGTAATTTGTAAAACTATGAGGATGCCTTGAGGTCGCAAATTAGTTATAGAGGAGACTTTGATTAGTGAAGTATACTGGACGCCTGAGATATTTTCAAGCTTTGAATGTACTTTTCAATTCTAAAGCTTTAGTTAATTCCTAAGTTTAGCAACACATATCTGATCTCAGTTATATAACAATATCAGTAAAAATGTTAGGAGTATCGCGCCCCAGGGGCAATACAAAGAAAGCTTCATGTTATCACTATTCGCGTTTTATTGTGTAATATGTTTGATTTTTCGAACTGATATTGGTCCCATCTGGTCCAATACATTGGTAGTGTAATGTCAAATCGGACTTTTATGTTGTTAGTTTAATTTTTTTTTTGTATCAATCGCTTTTTTTTCTTTCTGGCTTGAAAACTCCATTTACTGGCCATTTATTCACCGTTATTTTTACATCAGCTATTTTTTTTAGCACACCCTGTGTACTTAAATTAGTCAATAAACCTCATTAAAAAAAGTATTTATCTATTGGTTACTGCCTAAGAACAAATATGTGAAATATGACCTTTAACTGAACAACAAATAGCATATTCACGCACGGAACACTTAAAAATAACTTCAGAGATTTCCAAACGCCTTTGAGCATTTTTGTCTTCATATTTTCCTCCGAGAATTTAAGCAATTCAACGTACAACTCCAGAGTACCGCCCCTAGAACAATTCAGATATCACTTTAGCTTTAACTAGCGAAATTTGTGTTTGCCATATACTCTGAATTCAGCTTTGTAATTAGCAGATCATCATAATCTTTTCTCGTCTACCACCTAAGAACTTTTAGGAAACCCTCCGTAGAGGAGTGTATAGGATTACGAGATATGAAAAGTATCCTAAGTCGTACGATGTTTTTTAGGAAGTTGAAGGGAAGGCCAGAAGAGAACGAGTTTATAACAAGACACTAAACATATCTCGACACAATGCAAGCAACTGAAGTAATAGAACGGAACAGGCTCAAATGGTTTGGACATCTGGTACGTATGGAGCCAAGCCCCGCCGCGAAATGTTCATACAATTCTAGAGTACAGGGCAAGAGAGGCAGAGGAAGACCAAGACTAAAGAGAGATGAAGGGGTGAAGGAGGCTTTAAAGAAAAGAAGTATGGATAGGAATTGAATAAATGCGCTGGTACAGGTCAGGGACAACTGTGTCAAACTATACAAATAAATTAATATAAACTGACAGACAAAAATTCCACCCACTTGGTTTTTTCATGTTTTCATTTATAAATATTTCTGCTTTGGATTGATCTATTTTTTTAAATGAATAAATGTGTATTTTTTTTCTATTAATAATGTCAATAAAGAGGATAATAACCCTTCATCCTTAATTAAATAAAAGGACTGTAGATTCCAATGTTCACTTTCTATGGAATAAAAATGTTTATTCAGTCGCATTTCCATTTCTTGCAGCAAATTTCATAGTTTCCGGCTTTTAATTTTTTTATTTCTATGTTTAAAAATTAATTGCAATATGAATGTGGACAGTTCGGGTAGTGAAGTGTCGGAGGAAGAGACTCCATTTTCCTAAATTAGTGAGACCGACACACAATATCTTAAAAGAAGAACATAAATGGAGTTTTGGTTTGAACGTCTTGGGGTGGAGGTGCGGTCTCAGGTTATGAGCCTATTTGGCCGGTTATTCGTTGGGATGTATTGCACTTTTTCTTTGAGATGTGTTTGATCTTACTCTTTTTTTTGTCTTGATAACGCCTGAATTGGCGAAACGTCGACTGGTAATTGTTTGTTTTTACTCCAGATTTGAAACAAAAGGCTTTGGTTGTGGTTTATTCCATTTGCATTTTATTAAAAGAAGAACTTTACAAAAAATACAGAGAAAATCTGCCCCTGGCTCAGCGGGTAAATCGCAAAAAAAAAAAAAGCGGCTAGTTCAAAAACACCAGCGACAAACAACAATCTGTAAGAAGAACTACCAAAAACCCGCAGTAAATTTACTGCAGTCAAACCACCCCCAGCAGCAACTCTGGCCCCAACGATAATCCTCGTAACGACAATCTAGAGCGACAAAAATTCGATGACTTGGAACCTCGGCCTAAATTTATCACTAAAATAAGTCATTTTTATAATTTTGTAAGAAAAATATTAGATTTGATCGGCCAGCTATATTTTAGATGCTACTCTCGAGTAAGTGATATAAAAATCAACACCGTCAATAAAGAGTCATATAAAAAACTCATAAATCGTCTCACTAGCAACAACTAAGATTTTCACTGTTATCAACTCAAACAAGAGAAATCATATTGGGTAGTTCTCAGAAGGATTCACTCGACCTCGCCTACGGCAGCCATCAAAGGAGATCTAAAAGAGATAGGCCATATCAGAAACATCTCGTCAGTGTTGCACCCAACTGAAAAATATCCCTTTCCTCTGTTTTTTGTCGAACTAGAACCAGCCAAAAATAATATTGAGATATTTCAAGTTACTAGGCTTGTTTACTCAACTATAAAATTCGAGGAGCCAAGGCACAAAAACACCATAGTGCAGTGTACTAGGTGTCAAAACTTAGGTCACACCAAGAACTATTGTCACCACCAACCCAGATGCCTTAAGTGTGCTGGCTCCCATCTAACTGAAGGCAAAATTCCAGAAATGAGCCTGCAAAATGTGCTCTTTGTGGAGGGGACTACACAGCGAACTATAAAGGTTGCTCGGTATATAAAAGCTTTCAGCGACAGAGAACACATAAAAAACAAAGGGAAAATCATAGAAAATAATGTTCCTCAGCCACCTGAAGTCAACAACTCAGCTATATTCCCGGAATTGCCAAATATTACAAGCATTACAGATCAACATATTTCCAGAATTCAACCTCCGGAAAACCTAATCCCGACCTCAACGAACCAGCAGCAGCCTCAACGTCAAGCGCCTCTCACCTCCCAACACTAACCCCAGACTTCCTATAACAAGCCCCAAACCTCCCAACCCAAATCCCGAGATCCTTGATCCAAGACTCCGAAATTCAATTCTAAAGACCAACCTCCACTTCGGCAAATACCTCTCCATCCTGAAACCTTTATGGTCAATCTACCGCCACATCAACCATATCCTCTCCCTTCCAATCACAACACACAAATGAATCCTTCAGTTCATCAAACCATGAATGTAAATCCAGCACCTCGGTACAACCCCCAGTCAACCCTCCTTAATCCGATTATCAATATCGAACTCCTGACTCCACTCCAGTCCAAATCCAAATCCTCATCGACATAAATCCTATCCTGTCATCCTTCCTGAAAGATCTCCAAGAGACTATCAAGCCTCTCATCAACCTACTCTCGAGAATTCTTACCGAAGTTCCACTTAATTACCCATGATAAGCATAAAGCCCCTAGCTATCGTCCTGTGGAATGCTAATGGACTGCATAATCACCGTGACGAACTTGACATATTTCTACATGACTACCAAATAGATATTGCATTACTTACTGAAACACACTTCACTCACCGCACACATTTCTACATACGGGCCAACATCACTTACAGATCAGACCCCCAGACAACACTTCACATGCAGGATCTTGTATTCTCATTCATAAAAGCTTATCCCATTCCCTTATTCCTTTCAATCCATGTGATGCTATTCAATCAACTTCAGTTTCCATAATGACTCGTCCTTTTATAATTTTACTCAACCGGCACCTTACCGTTGTTCAAGCGATTCATCAGCTGTAAATTACAAAGCGAGTTGTGCAAATTACTGAACGTACTGCTCGGAGAAGATAAAATGAGCATGGTTTAAGGGATTTTCCCCCCGTAAGAGGACCAGTGTTGACCAGAACACCCAGAGTTACACGGCTGAATGTTGCTCGAGAACACACCCATGGGACTAAGGACGAATGTAGTGGTGTACTTTTTACAGATGAATCAAGACTTTATCTCCAGACGGGCGTGAAAGGGTGTGGAGAAGAAGAAATGAAAGATGCAGGCTGTAATTTTATCCAGAGCCAACCTTTTTAACGTGCAAAAAGGGGCGAAAAGCCATTAATCCATGCTCATTTAATCTTCTCCGAGCAGTACATTCAGAAATTTGACATTTCGAGCTTCTTCAAGCTGATGAATCGCTTGAACAAGGTTAAGTGCCGGTTTTGTAAAATTCTTAAAGTAAAAAAACGGTCATCCTGTGGTTCTGTCACCCTAGCCGTCCAGATCTGGGCCATCTATGGCGTTTCGTAAAGTTTGATAGGGAACTTCGATGGCATTACCTGCATTTCTAATGGAACGCCCATCATCAATAAGTGTCACATCACGCGCAACATCTTCAGTACGAAGAGGCATTTTTAAACTTAAAATTGAACAAATTAATAGCCGGAAACAAAGAAATTTGCTGCAAGAAAAGGGCACTGAACAAAATGACATTGAATAAACATTTTAATTCCATAGAAAGTGAACATTGGAATCTACAGTCCTAATTGAAAACAAATTATAAAAAATACATATTTATTCATTAAAAAAATAGACCAATCCAAAGCAGATATATTTTTTGATGAAAAAATAAAAAATCAAGTGGTTGGAATTTTTTTCCGTTCAGTGTATTTTTTTATGAAAACACGAAAAAATTAAGTGGGTGGAATGTTTTTCGTGTCAGTGTATATTAGACTAATTAAAATTATTACTGCCCTAATTTGATATAATTTAAACTTATTTTTGCAGATAATAGCAGATGGTTTGGGGATCCTGCACATAAAAGAATAACATAAATGGGAGTTAGGGCCCTACAATCATTGAACAAGGCCTTTTGGTGGTTTGCGTATCTCTTGACAATTCTTATGTAATTAAATTAACAAATACAATAAAAACCCTGTGATTAAAAGAATACGTTGGGTTTTTTGATCTCTTGAGAGATCGTAACGAGTGGATATGTCAGCAGCAATGAACTATAGCGAAGTAATGAAGTAATCATTTTAATAACTCCTATGAATACGAATTTTACATTTGAATTCAAGTACCAATAATGCACGAATTGATGAGGTCTAACTATAAAAGTCCAAAAATAATTTTATTATAAAAAATATGATTTAATACATGGAGTAGATAATTTTGTAATCACCATAAATGATTACACTTCTCAGGATTATTAATCGGTAATTCTAGTTTATAAACTGATCTCTGTTAATCCTGTATCGTTAATCCACTCCAATAATTACATCTTGGAGGTATTTTTAGTCAGTATTTAACCAGAGCTTCTGACAAACACCCAAGTTATTCCATAAGGCCAAGGTAAATGTTTTCCCTG
Source organism: Troilus luridus (assembly GCA_964056705.1). Lineage (NCBI taxonomy): Eukaryota > Metazoa > Arthropoda > Insecta > Hemiptera > Pentatomidae > Troilus > Troilus luridus. The sequence continues at coordinate 32,007,746 of OZ057412.1, forward strand.
TCGACATTAAATGTAGATAAAGTGCCTTTAGAGTCCATATCTTTATTGCCGGATCTATACAAAGGATAGCTGCTTAGTTTCGTTGCGGTTATCTCTAGTTAGTGCTTCCAAATTGTTGGGTCATGTCAAACAATGGTTTTACGTGGAGATGGTAAAATATTCTTTTTTTTGACAATCGGGGAACTCTAATGTGAGAAACTCATTCATTGACGAAGGTAATTTTAGCATTCATTATTGTTTTGTGCTAAAAAAAAATATATCAGGCAAATTAAAGTTTTAATTATCATCGTTATTGATGAAGATAAGCTATTAATTGCAGATAATTAAACTAAACATATTACATATCCTGAAAATTTAATATATTGGTACTGACGGGAATGACTAGGGTAGAAAGGAGAAATTCCAAAATTAGGACTGAGAAGAAAATATACCGTTGAGCTTAAAACGTAGCTACTAGTGTCAATATTCGTAAATAGTGATGATTGATTAATATATTTTATTTTCTGTATTTATTATTTTAAAACCAAACAAAAACAGAAATCAAGAAATACTTTTCATTCCCTCTGTAATACTTTATTAATTAGAATTGATAATTTAAAAAATAAAAAAATCTATACCTCATTAAAATCATTTCCTTACTCATTTAATTTTAATTGTATCAGATATAATTTTTAATTGAAGAAAGGACAGTAGATGAAAAAGTCTTATGTACATTATCATTTAATTGTATATGGATAATAGACCATTTAATCCTATGTTGTCCGTTCGTCAATGTCATTACAGCATTTTTCAAAATGATATGGATAAAAAAGTTGCTGTAACATCTTAGGCCGTTTAATTAACCTTATTTGTGTCATTTAATTTCAGTTCAATACAGACAGAACTGTTTGAGAGACTTGGTTAATTAGCCTCAATGGACTTTAAAAGGTAAATTTATACTGAAAGTTAGGGTTTTAAACGATGACAATATTATTCCTTACTATTATTTTCCTATATAGTAAGGGAAAGTGTACTGTACGTAGCAATAGTATATATAGGTAAGTGAAAGTAGGCACCTCAATAGAGTACGTACCTGCTCCAAGAAAATTCTGTGGTCACACTGATAGGTCAGAAGAACGAAGTCTGCAGGCTTTCGAAAGAAGAGTTCTGGGATGAATCTCTGGACCTACGATACTATCGTATGGAAGTATTCTAGACAATCAAAGCTGTAATGTAGACCCCTAGCACTCCCTCGATGAACCTTAAGATAATAAGCTGAGATGAGAAAAAGCTCGCCGGAGAAAGAGAAAAAAATCATAGTCACTAATTGAAGAGCAAGACCATAATAAAATAAGCTTTGAGGATATCGTAGGTCTTGGATTGGAAAACGGATGTCTAACGACGAGCAGACTAGCAGTATGATGATAGAGGAAACCAGGGATCATTAGTGGTCTCTCGATTCAAAGGGAAAAAAACCTGTACCACTACAACCCATGAAGGGTCAGGGGTTCAATGCATGGTAGAGAGTGTACTGTTTCAAGGACAACGGTTCTGCAAGGGGGTGACTTGTCCTAGGTCACTCTCAACCGCCAGATTTTTCCCCCTTATTTTGGGTACCCTATTTTTATAATATTTGATAGAGGCTGGGTGAGCCCCAGGAGGGTCCTAGATACTATAATATCCATCTCCCATTGCAAACAGACTAAATAAAAATCATGCCCTGCAGCGGGATTTGAACCGGGATATCCGGCATGGCAACTCAGTACTCTACCACTGAACCACTCCGCTCCCTCGATTCAAAGGAAGTAGCCAAAAAATGGTGATGTGGGATGATTGGAATTCTATCGTTCCTAATCTATATAATACCAATCGGCTGCGAGTGTGGAAGCAGGTGGACTGCACAATATATGGGTTATACAATAAAAAGCTTTAAAAAAGTACCACTAAAACCATGGATCTGGGTTCCGTGCAAATGAAGCACTGCACTGTTTCCGAGGCAGGTTACCCCCAAGTTAACCTGGAAACCATTCAGCAGGTCTCAAACTCGGAACCTAGGGTTCAGTAATACATTGCCCTACCCTAACTACTTGATTAATAACTCAGATTTTATGAGAGAGAGAGGGGTGGATGTGACGTCTAGTTAACTGATATAAAGTAATGTAGACACTGTTCAAAACCCACTAACTTTCATGAGTTATATGTAAAAATTGTATTTGCAGTTATTATTAAAAAATATGGAACATTTATAGATCAAGTGATAGTCCAAACTAATTAAATTGTCTATATTTTTTATTAATTGTTTTAATTTTTTTAATATTTTTATTTTGAAGAGAAATGATTTGACTCTCCGTGGCAGCGCTGTTATCATTTAAGCTACTAGGGGTCGCCCAGTCAGGACAAATCCGTTCTCTTCACCGATCCCATATCCCCGTGCTCTCGTAATTTTGCGTTGTATACACGAGGAAGAATGTTCATTGAGCATTACTTTAATAAGGATCTTTTGACTTTCGTCATTATTTTATTTATAATTTTTTATTAATTGTTTTATTTTTTAAAATATTTTTAATTTGAAGAGAAAAGATTTGCCCCGGCCGGGATTGCAAGAACACGGGGGTATGGGATCGGTGAAGAGAACGGATTTGTCCTGACTGGGAGGCGACTCTTGGTAGCTCAAATGGTAACAGCGCTGCCACGGATAGGCGGACGATCCGGGTTCAAAATAAAAATAATTAAATTGTCATTTTTTCGTCTTTGAAGAATATTACCCATATAAATAAAACATGAATATTATAGGTTAATTTATATGACTTTTCAAAAATTCCTTTTAATATAGATATAGATTTTTTTTTAGGACTTTTTAATACTAATAAATGTATTTTTAGATTTTTTATTGATTATATGACTATTTTAACACAGCTCTAGATGTATTTGCTATTTTGGAATTCGTTCAATATTTTTGTTATTTTAACGATAAATTTTAGGATGTCAAGACGGCTAAAATACCAATATTAATAGTAAAATAAAGTTAAAAGATAAATAATTTTAGTTTAAAAAAATAACTAACACTTTAACTATTTGGAGCGAATTAGTTAAGGAGAAAAAAAATCGAAATATTTGATAAAAATGTGATTAATTGAAGTTAAAATAATCTGTCACCCAAATCTAGGTTCCGATATGATCAAATAGGGGTCCGTCACCCAAATAATAGGTTACTTGTGGGCGAACGTGTTAATTTCAGTGTTACAAACTTTATCATACCTGCAGTTGTTCTACTAATAATTTTAAAAATGAACCATGCTATTTTAGCTTAAAGATGTAAACAATCTTAGACACACTTGAGGCGATATCCTCATTTTTCGGCGATGGAAAGTGACACGAACGAACTCCGTGCTCTGCCTCGGGTTCAGGTCTCTGGGTCATCGGGGAATGTGCCGGATCGCTCCGTGGACTAACTGTCAACAGAACTGTTGGTTATCATCCTGGGAGCAGATATGGCGATAGTGGATGTGCCACATTCTGTACACACACATACTCTTCGGGTTCAATAATTGCTCGCAAAGGCGGAAAGTATTCGTTTTACTACACAACATGGAGGGTATTCCTTTGATACTTTCAATAGGTAGGATTTGGCACGCTTCGTTACCGAAACAGGAAGAAATTAAGCAATCGACGTCATCAACTTCCTTATATCGACTATTTCAACTCTATCCAACGATGAGCAACCGACAACCCTTAGGAAACCACAGTCAGGGCCCTGAGAGATATTCTTCCGCCTCAACGTTCTACGAAGAAGTCGATATCCAGGAAGCCTCAGACCGCCGGAGAGGAACGGTGCTCCTCGGGGTACGTCTCTTTTTCCGAGGTAGTTAAAAGGCTGGAGCCCTGGAACGTACATCACAGCTGGTGAACGTGAATTTCTTGCAAGATCCGGGATGAAGGCATCTTGCCCGACGAGTGCTACTCCAGGGTATTCTCCAGGGCATGACCTCTTGCACGAAGAGTAGAACCCTGAGAAGGCCAAGGCGATGCCGAATGACATTGAGGATACTTATACCTGTATATAATACTTTGTGAGGCAACAAAAATAAAAATATGTTTTTTCTATGATTATAACGATGATGAGTATTATTTGATTTATGCCTCCCATACTCTAAGTACTTATATATATTTAAAAATTGATATTTCTTCAGAAAACCTGGCCTTAAGTTTTAAAAGTTGGCTAGTCTACATTTCTATTTTGGATACTTTGTTTAGAATTTAAAACAAAATTCACTAATTTAGAATAAGCTAGAATGAAAGTAGAATCTATTACAGCATACACAATAATAAGTTATAAATACATTCATGACTAAACATCGCCAACATGCCTATTTATTATAGCAATTCATTAGATTATATTTGATTTTTTTAATTTAAAAAAAAATTAAATTGTAAAAATTGCAATGATTTCAATATAAATCTACTGATTCCCATGATACTTGAGGTGGGTTAGAGCATTCAGAACTCTGGATTATTCAGTATATAATACTTTATGCTGCTAAAGGACGATGTTACAGTGAGAGTCTTAAATTTGACCTTTCTACGGATAATTAGGGGAAAGGGATCTTGAACGTATTGCAGACGCCGCACAGGCTCCTGATCCCCATTTTACATTCCCTTCAAAGAACTAAAGATTTTTCGCTCCCTTTACTGACTAACTGTTGTGCTACGAACCCTCGACCTTGTGGATAGGAGGTTATAATAACAAACACTACACCACAGGTGAGCCCCGCATCGATTTTCTAGGAATATTTCTAAATGTCATATATCCACCCTTGACTTAAAATTAGGGCTAGCTGTATACGATTCCGAACCTAATGATATTTTATTTCATTTCATATATGTGTGTTCTTTAGTGTAGGGATTTCAGAGAAACAGGAACAAAATTTTTATTTTTTTAATATATTTTTTAGAGCCAATTAGAATCGTATCAATAGGCAATAAATAGCCCCATTTTTGTTAATTATATATCACGTTATTAGGTATATAATTCGGTGGTGTCACATACACTTATAACTGTATATTAATTTACCTCTTTGGCTTGTTCCCTCAGAGCCGTTTAAGGACCAATAATTATACGACTATAAAGTATTTGCCATCTGGAGCTGAATTGTGGAAGAGGAAGCGATCGCACATGAGGAAGCGGAACAATGATCAACGGGGATATCAATGTTAACTGGATAACCGTTAGCCCGCGAGGACAGGGCCATGCAGGAACCCGATTGGTCCGTCAGGAAGTCCGCCATTCATTGGTTATGGCTTTTAGCAACAATATCAAATTAATGTCTGCAGTGAAAGTTCTCTACTAGCGTTCCTTATCCCATTCATTCGAATATGGCCTTCTATCGTTATTGGTTTGATACAATATCTAACTGCACACATGGCGATAGTTGGTTCTAGGCTATTATATAAGTCACAACAAGTTTTTTTCGAAAATAAAAATAACTTTATTACTTAATAAAGAACCGTCTTATATTATATCATCATTTATACTGATGACCGAAATATATTTATTACTAAGACGATAATTTTTTTTTTCAAGAATATTAAAAAGTTAAAACTTTTGATTCAACTCGAAGCGGTAACCTGAGGAACTGATATATTTTCTTTTTTTTTACTATTGTTAAATTTGTTTTATTAAGATAAAACGTTCAGAATAAATAAAAGTGATAATAATAGGGAAACCTCTTCTACTTTTCGCTTGACAAACAGAGAGTGGTTTTCCTCCGACGTAGCACCTAGACATGGCAACGCTGGCTGAGTGCTTACCTTAAAAATTACTGTCAACTGTCACAGCTCTATCGTTTTACAGTCACGGTTTTATGATTTACAATATCTTAATATAATAAGAACTATCATTTCTATACTTTGTACAATATGTGCAATAATTTTTTAAATCCCCCTTTTTAAAATAAATTTTATTCTACTGATAAAATAAAATATAAGTGATAACATTGATGTAATGATGTCCATGACAACTATTTATCTATATATATAAAAGCGAAAGGAATTTATATAAAATTAAAAATCCCCTAAATTAAGTCAACATTTTTTTTGGTCAGTTTTAAGTGACGCTATGTTTGTTTGTAATATTTGTAAAGAAACCAAATGTTTTAGTAACTGCAGTAAAATCTACTATGTGTAAACATAGTATATAACCAAAAATATAAATTAATAAACTAATTATAAACACCCCAAATTGTTATGTGAATAAATATGAAACTAACAGTGTAAATACAATAGTTTTGAAAATGATTTAAAGCGACAACTGCTGTGAATGTCATACACACTAAAAAGCGGAATTATTTTTTATGATTTTAAAACAACCGCCGATATTTTTAGAAATGAGCGCTAAATGAAGTAATATATATATATATATATATATATATATATATATATATATATATATATTATTAAAAACTTCTTCTAAACACCAAATAATTAATGTATCACTTATATTACCACAAGTTTACAGATATAATAAAATTTTAAAAACAAATAAAACTAACACATATCTTCAGTCATTATCTGCAAGCTATTAGGAAAAATGACATTGTTCAATCTTAGGTAAAGATTTAAATATTTACATCTGTAATTACTATTATTATATCATTTTTGCCATGTAAATATTCCCTGACATTCGATATAAATACTTACCATCAGACATTTGATATGTGTGATTAAATTCTTAATTCTGATAAATTAGGCTAACTAATTCCATTATTTTGTAAATGATTTGTACCTATCTATGAATACATTAAAAAAAATCGCTGTACCACTACAACCCATGAAGGGACTAGGGTTCAGTATGTGTAGGGACTGTACTGTTTCTTGGATTACGGTGATGCAGGGAGGTGATATTTCCGCTCAACCACCAGATTTTTTCTCTTCTTTTGAGCACTCTTTTTATAGAGGCTGCCCGTGCCCAACAAGGCCCCTAGATCCTTTGCAGGTCCAAGCCTGCTCACTCCATACCCATCGCCCTTACTTCCTCAGTCTTGTCAGTCAGTGTCCAGCCTTGGAAGAAACTCCCCATTTTTACAATGTTCAAACTCGAGTACCTTGAGTTGAGTGCGGTGATTAAATTCTTATGTAAAGAGGGTCTTACTCCTGCGCAAATTAAAGAGCGCTTAGATTGTGTATATGGGCAGTCCTCCCCTTCGTATTCCACAGTGAAATGATGGGTAAAATTATTTAAGTTAGGGAGGATGATGGTGGATGACCCGCGTCTCAGTTGCCCATTGGAAGCTGTCACTTCTCAAACAATCCAACTTGAAAACCAAGGAAACAGGAGCGAGGTTGGGGCTTTCACAACAAGTGTTTTGAGCATCTTCAAAGAACATTTGCATATGAACAAGGTTAGTGCAAGATGGGTTCCAAAAATTCTTTTCCATTTCCAAGGCCGCTGTGAAGAACTGTGGATTCCAAGAAATCTCTCATCCACCCTACGGCCCAGACTTGGTCCTTAGCGACTTTTACACCGCCGAAGAGCTCCAAGCAGCAGTGGAAGAACTTTTTTTTAACAATGAAGAAAATAATTTTTTTCATGGTATAGAAATGTTGGCAAAGCGTTGTATTAAGTGTGTTGAACTTAGAGGAGAATATATTGAAAAACAGTAAGACCAGTTTTTTCTTTCACCTTTCCTTCTATCCCAGGCCGGAAACGTTTGGACCTTAGTTCCTACTCATGAGATATAAGATCTAATTTTTTCTACTTATAGTTAGTCTAGTCGTTGGTGTTTTTTTTACATTATTGGCGCGACAGACTCATAAAGAAGTCCTTGGCCTGCTCAACCCAATCGTCCCGATCGCCTGCTCGAGTGATGGAGACCTTGCTCAGCCTCAGAACTTCAAAGACGGCATCCTTCCATTTAGCTTTGGCCCCTCCTCGAGGTCTTACTCCATCCGGATTTCCTTTTTACAGCTTTTTAACTGTTCTTTCTTCGTGCATCCTACATACGTGGCCCAGCCTCTTGTTGCGTTGAATCCTGATGAAGCTCGATATCGATAGATATCCATATAACTCCCTCAGCTCCTTGTTCCTACTGATCCTGAGTTGGTCGTTTTCTCGAACTGGGCCGAATATATGCCGTAGAACTCTCTTTTCGAATCTATTCAGCTTTTCCACGCTGGATTTATTCAGTGTGAGGGTTTCACCAGCGTATGCCGCTACTGGTCCAAACTTTAGGCTAAGGAGCTTACTTCTCATGAGCTTTGCGATCCCTAAACATGCTTTATTACCTAATACTACCCTGGCTCTGATTTCCTCCTCCTCATCCAAATTCTCGTCTATACGGCTTTCTAAATACTGGAAACTTTATACGCGATGGAAAGTGTACCTTCCAAACGTGTAGCTATGAGGTGGTCGGTTTTGTCTACTATTATTTATTACCATGACCTTGTTTTTTTCCTCATTCACCTGTAACCCCATTTTTCCAGCTTCCACTTCCAGCCTCTCAAAAGCTCCTTTTAAGTGAATCAGCGATCTTCCTACTAATACAAGGTCATCAGCATATCCTAGAATACCTAGACTACGGTTATAAGATCTAATTTTTTCTACTTATAGTTAATTGTGTCTTTGATGTTTTCTTGGCTGATTAAATCATAAAATATTACTCTTTCTGATAATGTAGAAGTGTATATTATGCAATTCCGTGGTTTTAAATGACTTTATGCTATCTCTTTAGGGGCAGTAAATCACAAACGCAATGCACACTAATACACATTATTTATAAAAGATAAAATTTAAATAGGTAATTATTGAAACAAGTTGTGTCAAAACCTTAATTCATAGCAAATACGATGGAACGAGAGCGTAGAATCCGCTCTTCAAATGTGGTCTTAATTATTCACATAATTTTATATATATTTTTTATTAACTATAGTTAATTTAAATTTATTAGAAAAACAAATGTTTAAAATTCTGGTCGAAGTTGCTACTACGCAGCTAGCTATCTTTAGGGAAAGCTCACAAATATATTTGTGATATTGCAACCTTTTCGAAGATGTCAAGTGTCTGGCTAAATACAGATATGCGTTTTGAGCTGGTATCTGGTGATTGTGCCTGCCTTTTAACAATTCTTGAAGTCACTTCATCTTGTTTACTTTACAAAGATAGCTGCCGCGAAGTTATGAAGAAGTATACAAGGGCTCTCTACATTTAATCCCGTATGATTTTTATCTTTTGGTATTTAATCGGGAAGATTACGACAGCTATAATCTTCTTGAACATATATTTTTAAATTAAAAAACCCGATAAAGTTATGACGTGCCTAAAGTTGCGATTCCACTATCGATTTTCTCATTCCCGTGGGTGAAACTCTCTTATTTATAAAGATTTCTAATATTATTAATAACAATGATGGAAGGTAGTAAAACCCATTATTATTATTTATTTTTTTAGATAGGTTTGAAATTGTTCCTAGACCCTTTATTAATACCATCCATATCCAGTATAATACTTATTGCTTTATAGTGTTGTAGATCGTTTTGTACTTCTATCCAATAAAATATTTTAAAAAATAAATATTATCAGATAATTGGAATGGATTATCCTCTTTTATATATATTCTTTAAATTTACAGTACATTTATGGAATTAGAAAAATAAATACAAAAGCTAAGAACAATTAATTGAAATAAAATTAATGAATATTGTACGACTGTTAGTTTCTCATATATTCAGTTTTCAATTAACAGTCCCAGTCAACAAAATCACGAAAAGTAGTGCTAAAAAATAAAGCCGGAAATTTCGATTATTTCAAATAAAATTAAAATTGCGTAAGATAATGAAATCAATTTATCTTCATATTACATATTTGTATTTACACTTTATCAGTTTCCTCCAGCACCCTTCTTCCTCTTTTCGTAGATTCTGATAGTTTCGTAGACTATATTTATAAACTAGAACAAAAGATATTTAAATTGCTTCAATATAAAACCATTTTACGAAATATAACGAAACAGTGAAGAGTAATGATTACAATATCAACAGACAAACGATTATGTGTCATCTAGTTCAATCTTGTCATTATTATTTTATTTTATTTTTTATTTTTTGTAATGAGTAGGTATTTTTATTCACAAATTTCTGAGAATTTAATTTAGCCCTACTTTTAGACTTTTTTAAATTTTTTTATTCATGGCTTTTATTATAAAAAATATTAATTTGATCGAATCCTTAAAACTAGTGTGCCGCAGGTTTTTGAAGACTATTTATGTAAATGTTCCTGAATAATTATGTTGTTTATCCGTAGATGATGTGGAAAATATCCTTGCTCAACCTCTAGGTTTCTTTTGACACGAGCTGTTCAACTAGGATTGAAGTACCTGCTTTCTGGCTTATTTAAAATCAGCCCATGACACTCAAATATTTAAATAAAAGTGCCCTTCAGGTATTTTTCTCTTATTTTAAATAATTAAATTATTTATCGATGAATGCGCAGCTATGATGGAGTCATTTTTAGCTTAAGAAATCAATTAAGCAACATATATACATTATTTTAATAGGGTTCGTTCATTAAAGATTCCTGCTTCAAGTGATCGGCATCATGAAACATTTAACACGTAGGCACACTTGTGTGAAAATGGCGAAAATCTTATGAACAGGTAAGATATTCGTTATCTGGAATCATTATTTTTAAGTGTGCTTAATGATGTTTTATGTAAAATGTTCAAGTGTTTGAATATTCAGTTGATAATTGAATCGTAAAAAAGTAATTTAAAGATACATTATATGAAATATTTAATAAAGTAATATGGAATAAATTATATCTTGTCGCTACTTATTTGTACATTTCATGTGGATAATATTTCATCCGTTATAAAGGAAAATAAATTATTATTTATAAATGCCGCATTGATCTTTGAAAAAAAGGCTTGTAGGATTGCGTATTGCATGTACACAATTGGTACTTCTGTTAATTAAATCTACGTGTTTTCCAATGGTTGTCCTATTGCTTCATTAAAACTTCCAAGGATGAATAATCATACAGTTGAACTTATCAACAAGGTACAGGCCTCGCACATTATTTTAATTCAGAGGGTTTTGTGAAAAGAAACTAATAACTCCCTATACATGTATCAAACTTACTTTGCTATTTTAATTGAGTGAAGTTTATTAACTATATTTTTACTCCATATATAAACATAATAATTGATTAATCTGACCATAAATTTGTCGGCAAGTTCCGCCTATAAATTTATCTAATATTTAAAACTATATATTTAAAAAAATAATGTTTTAAATTTACGCAGCGTTAATTATAAGCTATATTTGTTTAGATGTATATTGGTTTATAATAAATTGAAAAAACAGGTTGAACGAGAGTTGAAAAAACATGTTTTCCACTTCCTGTGAAAAAAAAGAATAATAATAAATTATTTTAACGGAATCAGAATTAAAAGATTCATTTGTTTTGATAAATAAATCGGAGTTTTATTTATTATATAAAGAAAGGATCACAAATAGTTATGCACTCGTTTTCCATTTCTAGAAAATAAAAATAATTTTATTATTGACTGTATATAGTTACCATAAAAAGCTTTGAACATAATATTAGGTAATATCAAACTAGTATAAATGATGATCTCGATTAAATTATTACCGAAATATACACATTTCCAGCAATCACTCTTTTTTTCACAGTAAAACTCACGATTATTTTAATTTTCGAGGATATTAAAAGAACAAATAAAAAGTTGTGATGACTTAACTCTAAGCGCTAACCTGCGGAAATGATACCAACCAAAGTTTAAAACATATAAGTATTAAATAAAACAAACCTAATAGAAAGTACACTTGTTTGGTAGTGATACGAACTAAATATGGATTTATATGATTTCAATCATATGTAACAACTCGGTTATGTTTCAATAAAATGTAAAAAATATCAAGTTAATCCGTAAAAATTATTTTAAATCTACAGTAGATAAATCGATATGGAATTATTTTACGAAATAGACATACATTGAGGGTAGAAGATTATATGATGTAGGAAAAGATCGACAAGGAAGACATGAGTTGCGGTAGGACTGGATCCGAGGGGATTACGCAAGAGGCGACGCGAGCGTAGAGCGGCCGACGAGAGAGTGAAATTAAAACAAAATGAAAAGTGGGTACCCCCACCCCCGACCTTGGCCCCTCCCACCCCCGGCAGAGTGGAGGGGGCACCTCGACTCCTCTAGCCCAGTCCGCTTCCTTCAGTGTTCAGTCTGACGGCCATCGTTCGGGCCACTTCGGGAGAGCAGTTTCATGTCTCACACTGTTGCCTGACGTGTAGTGCGAGTGTTGTGCCTCTTTAGGATATTTTGAAAAAAACAAAACGAACTCTACTTCGAGTGCCAGTTATGTCTACCGCAGTCATGTCGTCCTCTCTGTACGACTTCAGCGAGCTAATCAAGGTTAGTCTCCTCCCTAATCTATATCGTTGAAAGCAGGCCCTCCTGTTATATAAATCCTAAGACGTTTTCGTAACTTACTAGCGGAGTTCGTGTTATACCTAGTAATGTGTACTTTCCCCTCTGTACATTCTAGTAGTTCCGTTCACCAGGCTATTGCTAAACTGTTACAAACCAGTCATTGCGATTTCTGTTTGAATATCTCTTCGACGTCGCAATCGGAAGACTGTGGAGCGATTTAGGTTTGCGATTCCCCTTACAGCTCTAGGTAACCTATCGTAGTTACACAATCTCCATACACCATTCCCTAACTTGGGTTACAAAATTATTTGAATAATAATTTTAATTTGTACCATTTGAGTCTTCATATATATCCTATCATAGTCCTTATCTTAATAAATTTAGAAATTATCAATTATCAATTCGTAAAACTTATATTATGACTGAAGTTTTATTTTTAGAATCCTTGCCTGTTAACTGTCATTCGTTTAGGATAGTCAAGAACATACATCTGTCGAGTTAACTGACGTTCAGCGAAGCTGGTGCGCATCTTGCCTCTCGGTTAGGGCAGCATGTGTTGTAGCAACAAGTGTTGGGCACCTGTTGCACTATCACAAACACTACCACACTCCCCTAGAACTGTTTATCATTATCAATCTTTTTTATCATTATCATTTTTTATTATTTCTGTGTCTTACATGTACTTAATTAACTCACATTTTAATTTTTTGAACTTATTCATTAGTTCTGAATTTATTTTTATCTATTGGAGTTATGATAATATAATTTTAGTACCTTTTATCATGTATTAATTGGGTTATTGGATATTAATTTTTAAGTAAATTAGATGCATTCACCGTTAAGTTAGATAATGAAGCTGCTCTGTAGGCATTGTTATCTTTCAAAAGAGATAGGGCTTTGATTGATGGAGCGGAGGAAATTGTGTTTTCTTTTCAGCCATGTCTTCCGCCGTACAGTTAATTTCGAAGAAATGCGTTTAGGAATTTCATTCCAAGACCAGTTAAATATTAAATAATAAATATTTTATTAATGAGAATATAGGCTACTTGAACACCCGAAAGCGTTCGGTTACCATTATTATGTTTCAAAAAATTTATTTTTATTTCATCTGCTCAATTTTAATTTGATAAAATCGATCTTTTCCCCCTTCAGTTCCGGTCGAATGGCTTTTTTCGATTCTATTGGTGAAAGCGTTTCAAGGCCTGCTTCCGGCATGAAGAATCATAAAGGCTTGTACTTCCTTGTCTTTCGAATTAAAATATAATTTTAACCAATATGGAATTTTTTAAAAAATTGTTTGCAACTCCCCTATCATGTTTAAGATTAATTTTAATTAAATCCATTTATGATGGTAATGTCAGCGAAGGAAATATATATTTTCCCTTTTATCTGTTAAGTAGGCTATTTAAATAGGATTTTTTAAATAAATGATCCCTTTTTCAAATTATAATAACTTGTTTTAGAAGTTGTATGTACCAATGGATTATGAAGGATAGTTGGTTTACCCATTAATTCTCAGCTTAATCCCATTCCCTTCTTATGGCAGTACCTGGAAGGTCCAATTTTTTTAAGTAGGATGTCCCTCAAGCAGATTGGTAACAAAGTTCATTTCAAATAAAATTTAAAATATTTCCTTTTTTATTTTTGTGAGAATTATATAATATTTCCCGTTCAAATTTACGTTAGCAATACTTATTTCTATAGTTTTCTTTAGACGTCCTTTGGTCTAGTTTGATCTGGTTTGATGGTTTAATGACATTTTTCTATCTTTAATTGGTTATTTTTATCGTATGATGATAACAGAATTTTATTACGTTGCCTGCGAGCATGACCAGAATATTGCATTGTATACATTCATCATCAATGAATAATTAATTTTTCTCCTTAAATATTCATAAGTAAAAAACAAAAAAATCGTTATTCAATAAACTTTTAGAATTTTTTAGTTTAACGTTAATCGCTTTTTTTTCCTTTTTTATGTGTTTTTAATAAGTTTCTATTTTTACGTCTAAGTCCATTATTGGGTTAAAATATTTTGATATTTACATCTTTCGTCTAGTGACAAGACGCTTTTTGATAATATACCATATTTAATAATATTGATAATAAGGGTAATATACCATATTTTCTTCTGACCCTATTGTTTTTATTGTAATTCAAAACCCATAAGTCATTCTATTGTCCGTAGTCTTTACACTAGGACTTCGATTTGTTATTTGAAATGGATTTAAGTGTTGACATGATGAATACATAGTCAATGGAATTACGGGTGTAGTATTTTACTAACTCAACGGGGATAGGAAAAAGAATAAAAGAAATCAGAAAGAGTATAGATCCAAAATGTGTTTTGATCTTAGTGTTGAAGTATCCAAGGACATGTTGCTGTAAGTTTCTTTTGCTTTATCTTCTTGTATCTTCTATTCATTTTAACATTATTATTATTTTAATTTTTTTCCTCAAGCCGTATTATTCGAGTTTCACTGAGTTAATTAAAAATGCCTGTCGATTTTATCTCGGACAGATGATGTATTGGATCGTTTGGTGGTCGTGATTTCTACCATTGTAATAAACAATGGGGGTCCCAGTAATATATGTGATAATAGCATGTTATTGTTAATAGAATTATCTTCTTATTTTTGTTTCTTAAATATATTTGGCGGATTTCCTTTTTCAGTTGTAGGGTTTACTTTGAATTCTCATGATTTAAAATTTGTCGGTATGTTAATACTATTTTTTTATTAATTTTACTTCCTAATTTTTAATTGATAGTAGTTTTCTATTATTAATTCTACTTTCATCCAGCCTTGTATGCCATATTTTTTCTCATTACCTTTTTTATGTTGTTTACTTCAAATCTGAATGGCTTGCTTTTAGTAGCTGTTTTGTATTATTTCAAAGCCTGCACTAGAACTTCAAAGCTAAGAATGTTTTGTTTACATTATGTATTTCTGGTTATGCTAATGTTTTTTGATTTGTTTTATGAACGATTACAGATTTTGAATATTTTTAAATTATATTAGTGGTGTTGTTTACGATAAATGCTTTTAAATGATTTGGGAATTTATTATTCTCAGTTACTAATAATATATTTGTTACTAATAATTATTTTGTTTTAAAGCAAATCGTAATATCATTATGAATCTGAAAAATATTTATAAATTATAAAATTGGTTGAATAGAAAGAATAGAAACTCTGCTAAAACCCATAAAGGTCTCCCCAACCAAAACCTGGAAGGTCTCTAATCTGAAACTGATGATTTGCTCGTTCTACCTAACAGTTGAATCGTCAAAAATTAGTTGAAATCCATCGTATATACTGCTATGGAGATTAAAATATAATAATAATATTAGAAATTTAAAAACATGTTTTGTTTTATTGATGAAATAAGGTATTTTTTATACGAAGTTTATATTTGTATGCATAGTTTTCCAATGCAGTGGTTTAATCATCACTTCCTGATAGTCTTGACATTTGGTGTTTCTTGGTTAGACAGTATCTCCTTGACAACTTTCCCTTCTGCATTAGAGAGGAATTTTCATTTCCATATCAGAGATATGGAATTATGTCCTAGAAAATTATTATTCTTAGTGATAGAAAAATGAATGATACTATATAATAAGTAATAATAGTTAATCCATCGCGTATAACGGATTGTTTTCGTTAGCACCACTCGCGAGGTCCGAGGGTTCTCCTCTGTTTACACACAAAAGAGACTTTAGACCTGAGCAAGTTTTGTTGCCTTGTGGAGTCAGTTGAGATTGGGACGCTGTAGGGATTGGATGTGGCTTTTATATTCGAGACAAAGTAGACTGAAAAATGTCACTAGTTAACGCGCATTTGATAGATCTTTTTATCCAGTGTTTAACTCTCGAGTGTAAGGTAGGTGGCCACGTTTAAATAAATAAAAAAAATTTATATATATATATATATATATATATATATATATATATTTAATAACTCTCCAAGTTATGGTTTAAAGTTTTTGAATTAGATGCAGTTTATCGAACCAAGAAAAAAATAAAATAGACTGAATACATGTCCACCACCAAACCCATGAAAATGTTAAAATGCGTAGCTGGTTTAAGAATCAAAATTATTTTAAGTGTTTTAATAATAATAATTTTATCATTTATTATTTTTAATTATTTCAACTATTCACGTACTGATATGTTTGTATACTGGTATTAGCCATAGTATAATTTTCTTTTTTTTAATTTATTTGAATAAATTACAGGTTATTATATTGCTACGTAACTAATAGCGTTGTTTCAGTGTTATCTATTTTAATATTATTAAAATATTGTAATTATTTTGCGTTAAATTAAAATAAGGCTGAGCGTTTAAAATTTTAGCACTCATATTTCAATTTTTTTTGTTTTATTGTTCTTTAGTACTAATAACGCTTCTCGAGATGTTTAATGTTTTTAATAAAGAAATATTCAAAATTGAGGAGAAAATATATGTAAATTATGGCGTTACAATTTAAAAATGATCTTTTTTCCGTGAAGAAATACACTTATCATCAAATTTTCCTCTTAAGCACGTTATAAACTTCATGACCCCTCATAGTAATAAAAAGTTTTACCCTTAACGGACTAAATGGTTCGATGCCGATGAAGTTAAAATTACTTTCCAACTTTCAAATATATCATAGCCCGAATGTACCTGTAGGCTATTGGACTTGACACTTTTCTCACATCTATGTCGTCCCCGTGTCCGCGTAAATGTTTATATTGCTTTTCACGACCGATTAACACTGTCAAAATGATTGTCATCCAGGGCTCTTAGTGCGAGACAGACTCCAGGGGATGATTATTCTGTTTTGGACCGACCCTGTATTTTTGTGTGTGATTGGAAGATAACTGTGAGACAGTTTGTTGACTGTAGGTTTGGGTGAGCTCAAGAGATGTAGTGATTATATATTTAATCATGTTAAATATGTACAAGTACGAAACGTAGCGTTTTCGAAATGGTGAAACTTGTTTTGCAATTGCTTAGAAACGATAGTTTCAACATATGGATACTATTCAAAAGCATATAGTCGAAAAAATTCCACGAAGGAAAGAAGCATTCGCAGCAAGAAGGCTGTTGCTGCAGTCGAGTTGTGAAATGGCACGCTGATAATTTCGGTATCTGCCACAGCCTGTGTGATATTGGCAATTTCCCGTTTCCTCTTTGATAACTCCGCCGTATCCTGTTCGGAAATGTAATTTTGGCATTCTGGGTAATATTTAATTCTAAAGGTCTTCGTGTCAAAAGTTTGAAGTCATTACGAAATGATGTTTTCCAAAACTCTTAATCCCATCAAGAAGAACATGTAGATATTGGTATTGCTTCCCCTGGATGCGGTAGTGGCGGCAGTAAAACCTTGAACTTTGTCGATCGCGGATTGAATGCGCAGTTTTCCAGACCCGAATCAGCTTTTTTCGTCCTGTCGTTGCAGTTTTATTGTCGAGTCTTTGCTTACGCAGTGAGGCCATTGAATTGTAGGGTTCCAGGCAGTTCACAACGTAGTTAGATTTTTTCCTGTAAGTCATTTACTCAAAACAAATATTTAATTTAATTTATTTCATAATTTTTGAATCTTTACTCAAGCCTTAAGGCGATATTCATTTTAATTTAATTATTATTGTTTTTTAAAATCTGTTTATTTATTTTTTCCTGTCGAGTTGCAATGTTTGATAAATAACGCTGTATTTTCTGGCAATATTTGTTTCAGTTTTGTAAACACTCGTATAACAAAGGGTTTTAATAATCTAACTTGTAGTAAACATTGGTTGGTATATGCATAGTGAACTACGCAAAAAAAATATAGATCAGTTTTGTTTATAATTTAAATATTATGTTGTACCGATGTTTGTTAAAGAACATTAGCTTATTTTTTATTTAAATTTTTTTAGGTCTTTATAGCGTTTTATTTAAACAATCTATGATTATAGAAGTTCGGGTTCTTTCGCTCATTTTAATTTCATAAGTCCCTCGTAAAATTATTTTTGGGCCCTAAATAGACGGGCGCTGCTATAGGCCGATTGCTTAAGTGTTAGCCATGACATCCTTGAACTCTCCGAAATCGTGCGTTCCAGACGAAATTACTAGTATCAAAGGCTGAGGTCGTTCCTATTACTTAAACCCAAAAATAGTGGAAATTTTAAAAAATCAATTTTCTCTATTATTTCTTTTATTATATTCGCATCGTGGTCGGAATAGAACCACAGGCTATGAAGGTCGTCTGCACTATTATCCGTTAGGAATAGTTTGTCTTATTTCTTTTAAGTCTAATAAGAATATTTTTTGTTTATTTATCTTCTGCTGTTTAAAATTAATTTATTTTTCATACAAAGATTCATACAAAGACAAGTTGTTTTATTTATAATTAAATAAATTCAGATTTTTTTTTTAGTTTTCTATTGTGTTGAGGTTTTTATGATGGCTGGTTGTTCGTCCAAGCCAGCTGTTTTTATTGCGCAACGTGCAGCCCATTAAGGTAATTATGCGATTCCACTTTCTAGTTTCGTTCCCTCGCATTCTTTGTTGTTTTCTCTTCACATCTTCGTCTTTCTTGCTATACGTGTACGTGTTTCTGTGGGAATGATTTGGTAAGTCAATAATAGAAGCTTTTCTCGCTAGTTTTTTCCTAATGTCCTATTTTTACTTTTTTCATCATGTTTTAAAAAAAGTTTTATTCCATTCATATTTAGTGCTAAGGAAAAAATGATTTGTAATTGAATAGTTGCCTGTAAGAAGGGCGCATGTTAAATTTTTCAAAGTTTACGGGCGAGCCAAAATAAGAGAACGGGCCAGTTAATTAGGTGACTGTCACATACTCCCTTCTTCCATTTTATAGATTTTGCACTTCCGCTCTTGTGAGTAACACTAGTAAGGTTAGGATATCTTCACATGCGCCGTTCTTGTCTTACTTAGTCTCTTGAGAGACCGATCATCCTCTGATATGATTGAGATGATGATGATGATGAGGACAACGATTGTGTTATCTCTGACCTCTATTTACTGTTTAGGCAACTAAAAACTAACGTTAGCGGTAGGGACCGTCATAAAAAAAAAATGAAAAATGTAACAAACGCCCTTCTTCCAGGCAACTATTCAATTATTATCAGAGTTGTTCCACATGTTTAATGGAAGATATTACATTGTGTTATAAAAGCGAAACAAACGATAGCCAAGATAAAATTCTTTTTAAGGTATCGAAATAGTATTTACAGAAATTGATTTTAATTTTTTTTTCTAAGCGTTTTTCCTGAATGACCTCTATTTATATTAACATATTTTTATTATTATTGTTAACTATTGATTATTTTTAGTAGAAAAACATTCTTGTATCCATTAGAATAATCTGTCCCGGAATAAGATTCATATCCAGAAGATTTTCTAGGCTTTTTGAGGATAAATCCATCGGATTAGGGTTAAGGTTGATTTATAATACCATCTTGGTAGTTTGTGTTCCTCAACAGCCAACAAATATAAAATAATAATTTTTGAGTTGTGTAACATTATTAATAGCGTTGTGAATTATATAAATTCTTAAAATTGCTTAGGCCCTGAAATAATGATCTCTCACAAGTACACAATATTTGGCCTATATTTAAGATAGAATGGAACTAAACCACAAAAATTGGAATATTCGGTTCAAGCTTCTTTACTAGTAAACAGAAATTAAAAAAAAAAAAATAATAAAATTGACGTTTCTTTTTATAAAAAAACAAACAGGCTATTTAACTTTCCGACTTACAAAAATTAATAAACAATAATATTAGATTATTGTATTTTAAATTATATATTGTTATTATATATTAAGTATTTTTTACCAGTCGGTCAAATCACCTTACTGCACGACCGTTGTCTTCAAAATATGAGTAAATCTCTACTACGTCCCGTACCTTTCATGGGTTGTTGCGGTACATTTTTTTTTTTAAGTTGTTATATTTTTTCAAATTCAACTAACTTGTAACTTGCGTTCACTTATTAAATCCTTTACAAAAAAAAAAACTTCGTTTAGACTTCTGTACTAGACTGTATCTAATCGTAAAGCTGACTTTTAACTGAAATATACTGTTGAATCCTCGGTTAATTAGTTAACTGTTGTAATATATTTTCATAAATATTATATAATTAATTACAGAGCGGTGACCTCTCCCCAGCCGCCATAGTTACATAAGCCCTCTTAGATAAGTGAACCAATTACAAGCTTTGATTTTGCTCCGATACCGCTATCTTGCTCTCTCCTACATCTCTTCATTATTGCCTTTTACCTGCCTTTTTTATCAAATAAATCTTTGTTTGAGGATGGCACATATCTTATCACCTTTCTGTTCCGAGGTGTGTGAAGTCAGCCACAGGCCGCTGCTAAATGGTGATATTACCTATATTTCCACTTCGGATATTAATTAGCCAATATTCCTTTATTAATTTGTCATTAAAATGGATGTTAAATATATAAAAAATAACATTATATCGTTTTTAATGGCGTTATCGTTACATCAAACATCTTCAGGCATTTGGATTTTCAAACTTTTCGGTGGTCGCAAAAAGAAATCTAAGCACATAAACTCATCGTAGCAAAGTTGTTTTTGTATTATTATCTGTACCTACTTCGTAAATGAAGGCCATATTGTAAGGTATTTGTTTGTTTAAGTAAA
Organism: Troilus luridus; assembly: GCA_964056705.1. NCBI lineage: Eukaryota > Metazoa > Arthropoda > Insecta > Hemiptera > Pentatomidae > Troilus > Troilus luridus. Next base: position 32,028,838 of record OZ057412.1, read on the forward strand.
ATTTTAAAAAAACATATCATTAATTGAAGAAGCAGGAAAACAGAATAAGAAATACATGTATGAAAAGGTAGGAAACATTCTCTAACAGTTCTCTAAATGCTACTAGTTCTCACATTCACTTTCACGATATAAAAGTTCTAAGAAATACTCATACCCTAAACTTTCACTTAATCTTGTTTTCCCATCTACTTTTTAGGCATTAAGTTCAAAGAACTATTAAAAGTGAGAACGTAAGTAAAGGTTTCATACAAAAAAAGTTAAACCAGAACTTACAAATTCATAGCATAGATAGCGCCACTGTACATTCGTTGCAAGGTTCCTTAGTTCCATAGGGCGACTCAAAATTCTAAATTTACCTTTGTAAAAATATATTTTACGGGTTATATGTAATATTGATCGAATATTTTTAAAGATTTAAGCGTTATCCCTACATTACAATTAAATGTTCAATGTTTTATTTAATTATTTTTAACATAATAGTGAAAATGTCGATGGATACTTTGTAAAGAACGCGTACTGGATTTATAAAGAACACAGTGCTCAGCTTACAGGACGTAACTCCTCTCGAACGACGTTCACTTTCTCTTTCGTCGGACAGCCGCGGTTCGCTGAAGCCCACTTACGTTAAGATCCTCTCGCTCTGCAAGGATCCGATGAAGTGGGGGTTCGATCGTCGAAGGTTCTGGAACCATTGAACATCGGCTGAGTAACGTCTTCTCCGATTAGTGGCATTATAGCAGCTAGGCCAAGGGGACGGGAAGTTACTGATTGTATCTTTTCCTTAATTAAGGTCGCCTTTTCTGTTTGGACGGAAACTCCTGACCAGAACGGATTACATGGCAATGGATTAATAAACGGTAATCATAACGTTATAATCTTCCTCCGATATGATTGTGAAGGAAGTTCTCAGCCTTGGTAGAGAGCCCTGTTTTTAGGTTCCTATTATCATACTCTCCTCAACCATTATATATAAAGCCATTTTAATTTGGTGAATTTTAGGTGTTTTTCCTGTTTAAATATAAACCAATAAAGTGTTTTTTTAGGTTTATTTTCTTAACACGTCGTTTCTTCAAAAGACCAAAACATTGGCAAACTAACTAAAAACATTTTTTTAGTTAAGACTATAGTAGCAATTGTATGGTTGAAGCTTTTCAATTGAGGAGCTACATATTGATATTCCATTTCCATGCTATGACATTGAGTCATATTTTGAGTTGTATCATGTTTGAATCTGAAGTTTTATGGGAATAATGACATAAGTTACAATAAATGAATTTCTGAGGAGCGAGGAGATAGTTGACTGATCTGAGTAAGGAAGGTAATAGTTTTTTTTTTTTTTTTTTTTTTTTTGTCTGTTTATCTTACTTAGCCCTGAAGATGACCCACAATGTGGGTCGAAACGTCGGCACAAAATAAAACAAGTACCCACTTATTTAGTGTTTAATTTGACTGTACACCCAACTATTTCCTTCCTTACATAAATGAATTTCAATACCATCATATCAATATGGATGTTCTAATTTAACAAAGGACACATTATTATTTTTTTAAATTCATCCGGTTTAATTTCGGCAAGATGTATAACTTTCAAATACCTCTATTGAAAAAATAGGTATTTTATTAATAACCTTTTGAAGGAGCGATATGCACATTGAGGTTGTTTATTTTGTTTTTTTCTTCCCTAATAATATAAACATTTAAGCTCGTTTCATATTTTATTTACTTAATTTATTTTCAGTCACTTCATTTGCGGTCAGTCTTGCTTCAGCCTCCTGCTGCTACAGCCCTGAAGATGACCCACAAAGTGGGTCGAAACGTCGGCACATAATTAAATAAGTAACCACTTATTTAGTGTTTTTATTTGACTGCACCCCCAACTATTTTCTTCCTTACCTTAATTTATTTTAGTTTAGAGCTCAATACAATTCTCTTAGAACTTCAAATGCCGACTAATAATACTAAGTTATAGTTTACACGTTTTTTTAAAAATGACGACTGTTGAAGTTTTGTTAACAATAGATTCACTGTTTTTAATAATACTGAAAGAAATCTTTGTTGGTGCCCTTCCTCAACTCATTTCGTTTCATTCCATTTGCTATAAACAAAATTTAAAAAAAAATCAACACTTCCAAAAGGCAAATAAAAACATAACCTCTGTTGTGACGTGTATAAATGAAATTATTTTACCTTATATTAATGATTTAGACTGTATGAATTTAAAATATATACGTTTAGTATAGTATTTCAGTTGCAGCTCGCATTACTTTATTTAGTAAATGTAGAACTATTATCGACTCATTCTCCTACCGCTATGGGCTTTGTAAGATTTCTTCTGAGGAAAACGTGAATTGCATTTGAAAAGGCTTACGAAGACCTACAACGTCTTAAGTGCTACCCTAAGGGTTGTTTATAGGTTTTTTTTTTTATCATCGTTTATTTTTACCATTCTCAGTATAGTGTTAAGTATTTGAAAGCTATTTATTGTTGTAATACTGTGTCAATTTAATGCCTTTGATAATAACAAATTTTTGTTATCTGTATCTGAAATTCCATGATAATATAAATAATTGATAAGCTACTTAGAAACTAGTAGAGCATTAGACTGTTTTGACATTTATGGCTTTGGTGTTCTGTAATGCTTTCTACAACTACAGGATTTTACAACAAAGTTCAATTTTATATTGCTTTTTTTTTATTTATAAAACTGCCTTATTTTACATTATTTATAAACTTAATAAAAATTCTTTTTAATTCGATATAGTAAATTCAGAGTATAATTTATTCATTATTTCAAAATGTTTCTTTTGTTAATTTTTTAAATAATTAAATATTAAAATTGTATAAAAAACTTTCACTTATACCCTTGCTATTCCGGATGACCTCCAAATTCGTTGAATATTTATGGGTCAATTATGCAGTAGGATGTTACTTTATTACTTGCTGACATTTCATGTTCCCACGCTCAGGCAAGACAATTATATTTAATGGAGTATATAATTTTAAAGTTTAAACAAAAAAACCAACTATTACATATGGTTTTTAATAGAGTTGTTATCGAAGTTTTTGAAAGATACCCTAATATCGGTTCGAGTGGATGATATGCTTCAATTATTATTTGAAATTATTAATTATTATTGAGTATTTTTGCTCTTTTACATGACTGTAGAATATATTATGTGTATACACTCGTGTTGTAACAAGTTCTCAGATGACGTGGAAGTAACCAACTCTAATTCCCCACTCATCGCTCCACGAAAAGTTTCTCTATTCGTTAATGAGTGAGAAAGTAACGCGTTAGTGACCAGGCCGGTTATTTTCAATGTTTTTTTCCCTTTCCTATAATCGACTTATATAACTTGTTTTTAAAACTGTCTCTTCGATTGATAAGTGATCGCTCGATCCCTATTATCATTCAGTAGATTCAGAGATACTTAACTGGAGTAATTTATTTTCCAACTTTGATATTTATATTATCAATATAATGACTATATTGTTTTATAATTATATAAGAAGTAAAAAGTAATGTAACAATTCTTAATTTTTTCCCTGAAGTATCTAGAAAACGTAGTTATTGTAGTTGTTTATAAAAAAAAAAAAAAAAGTAAATAATACCACAAAATATTATTTATAATTTATTTTGTTATAAATTGTTATAATTAAAATAAAAATAATAAATATTATAACCGACAAAGCTCCTATTTAATTTTGTTATTACTTGTTATAAATAAAATAAAAATAAAAAATATAATCGACATAGCTCATACTGATAACCGTTGTGATATCAGTTAAAGATGCGATGCTATTGCTACCTACCATAATTCGGAACAACTCGCATATTTGCATTCAATTATTAAAGTGCTATTCATTGAAATTATTAAATTTATTTTTTAAATTACTGTTTTTGTTGCCTTCGACTGATTTTTTTTTTTTTAAAGATATCAGATTTTTTTAAAAATCCAAACATGATTGTTGATGATGTCTGGATTAAAAAAAAAACACGTTCATTATTGACCTCCAAGCATTTAATTTAAAATAGTTTCTAGAGATAATTGTTTATTATTTTAAGGTCGTCGAATACTTCTGTTCTCCTGAAATTATCATTATCATTAAGGTATATAATAAAAATAGCCCTGGTCAAATTTACTTATGCCATCTTTTTCTATAAATGGCTTGATTTTGTTTACTTCAAGTTCCTATTATGAAAAATGTCTTCGAACCTGTTAAGTGGTTGTTTTTAATGGAGTGCCGATTTCTTTTATAGCTGTAAGTTCTTTGAATATACAAGAAAAAAGGCCATACTTTGACCTACATAGCAAGCCCCGAAGAAGACGTGCAGTGTGGGTCGAAATCTCGGTTTCCAGTAAATAGTTTGTCTCTGTTTATAGGAACTATTTCTTTCTCTTCCCCATATTTACTACTAATTTCCTACTTATGTGTTTTCTCTCTTACCATTGGTTGTAGGCCAGTCGTATTCAACATGACATCCTTGTCGGGTTTGGTCAGGGTTTACTGACCCCTCATGCGTGATGCCAACTCCCTCCTGTTGATCTTCCTTATTTATGGCTGGTTTTGATTTTTACTACGACCATAGATTTCTCTCTAATTGTGCTCGGTAATGTTCCTCCCCCACTATTGAACCCGAAGGCCCCTTCTACCTGCCAGGGGACCTCTTTCTACCTGCTCCTTTACCTGCTGTACCCTAGGGCCGTTTTCTAGTCTCTTCTCTTTTGTACCCTCGTCTTCTTCCATGGAGAATCTCTTCTTGTTCTGGTGCGAAGGCATATTCTGCCTACAGTCTGTTCGTCAAGACTCTGCTTTACAGAACAGTTTTCTATCTTCCCTCCTGTGAATAAGTGTTCCTCGCTCATCTGGAAATCCACCTTATACCTTTCGGTTTAGTGAATAGTCATTTCAGTCTTCCAGAAATACATCTATTTCAGTTCTAAAGGTACGTAGTTAATCTTCTTTATTTTCATTTTATGGGAATACAATTCCACATGGACAAAAGCTCTTTAGCTTGCTGTACAAATAGTGTTATTTTAGAACAGTCTTGTCCACTAGTTTTCAGAAATTTAGAGATTTAGAATAAACCTTTTGGTGGCTGTTCCGCTGATTGTCGCTTGGTATTAAGTCACAACTGGTTTTAACGTTTCCTTTTAAATGTTCTAGAAAATAAAAATAAAATTGTGTTTTAGAATGGAAAAAAGATTGTAATTATGTGAATTGTGTATAATTCATTAATCATTTTAAAAAAAAATAAACATTTCTTCAATTAACTTTGGAAGTATTAGTGAGGATATATCTTTTTTGAAACAGTTCTTACCGACATTTACTCGTTTCCCATAATAAGTCTTCTTTTTTTCCATACTAAAACTCACGATTATTTTTATATATTAAGAATGAATATTAAGAAGGAAACAAATGAAAGGTTAAAACTTGTGATTTTATTCCAAGCAACAACCTACGGAACCGATACCTTTTTTTTTTTTTTTTTTTTCTTTTACAGGAATACATTACATGCTTTTTAGCTTCATCTACACCCAAGTGAACTTATTTTAGCAAATTTCTGTACGATGATTTCCGAATATTCAGATGAAACATTTTTGTTTTGCTCCGGTGTTGTCGGTGATGTTTTCTGAAGCTTTGGAGAAATTTCCAGGCTCAAATATTTTTTATTCCCCGAACCCTCCGACCCACGGTCTCGACTATTTCCAGCGTTGTCCGTTGGTCCTGGCACGTAATGTCTTTTATGTATTTTTAGTTCTTGTTGATGGGGCTTTTCTTGAAGGAGGTGCGTACACGTTACTACTTCAACTCAGGAGGGCTATATTAAAAATAAATGTATAACATTTTGTGTGTGAAATAATAGATCATTAATAATTGTAGTGGTCTAGCCTGCGAGTTCAGGCATTTCTTCCTGCATGGTTATAAAAAAAGTTCAGTACGAGGTAGAAACTGTACAGTGGACAACGGTTATGCAGCGAGTTGATTTGTCCTAAATCACAATTATAGAGGCTCGGCGATCCCCAGGAAGGAACAAGATCCCAAAGGATCCATCCCCAGCTTTCTACAGATAAAATAATGTTTTCCAAAGTCGGATTTGAATCTGGGACCTTTGGAATGTAACTCTAGGCACTATCACTCCCTATACTCTCAATGAGCCCTAAAAACATAAATTGGTTCTTCAGTGAGGCAATTTATATAACATGTATAAGTAAATTGTTACATAAAAACTAGAAACAAGTTAATTAAACAACCCATAAAGATTAATCTCGTGTGAATAAATGACATTATAAAACTCAGGTAAACCTAGAGAACGGTTACATTATCAATTGTGTACTCTGTGATGATGTTCACTATCGCGGGACGATAAGAACTCCTGTGGCTGCCGGGCGTTGACTCTTCCATTCTAGGTCAGCGCTAGCCTTTCCAACAGGGTCCTTGCCTATTACCAAACCCATCTTGCCTAATGGGATGGTTTAATTGCTCAAGGGTTCTCTTCAGTAGGAGAAAACCCAAAAAATATATATGATTATTATGTTATCATATGTACAAACATCTAGGTTAAATCAAAAATACCTTACTGAACATGTGACGGCAATACTTAAGGCTCTAAATCACTACCAGGTTCCCAATTTTTCCGATATTCCACTTGCTCCGACTTAAAAACCATAACTTTAATTTAATCTATGATAAAATTTTGAGGCTGCGATTTAACTGTCAAGTGAGGTCCACATCAATTTTTTTAAATTAACGAATGCATTATACTTTCTTGATTTCAAATAAGTGATGTCTGTAGATTTTCATGGCATACCATGTTCCGAAAGCTATTATTCCTATTAAGAATTTAATTATAATAACTATTGAACTTTATTACACCTATTAAACAGTACACATACAAGGGCAGTTGGTATAGCTCATGGAGAAAGTGTTATGCAAGTACAGTAACCGCTTATCCTTCTACTGGTCAGTACGCCTTGCACTTAATATCCAACCAACTACCTCTTAAATTTAGAGATTTGCTTATACATAAGCTAAATTATGGAAGTTAATATAAATAACTTACTACTTACTAAATTTGTGTTGAAATATTGAAACCATTAAATGATTATTTTTCAATCCGTTTCTTAACATACATTATTAAAATTTATGAGATACAACTTGGTAAGTAATCACACTTATTTTTTCAGTAATTCGTATTGCGGTTCAAGTTTTTTTTTTCACTAATTTTAAATTTTGTTTTTTTCTATAGGTAAAATTTTGTTATGAATAAAAAAAAAACATTAGGATGAAATAAGATATGTAGAATTAATACCTAAAAATTAGTGATGAAGCATAGATGAATTAATAGCCTTTTGTTTAATTTAAAATTTTCTATCCAATAAAATATGAATTCGTTTATTGTTTTTTTTTTCGAATTGCATTTAACTTTTGAAAACTTTTTTTCATTATCTTCTACGGTAAGAAACGATTTCTTATTTATGTATTCATGTTCTCCTTCAACAATATTCCCAAGACAATGGTTCCTTCGGTGGCTAGGGAGAATAACCACCAGCCATGGTTGATAGTTCCTTTGCGTTGCGTTTCACCGCGACCTCCGAAGTTTATTACATATTATGTACAGTTTACGAAACAGGCTCCTGACACACAACGTAGAAAGTGAAAACGCAGTTGGCCCCCTTCGGTTTCTAGTGTACAGTTTTAATTTTTTTCTTTAACCCTTAACCCTAAGTCTTGTTATCAGTAATTAATATTTTTATGTAGTATCGGGTTGTTTCCGTATAAATTTTATCTATTTTCCTTGTATTTTACAACTTCTCATTATTATTACTTGAGGCTTTATTTGTGCTTATGTTTTGTAGTATGATTCGTAAGTTCTTATTTTGTTCATTAAAGACAAAATAACAACATTAGTTGTGGAATGAAAACTGGTGAATACAAATTATAAATTAGTATGGTATTAAAAAATAAAATTTTACATTTGGCTGTGGCCTAATATATTTTTTTCTTAAACATAATACTATCAGTTATATTAATACGATTGTTTTGAGTTCAGCTGTTTTTTTTTTTTGTATGCCTGTTATTTTTCTCTTTTTGGATCTAGCTTTAATTTTTATTTCGTTTAATAATTTTACTGTCGACACATTTATAAAAAAAAAGTTATTTAAAATTTATTTAAGCCGCCAATGGTTTCTATATAATATAAATTAATCACAACAATCATATGATCTAATTCGATGCAGTTTTTTACCGATTGTGTCACTTTTATTATAACCTCCCGTTTTGTGTAAAAGTATTTTTATAAAAACAAAAAATTAAAAAAATGATTCTTGTTAATAGTTGTAGTGAAACGAAATTTTCAGCAGTGTGATTCATTTTTCTAACTTATTTATGCCTTAGTTGCCCTGACCAGACTATTTTGCTTGAGAATGGTTGTACGTATTTAGATTTTTTTTTTTGTTTAAAACAAGTTTTGTCTGTTATATCTGTCAGTGAGCTAATTGTTAAATGTGAATTTCTAGATTCAAGTAGATCGACAATTAATGAATCCCGTAAGCCTTCAGTCTGTCTACGCCTTGTGGAAGTCAGTTGTAGAGGTAAGGAAGAAAGTTGAGGATTGATTGTGCTTATGATCGATCCCATTAGTAGGTTTAGTAGATTTCTATTGTTTGTCTTTTACTATTATCTTCTATTGTTTTGCTCTCTCTCTCCTCTTCTTCTTTGTGTATTTAGTCCTTGTTGAAAGAATTCTGTGTGTTGTCATGGTGAAGCATGGATATGAAGTCTTCTTGTCTTTTCCCGAGTATTTTTTGTCTCTTATAGATCGGATGGTTGTATTGTAAATGTGTGTTTTCCCGTTTCTCCTCTTGATAAATCTGATTCCTAACCTCTATTGCATGTGATCTTGAAATGCTTAGTATCTTGATGACAAAGGGAAATAATTTGCATGTATGTATTTAAAATATTGTGATCATTTGTTTATACTTTATTGTATTGGTAGTTTATTATAATTTGGCATTATTATTCTCTAACGAGTAGGAAAACCTTATCTAAATTGTATCGACGGGTCGAACTATCAGTTAAACTTGTGAACCCAAACAATTTTTAACCATTTATCAATTAATTAATCGGTAACTATGCTTTTTAATTTTCTCTTCCACTATTTGAAATGAATATAATATCACTTTTTGTTTTCTATAGTTAAATTAATATTTTTTAATAATCGTTTTTCATAATTATTGTGATAGTAACAGTTAATTTATCTATTCGGATTAATTTTTTGATTTATGCTTATGGGTTAGACATGCTTGTTGCATTTCTGTACCTGGGTTATTTTTGTTAAATTTAATAACTTCTCATCATGAGGTAGTCAGTTATAGAATAAGTAATCTTATAATTAGTATATCATTGAATATAGACTGCTTATTGATTGAATATTGGTCTATTGTTTACTAACTATAGCACTTATCCTCTTTATTATTTAAAAAAATATATATATGATTCGATTAATACTTTCCTGTGATTCAACATACTTTCAATAAATGGCCATATTCACTGTTAGGTGAAGTTAGGGGTACGTGTGAATTCGTTAGAATAAATTATATCTTCGATAAATTATTTTATTTATTTAAGGTTATATAATAAATCTTCAAAACACTACTTGGTATTTCATTTAAATTTTACTCCAGCTCCAAATTGTACGTATTTTTGTTCTAGGGATCGATACCAGGAGCTTTTTTAAAGTTTAAATAGTTTGACCTGCTCCGTTCGCGTGCCGATGATGCCGCTCTTAAATATTACAACACTCTTCGAACGAGTTTTCCATTCTGCTATTGGGTTTTATTGAATACTGAGTTTTTTAATGACTACCCATTATCAATCATGGCATCGGTAATAATTTTTATTATTAATTTTTTCATGCCCCACGATGAATAGTTAAAGAAGTTATCATTTATAATATATATTGGTTAATGGTCATATATACCAGCTGCTTTAATTTGTTCTTCATAAAAACACCTTTTCTCTGTTCACCCACACGCAGTTCTATTGAGTGGTATTTATTTTGAAAACTATTAGCATTTGACATCAAACAAATCAATCTAATCATGTCTTCATTTTTTTTTTTTTGTATATTATATAGATTCGAATTTACAGTTTCATTTCTATAATGTACATTAGAATTTAGTGCATGCGGAGTCGTTGTTGTAGCAACTTTTTATCTTAAGAAGATAAACAAACAAACGAGTTCGGTTAGCATCTAAGTGTGGTAATTTTTGTGTTTTGGGAAATTATAATAATATTATTTATTATTAATAACATGATGGTTACTATTACTAATTATGCTGTTTATACCTGTACGAACTGGGCTAAATAACTATTACCATATTTTGTAATAATTTCTCTGTTATTAAATTTTGTCAGCGTTGGTAGAAAAATAATTATGTTATTGATTATTTAGACTGGGCAAATTCAATTCTTTTTTTTAACCTGCAATCGACATTTAAAAATTATATAGAATTTCCGACATTGTGGATAATTTTTGTTAGCGAAATTATCCATATGTCCTTCGGTTTCTTATAAGAAATTTTAATTAAATGGTAATTTTGTTTTAGTAGAAAATTAGTATTGTAGTTGTAAAAATTGCTGGTTTGAATAGGCTTCCTTAACTTAAACAAAAAATTTATTCTCATATTGCTCTTAATTCGGAGATTTTTAATTTTTAATTAGTTAATTTTTACCAAGAGAGATATGAAAACTTACCTTGATTTGACTTAAAAGAGATATGGGATACACTGGAAAGAGCTTTTTCTTCATACACCTTGCCGATTCGATGATTTCTTTAAGGTAGCCAGTAAGCCCGGTTATCTGAGGTACCTATAATTTTTTCCTAATTCTCTTTTCAATTGGAAATAATCGATTAATTTATAAAAATTGTTAATTATATTCTAAATTTTCGTTTAAATAGTTTCATTTTCACTAATTTAACTATAAATTTATTTTTTAAACTTAAATTTTGCAAAGAAAATAAACAATTTCTCGAATGTCCTGTATATGATTATTCATTTTTCCCGATTTATTATGGTGTTATAATGATACCATCCTTTTGTTTTATTTTCTATTTAAAATAGTAAGTAATTTTCATGATGAATCGTTCATTACCTCACTTTTTTTCTAATTTTCGTGTGAGTTTTAAGTGAAATAAAATCTGTATGACTACGACTCCTGAAGATGTTTTCGTGTTCAGTACATTATAGATACTGTACTATTTCTAATCCAACAGTTGTGCATGGGTGAGCTAATTATAAATAGTTTTACCTATTTTTAGAGATGCTATTGTTGTTAGCGGTTTGTTTTATTTTTATTCTTTATTGTTGTTTCAGCAACAGCAGCCTACTGACAGTAAGCCGAACTGGGAGAGCCTGGAGTCAGATGCTAGCAGACCGCTCCCGTTGTCACTTATGACCACCTTCCTTCTGGAGAACATCGGTCAGTCACACAGGAAACTGGAAAGGACACAATCTGAAACAGTCACGGTCAAGCCTAGCCCTCCAATCGCAGTAAATACCTCAAGGTAATTAATCAGTTCATTCATTATTTATCAATGATTTTTCAACTAATTGGAAGTGTTTCAAACCGTTCATCTTGTTCATGTGTGACATCCGGTTGTTCTTGACAACTTACTGCGATATTTGGTCCTTTTGGTTTTGTAATTAAAAATTATCATCAAACTAAGTAAGTTCTAACTTTTGGAAGGGGGGAGGTAGGAGATGATAATTCATATAAATTAACTAATTACCTAAGCAGAGGGGAGGCAAAGTATCGTAGGGTGTTATGATATATTAAATTACCAATTATTACTTATTTAAATTGTACCAAATAAGATGTAAAAATGAGTTGCTTTAAAAGATTCTGATTTTGAGCAGAATTCCCTTACCTTTCTAATCATTCGGCCTGGGGTTAAATGGTCAGATGAACTGAAAGCAGTTTCTTTAAAAGTAGCATTTCCGGTTTATCAACTATGTATTCTAAATTTTAACAGGTTATTATTGATTGAATAGCTGTTAAATTTAAAAAATATTTAATTTTTGTCAATATAATACAATTTTTGATAAAATTCTATTCATACCTTCCAGCATGGTATTTTTTCGGCTTACCGTTAAATTCTCAAAAAATAGAACAGCAGAACTAGATTTTGCGACTACAAAGGATACGAAATTTCAACCTTCCTTGACTGTTGCTGAGGTACGGTCAAAACAGATTCATGGATGGCCAAAATATATAGGTTGAAATCTAACAATTCAAAATTTTCTTGTTAACAACAGTTTTTTTATTTTTATAATCCTGGATACGAAACCATTTTTATACATTTCAGAGACGGGGGGGGGGGAGGTTCGCCCTTCATTTTGAATATGTAAGCTGCTTATCCTATGTTAATTTCAATACATTTGCCCTGATATACATTATGATGGTTTGTTTACTTTTTTTAAATTAGAAACTAATTTATTAATAAATGGGTGGAATGTCATTACCAAGGCTTTGTGAATTCATAATCAATTTTTTTTTTTTTTTAATCAACATTTTTCTTTCCAATGTATAATCATTGTTTGCCCACTTTCTGTTCACGGCGTTAATGGGTGTCTTTTAGTTAGCGTTCTAGATTACACCCATTGCGCCTTAGTTCTTTAAAAGCCATTCCTTTGACAAAATAATGACTAAAGATAAAAGGAAAGACAGCCATTTAGAGAAAACTTTTTAAATAGCACTAGCTCTCTTCACTGCCGAGTTCGTACTTCACCTTGAATATTATGGCTGGTTTTTGTTTGTGAATGTCGCCATTAAGGAGAAGTGTAGCCATTCTAGGCGGATCCTGTTAGTCTTCTGTTTGAGTTTTAATAGCCTGTCGAATTGTTTCGAACAAGGCCGGACACATATTCATTAAAAATACGTGAGGAAAAAAAAAAGGGGGAAGAATAATTGTTCGATAATAGCCTGGAAGTGAGTCAGCTGATAGATATCTTGGAAAGTGAAGGACACTTGGTTGTTGGTCGGGGAAGGATTTTTTCTCTTTACGTAACTCGGCAGGATCCTATAGCCATGACTTAAAGATGTCTTTTAATTCAGTTCTACCCAAACCTGCGTATGTTTCTAAATACTAAATTATGTATTAATATATATCTTTCTCCATTAATCCAGATCTTGTTCATTTAATCCTGTTGAACATATAATTGTTCCATGTTAAAGATCCTCATATCTACGCTACAGAAATGTTTTGCTTCATTATTGGAAAAAAAAATAATAGAAATAATAATTATGACTCAATGTTTATGATCATCGTTTCATCCATATGACAACTTTGTAATAATAGTTCAGAACACTTCATAATGCCCTTCTTGAGTATCAGAAAATAAGAGTGAAACCATCATAATAATATAAATAAAACAAAATAAAATATTATATTTTAAATTTTCCTCTACAAGGAATCAAATAAACTCCTCAATATTTGATATTTTCCAACAGTAACGATGAAGTAATACTAGAACATTTCAGGTAATACTTGAATGGGAACTAACTAATCCAGTAATGCAATCTAATTCAAGCAATATATTGCGGTCACATAGAGTCGCGCGTAGGTTTCAGAAAGTCGTGGGAATTCCATGACATCATAACTCGTCTGCTAATTAAGTTGGACCTGGACTTAATTCGTACTCCAAGACCAACTTTACGTAATTGTTGCTCTCACTCATAGTATGTAGGAAGTGAAGGTATAATTTCTCCATTGCTGATTATGTTATTATTTTAATTAGTTAGTCCGTATGTGCAATCGTAGAGAATAACATGACACACGGATCATTAAATAATGCTTTGTTTTATAACATTATTTCTTATGTATATACTTATGTCATAGAGATGATTCAAGTTAATTTATAAATCAATCCTTACTTCTCGTTAAGATCCTTCTGTTGGTTCCCCTAACTGGATGGTGATATATTTGTTGGAGGCCATTAGGGTGCGACATGTGAGTAACTCAGGAAATAAGCGATATCATTTCTTCTGCTATGAGTTGTGCTATCGTACTCAGTTTCCTCTCGAAATTCCTTTTAGTCATTTCAGAAACCGCAGTGTATATTCTTCGAATTTAATAGCGGAGTTAAGAATTCGAATGGGCAATCAACCCTTGTCTTTTTGATAGCATTCTTCTGAAATATTATTTCATTAATTTTCCCTAAAATATGCGAAAATATTGAATTCACATTTCATCATAACCTCTTACGCTCCTATTAAGATGTTTTACGACATTTTTATTTTTTTGAAATTGAGCCAACTTCTTCCAATTAAAATTCCTGCAATTTCTAACGATTCTGAATATATCTTTTGAATATTTTGGATAAAATAAAATGAAAAACAACCAGTATTATAAATTCTCTCTTTCGTTAAATACCTGGATTTATTAGAGTTTAGGTATTGTGTGTGGTAATTTGTTCTTTTAAATAATTTTTAATACTTAAAAAAAAATGCTTGTGATTATTAAGATAAGCGGTACAGACATTTTTTACTTAGCTCAGTTGCTGGTCCTGTCCCTTAATATGTTTAACCCTTATGTTGTCTAAAGCAAATGTTTCTGATGCATTCTGAAAATTAATGATGAAGAAACTTGCTTCAAACGCAGTATCGAAACTAAAGTGATTTGGTGTGAAATGTAACCAATGTTAATTCATTATTTCCAATAAACGTTCTTCAGTGAATTTTCCGAACCTGCTATCGTGTTTATGACCGAAAAAAAGGCTTGAAACACTCTTTCTGACCCATACCCTTTGGGACTTAAATGTTTTGAGTTCAATGTACCATCAAAGGAACCTAGGGATGTTCTATTTATTGGGGCCATATATCTGTTTATATGGGTCATAAATTTTTATTGGGAATATTTTTTTTTTTATTCTTATTTAACCCTTCCCCGGGCCCTTCCAAGGGACGGCAGTCAGGTATTTTTGTTATTACCGGGAAATAGAAATTTCCAATAACAAATTTGGCTATAGCTATTACAGCTGCCATTCGTCCCCTAAGATACAAATGTTTAAAGTATTTAAAATTGTTATAATAATACTTTATAGTTTTAAGGAAGCTCATAATACATTTTGAATAATTGGAAATACTGTAAATGATACGTCCTATTTTTTCATAATTCATAAAATTCATAAAAATTTTAGTATAAATGATTTGCTACTGAAAATATTTATTAGTATAAATTAATAATACTTCGTTTGTGTTTTATTTTTTTAACTTTTTTGAATTCATATATAAGAATTTGTTTTAAAAATAGGATGTGACGAATGTTCTCACAATGTACTTTGTTTGAAATAGAAGTTCTTCTCATATATACAAATTTTGTCAGTCTACTTATTGTTTTTAAACTTGTCTTAAATAATGTAATAACAAAAATATTTTCTTTTTACATTACTCACTTTTTAAGGAACAATCTTATAATTTTATATATCTTATAATAAATAAAATCATCATTAAGTATCATTGGGGGAGAGTAAGAAAACAAAAATTGTACGCTGTCCAAAATACGGCTAGTCTAGTGCCTGGTCGTGTTACATACGTCTTAGCGCCTGGCGGAAGGTAAAATTATTTAAACATTATAGTTAATATTGTTGGCTGTATTAAATTTTGTATAGTTCCATCTATTATTTATTTTTTAACTTTGACTTTATCGTCTGCCGATAATCTAGTGACTATATTTTCCTGTATATTAAAAAACCGGTATTCGATTTTCATTAAATGTTAAATTATTTTTTTTTAAATTATTTTTCCTGAATTTACTTTTTCAAAATCATTCAATCCCTCCTCTTCAAGACACATCATAGTTTTTGAATTGACGCATTCGTTGGCCTTTTCTTATTGGAATAGTTTTGCGATGAATGGCTGGGGCACAGAGTTCCACATGTGTGTAGGGGGCATGTTCCCAATGAGGGCCGTACAGCTGCCTACACATTACCACCAACCGCCAAGGGCATGCGGGCCTTCAATGAAGTCTATTGCTTTTCTTAATTTTATTTTATTTTCCCCCTTCAACTTTTGGTTAATGGGTCGTAAGTGAGCGTTAACCCACTTTGCAAAAACTTCTAACATTTGGTGCCTAATCAGACATATTATGTTCTACATTTTTTGTCATCTACTTAGGAAAGAGTCCTGATTAGAATATTTCATTTTAAAGATTTTCGACGTCGTGTAGATTATGAAATGAATACATTCAACGTTAAAAAAAACAACGCTTTCTGAAGTCCTGAAACTAATTATGGGAAGACTTTAATTTTCATAAATTATTATTAATTATCCTCTTCTTAGAATGATCCTTGAGCTGTGAATGTTCATGTTTGATTCCAAGAACGTGGACGGGATAATCCGCTCTGAGGAGTGTGACGTCCCAAAAGAAAAAAAAGATTAGTACCGTTCACAAATATGATTCATCATGCTATATTATATTTAAATTCGTATAATTATATATTCTGTTTAAACATTAGCACGTCTAATCTGCTATGTTTTTAAATGATAGAGGTTTCTGTGAGAGTAGTAAGTGTAAAAGGGTTAATGAAGACAGTTGGTTACATTGTACGCCATTGTTATGTGTTTGCACGTTCGATGGTTTTCTACTCTTGACTAATCAAGTCTTTCCAAATAAAATATTTATGTACTCAAGACACCCTACCCTCTTTAACTGCGAGCAGATGGATAGAAAGAGGGTACGAGCGGAAGTCCTTAAGAAGGGACGTTTATGTTCATCCCTTCAAGCCCTTCAAGGGGTCGATCTGGAAGGGTGGGTCCATTTCCTGTAAAACGAACTAAATGACGAACGGTCAAGGGCGCTATGATGTGGACCAGTGGATCAGAGCTGGCCAGCGAACTACGTGACTCCTCGCCATGGAGCTACGAACACGTGTGTGTGTGACATAACTGCTTACGGCTGCTCCTTGCGGTCAGCGAACTCCTCGGGGATAGAAAGTTAGTGTAGAAAGTATTCCGCTATCTCCTCCGATTGTCAGGAAAATATCTCTCTTCTCTCGTAACAATGGCAGCCGGTTTCGAAATCGAATCCCTTACAATTCCAGGTTTGAATCCCGTGTGTGTGCTGGGAGTCTCCATGGAATGGTTGGGGTGGGGGAGTCTCTCCATTCGGAAGGTTCAAAAGATAAGAAGTATTGGATTTGAGGATATACTTCAAAGCGTGAAAATCATTTCATACAATGACTTGGTGACATTTAAAATCATTACCAGTACTTATCTACTTAAAACCTTGTTTTAATAAAAAAAAATGTAAATATTGTCTAATGGATAAGTAAGGAATCCGAAAGTGCTGGAAGAAAGTCACAATATTTCTTAATATAGATACGAAAATTAAAACTTTAAAATATGAATAAAAACAATGCTTTCAAAACGTACAGTACCTCTCATTCTCATTATCGAATTCATAATTTCCAAAATTATTTAACTTAAGTGAACTATTTTTTTGCTCTTGTTATTTTAATTAATTTTTCTAAACAAGTTATGAGAAATAATAATGAAATGTTTTGTGTTTGTACCCTGTTTAAACAACTTTCACCACTAATTTACTTTGTGGAATAACAAAATTTTGTTTTCTGTCCCTTCTCTAATGAGCCAATATTTCTTTGGACTAGTTTAAAAACATTTTCAAGTTTTCTTATAAATGTTTAAAGACATTATATGTCATATCAGAGTATAATTAGTCGTAACCATAGATTAACTAGTTGCTAGGAGTTAGCCATAAAATTTCTAGGAATTTTTCTCTGAACCTTACATATTTATCACACTTAACCATATTTTTTAATGATTAGAATTGCTATTTTCGAGCTATGTTTTGACTGATTATTTCGGCTTTTTTTTCTCTCTAAATTTATCTTGTTTTGCGGAATCTTGGTGGGTTCCGTACGAGGTGCTTGTACTAAGGCTTGTGGAATTCCTTTATTTTGTTTTCGACTTATATATAGAAAGGTGTTTGCGTTGATTCACCAAGGCACAGCGGAGGTGTAAACTCTCGCTGTATAAATGAAAGGTCGTAGACTCGTGTTTTCTCAGCCGAAAGTTTTTTCAACGGTTTTGTAAACCAACTTTTTTTTCCCTCTCTTTTGGTTTGTAAAATTCCGGAGTATGTTGCTTACACTTCCAACCAGTGTTAGGAGTAAATTTAGCTACAGTTTTGAGAAGTTAGTATGTGGAAAACGTATTTCTGTAAGAGACGTACGTAACACGGTACCTAACTTATGTA
This sequence comes from Troilus luridus, assembly GCA_964056705.1. Taxonomy (NCBI): domain Eukaryota; kingdom Metazoa; phylum Arthropoda; class Insecta; order Hemiptera; family Pentatomidae; genus Troilus; species Troilus luridus. The sequence continues at coordinate 32,047,121 of OZ057412.1, forward strand.
ACGGGGCGTCTGATAACTTTCCCTTGCATGTCCCTGGGCCTTCAAGCAACTCTTACGCCTATTTATTTTTAGACAATAACTAATGATCCTAGACAGTCCTATCTCCGATCAGCTCCGCTTAATGTTAGCGATTGCTTCGATTTATCACAGTGTTACGTATTAAGGAGGACAAATTGTGATGACCGTCATCTGTTATTTTAATGCCATACATTCCAGTGATATAATGATATATTTTATTATTTATTCTGTATTGATATCGTGTATTAGAAATATATAAAGCCTTCAGACGCCCATCTTGGAAGATATCCCCACCACGAAGACAGCCGAGTATAGGGAGTTGCATTTAATATGCACCCCATGTCTAAAGAGGCGTTGTGCCTCGCTATCATGGCCTCCGTATCTTTAGGAACCATTGTCCAAGAACCTAATTATTTTATTTTCTTTATGTCTTATCATTTAATACAGAGTTAAAACTTAGCTTTCAAAGGTGCCATCTAACTTAAAATAATAATAAACTATTAATTTGAGCTAAATATAGTCCAAAATAGTGGTTAAAAAATTATTGTCCTAGCTGGTGTTGATAGTTGACATTTCGCATATTTAGACCGTAGTTCAGCATGTCTGGCACTTTTTCAACACCCAAACTACACCTTTTTTGCTACTAAATTTCATGTTTCTGACTCATTTGGATTTTAATTTAAAATATATTTTGTAGACAAATTAGACCGATTGAAATACGTTTTTTTAAACACTTTATGGATATTTTTGTTTGTTTGTTCAGTTAACTTCAATTTATGCTACTATGACTGATCTGACGATTCTACAGCGGGACGGCTGAATTTGGCCTGACCAGGTATAATTAGGATAGGGATTTTTAACGAGTACCTGACATCGCACAGGCTAGGGACCCTCATTTTAAGTCCCTTTCGAAGGACGGCATAACTCAGGATTTTTTTGCTTCTTTTAAAAAATCCTAAGGCCACCTGCAAGGAGAGGAGTGGCTCAGTGGTAGAGTACTGAGTTACCATGCCGGAAATCCTGGTTCAATTCCCGCTGCAGGCCATGATTTTTATTTCGTCTGTTTGCAGCGGGAGATGGATCATATAGGATCTAGGACCCTCCTGGGGCCCACCCAGCCTCTATAAAATATTATAAACATAGGGTACCCAAAATAAGGGGGAAAAATCTGGCGGTCGACCGTGACCTAGGACAAGTCACCTCCTTGCAGAACCGTTGTCCATGAAACAGTACAGTCTCTACCATGTACTGAACCCCAGACCCTTCATGGGTTGTAGTGGTACAGGTTTTTAAGGCCACCTGCCGGACTGCGAACTCGCGATCTTGGGCATAGTAGGTTGTTATGTGACCACTTCACCATGGGTGACCATATGGATATTTTTTATTAAATATTTCTAGAGAATTCAGGAAAGTCTTGTCTGTATCCCCAATAACAATTAAGATAAAACAAATTTTACGATTTTTAATATTAAGGCTGTGCTTTGCTGGGATAGGTATTGCGATTTGTTGGGACCAGTTGTGTAAGAGTAAGATAAAAAAAAGACAATGTAGCTTTGTAAAAATTGGTCAGTCTTTCCTTTCTATTCAATTTTTTTTTATTATGTTTAATATTTTATTTATATGGTTTTTTTACCTCACATATGGTATGTATACCAATTTATTAACCAAAGGAGGACAGGGTCCTTCAGCTGAGAAACGTCATTAGGCGGAAAGTTAATCAATGCACCATTGTCAACGGTTATGAAATTGCATTTCTGAAAATATTATCGTTTCCCTTCGCTTTGTTTGTAAATAATAGCTACACAGCTTTCTATACCTTATGAATATTCACTTACGTTTATTTTCGCAAGCCATAATAAATGGTAATTGCCCGGCATAAGTTAAATTTTATATTTTTATATTACATAATTAATAAAAAAAATAAAAAATAGATACCTGGTTTAAAAGTAGAAAGTTTTACACTGTTGAAACTAAAAATTGTCCTGTACCAATCGTGCTTGTGTGGCGTTACTTAAAATCCCTTCTAGCCAACGAACACGTGGACTCGGTTCTTATTAAGATTTTATGGAGTGGTGTTAGCAGATATTTCATTCGGGATCTTATCTGGTTATAACATTACGTACTAATTACAACATCTTTAATTACCCTTAAACTTGGGCGTAGTATGTTTTCTAGGATGACTGTAATGATATATGGGTTGTAATGATATAGTTTTATGTTACGTATATTAAGTTTGAGTTTTTTTAAAGATTTCTTTTGCCGGTTAATTACTGTCCCTGTCCTTACGGGTATAGCTATTGAATTATCAATCAGCCTTTTTATTTTAAGATAACCACAAAAGATATATGGTATCTGTGGTTATTGCCTGCCTGGAGAAGAGCTCTGACAATTTCCGCGGAGCCGCTGAACAGGTTGGGGACGGCCGCTGGTACCCACTTTATGGCCCTGATCCGATGAAGAAACCAGTCGATTCCTTTTTAGTCAGGACTAGTCCTCGCTGACCTTTAGCGCTCTCACATTTACGGCCACTTTTTGGACGTGTTGTGCGCTTAAGCGTCAGGAAGGGGGGGGGGGTTAGTCGATTCTGAGGAAATTATGAAACTCGGCTTTCGTACTCTTTTTTTTTGGGCGGTGATATCCAGTTCGGGTAGGTCTATCTAGTTTATCACGAAAAGAAAAAAAAAACAATTTTATTAAGAAGTGTATTTCCCTGTTTTATATCCTAACACGCCAGAAATTCCCCAATCGAAAAATTTAGCATTAATCTATATACACTCGAGATAAGTATTCTATCTGTTTCATCATTCGACAAATACTCAAAATAACTTATTGAAGTCATTATTAATCTTAATAATGTATTGATGTCAGAGTCAATCTTCACTGATATTACAACTCCATATCGAGAGAAGATAAAAAAGTTATACTGTTGTTTACTCAGAGATTTTCTTTTAATTTTTTTTTATATAAGAATTAAAGAAACTCCTTATCAATGCCAGTTAGGGACATGACATATTCGATAATACTATCTCTGAAAGGGGAGATTACTTTGATATCACAAGTGAGTTCTTATTAAAACTCGAGAAGGGAAAAAACAAGTTTTTGATACCGATATTTTATATTGCTTAGTTTACAAAACCCTAATTACAATTTATAATAAAATAAACTCAATAATTCATTCATGTTTTACTGTTTAAATTTAATTTTTGTTTCCAGTGTCAATTATACTTAGTATAATTATTTTTTCTAAACTAACTTGTAATTTGTCGTCCCAAGAAATTAGTACCAACTGCTAATACTAATTCCTGTTTTCCTTTTTTTAGTTTTTGTGCCTTCAGGTTTTTTTTTTATTTCAATCATAAAATGTTATTATATGTATTCAACGAACCCATTAGATATGTCCCCATAGCGATCAAATCGCTAAATTGCTAAAATTACTATCTCCTTGGTGGCCCAATTACTGTAGCTAAAAAATAATTCGTTGCTAAAAGTTGCTCGGTATGTTGAGACATAAGTTGTCGGTTTAACTGCGTAGTTCTAGTTCTGTCGTAAGAGTTTTATTTTCGTTGTAATAACGGAAATTTACATTAAAAAATACTTTAGTTAGTTTACGTAGTCTCTTTATTGTAAATATGCCTCGACGATGCCATAAACTTTTTGGACAGTCCTTGGATAAGAGCCACGAAGTACCGGAAACTCGGATAAAAAAAACGCGATAAACACGAGCTAAGTGTAAAAACCGTGACATTGGATATTGACAAGGTCAGTAGCATTAGTTTTGCAGGCAATATCAGATTGGCAGCACGTCCTGCCCTTGCCCTTGTCAGTTCTGAAAATCGTTCCCTTCTGCCCTGCGGTGGTCATACAGGAGTATGTTCCACACCTGGAGGCGTATTGGTAGTCTAGAAGCAAGTCTAGTTTGAATAATAACTTAGGATGAGCGATTAAATTAGTAAAATAATGGACATTTATAGCATCAATTACAGTTCTGGAAAGGCCTGAAACAGATGTGACTCCCAAGCTATAATGGAAGAGAGGAAATGTGTCTTCAAATATAGTTTTTTATTTTCCTCTTCAATTATTTGGTTCCCTTTACCATTAGCTAATTCCATGCACTTAACCTCAGTTGCCAAGGTCCTGGCAGTTATGTGTGTCCGCAGCTCGTTGCATGGCGGCGCAAGGACGAAACGATTTGCCGCAAGGTGGATGGACCCAAAGGTCTTCTTGTTCTTCTTCCATATCATGTTAGACAATCACTAACAGGAATCGATTAACTTATTTCATCGTTGTATATCTAGTTAGAGGATGCGGCTTTATGCGCCCGACCGAAGGAATCCATGGTCATTAATCACCAAACTGGTAACCAAAGCATATACAGTAGATAAAAAAGCATCCCTGACCACGCCTTGTTTACATAAGCAAAGGTCGCTGCTCTGCCGGTAGTTGATTGGCCAACATTTGGCGGCACGCCTCGGCCTTGCCCTTGGCCAATGTTCGCTATCTTATTTCTGGATTTTCGAAGAAAATTTTCTAGTATTTTAAGCCGGTCTCAATCCGTCATTCTTACGTTGCCGATGAGGAAAACTACTATTTTTAGGCGTTGTTCCAAATTATTTGAAGGAATCATATCGTCGTTTTCTCTTAAGAAATCTTATGGTATACTTGTTTTACAATACATAATTTAAAATGCAGTTGGAATGTATTTGAAAATTATAATTCAATTTTTATCACCAAAATTGCAAACAGCAAATAAGTTTAGGACCCTATTAAAAATAAACATTAGTTAAAAAAATTTACTCCAGTGTTTTTTAGTTATTCGAGTTATCTAAAATTATGAGTATACACTTTCCTAGAAAACAACCGGTCAGTTTTGTCTAATCTTTTTTTCGTCTTTTTGAGATCTTCAGTTCCGATTAACATCAGTGTAATAAGCTTTTTGTAATATTGTTCTATTATTGTCCTTTTGTTAGGATCTTCATTAAATTATCAATATTCAATAGTTTATAAGTTTTTAAACACTTCTAACTAAACATTCTGTTTTTTAAAATTACATTTATGCCCGACTTGCTGACTATTGGCTTGAAGCAATCAGTTATAGAACTCTCATTGTTGCATAAGTTACTAAATTATATTTGATATATTTTCCCTTTTTTTTAAACAGATTTTATTTTGATTAATCACATGTATGTACAAGATGTATTTGCTTAAGATGTATACACTGCGATAAGACGTTAAAAAAAAAAAAAATTATAGCTTCGGTGTTAGTTGCTAAGTGGTGAACAAACACGTGACATTTACCTCTGAGTTTCTTCGCAAACACACTCGTTACAAAAGAGTGATAATGAAGCGTTTGCCGTTAGTTAATAAAACTTATTGCATCGGGTATATTTTATGAATCACGTTTTATATAATTTTTGTAATAACAGTGAAGGGGGGGGGGTTATGGATCCATTCTAGGTCAAGCGACTTTTTGGTATCAGTTCCACAGGATGTCGCTTAGAATTTTTACTTTTTATACGTTTCCTTTTTAATATTTCCCAAAATAAAAATAATCTTGAGATTTTTAATAATCTTGAGTAATATTTCGGTAATCATTTCATCAAACACTTCGAAGTATATATAACCTAGACAGCATGTGCAACTCAATTCTTTTGTTTATATACATTAAGTAATAGTTATTATATAGAGTCAGTAATACAATTATTTTCGAGAATATTAAAAAGGAAACGAATAAGAAGGCGAAATTTATTGTGATTTAACGCGAAGCGACAACCGACTTTTTCGCTTGTGGAAGCTGTGATATGATAATCTTTTAACAATGTAATGATGTTTTAAAATAAAGTATGGGAATCAGATATCTATTCCAGTGATTCCAGAAACCTTGAAAACGAAATCAAGTCGATGGTTTGGTCACTTCCGATAAATTTATCTTATATTACATAATGCTGGTGATGTTATACTTGTTTGCTTAACTAACCTATATCTGTTTGAATGTTGCAGGTACAAGACAGAACTGTGCCGACCCTATGAAGAGTCCGGTACATGCAAGTACGGCGAGAAGTGCCAGTTCGCCCACGGAGGACACGAGCTGCGCTGCCTGGTGCGACACCCCAAGTACAAGACGGAGCTGTGCCGCACGTTCCACTCGGTGGGGTTCTGCCCCTACGGGCCGCGATGCCACTTCATCCACAACGCAGAGGAGGCAAGGAGCGGGCTGAGCCCTCGCCCGTCGTCCTCCCCGACTTCCTCGCTGGCCTCTTCGCCCGGCTACTTCTCCTCGCCTCCCCATTCGCCACCTCCTTCGCCTGCCTCTCCTGAGCGGCTCCCCGTTTTCAACAGGATCTCGAACACCCTCCTCCCGATGCGCTTCGGCTCCGAGCTCATCGCTTGATGCCCGCGCTTCACCACCCCTCATCCTCATCCCCTGGACCCTACCCCCAGTTCTTTCTAATTGAACTTTTATTTATTTTTTTAATTTACCAGTTGTGTTACATTCCAAGCGGCTTTACCGCTCAACAGGGATATAAAGTGCCTTAAAAAATACAGTTATATATTTGATTTTCTTGTTTTTGTTTTTAGGTATAAAAAATTTTTTATTCTTATATATGTAATTATTGAAAACAATTTGAAATTTTTGTCGAAATTGAGGTTTTAAATTATTTAACTGCTGCGGTGTGTTATCTCACGTATCCTACGTGTCCATTACACATCTCATTGAAATTGATCTTTCCCGATTTTATATACAAATTTTATTTGATTTATCGTGCTGTCCCTAGAGCCCTTTCGAAACTACGAAGGAGATACGCAACTGAAAATATGTGATTTTGTAGATAAAAACTAAATAAATATTGAATAAAATCTTCAGACTTACGTCATTTATATGTTGTTATTTTTTGAGATTTTATAAGCTTAAGCTTTTTTTTTTTTCTTTACATTGTCTAAACTTAAGTATTTTTGATTACCATCATGAATATAGTCATGTTTTTGGGAGTTATTGTGGTTTCTGGCTCAAATAGTTTAGTCTAAACAGATTGTTTCTTTAGGTGCGCAACTTTGAGGTGCCTGCGCACATGAGTTCCACGGCAAGGTGCTGTCATTATGTTTTATTTATAAATGAGCAATATATGTAATTTATATAGTGTGTATATCCATTGTGTGTGAGTGTGAAAGTTACTAATTTCATTCTTGCAGTTTTTTTTCATTTTTTTCTAATGTATATCAACCTGGACGTGTTATTTATTTGTATTTTTTGTGTAAGTTGTTATTATTTTTTTACTCTCCATGATAAGTTTATTTATTTGATGTGGCTAAAGTGATGCCCATTACTAATTTAATATGTATTATATTATATATATATATATTTAAATATGATTATATCCTTGAATCGCTGTGTTTTTGATGATAATATGCTACTTCCTCGTATATTTTCTAACAAAAGCTTCCAAGTTTCGAGTTTAGACTCATTTGTATTTGAGGAAATTATTTATTTATGTACATTTGCAGTATATTTAATTTACCACTTTTATTTTTTTTTTAAATTGTGGAATTTCATAAAAAATTTTATTTATTTTAATTGGAAGATAAAAGTTTAAATCGAACTTGATTCTTTTTTTAATGGGAATATTTTTAATTGGCATTTATTTCTTATTTCACTTTTACTAAAAACCTTTCAAAATTGAAATGTAAAAAAAATTTTAAAAATTAAAAAAACAAAAGTGTAAATTAGAATATTGAGAAGTGAGTGTATTCAAGTTATCTCTTTATTATATAATTATTTTATGTTGTATAAGCTGTCTTTTTTATTTGTATTTATTACATATTATTTATTAATTATCTGATAAAGTTTTTTATTATTACAATATTTATAACAGTTTAGTAGCACATTTACCTATTTAGGTTATGTAAGATCATGAGTGCAAACTATATTGTATTTATCAAAAAAACATATATTAAAGTGTTTACAAAATATTTATTATTGTATTGATTCTTTTATTTATTATAACCCCAAACCACTCCTAAGATTTTTTTTATTAAGTGAGATTTCTCTTGTGGTAATATACATATTTAAAAATTAGCAGTAATTTATTAAACACATCATTATATGTTTGGTATTTAAAACAGAAAAAACAATAAAGATATAATCAATGAAATATTTATTTATTTAAGTACTCTAACTGGTTTGATACAAAATAAAACAGTATTGTGATGCAGTGGATGCTTTTGAAATTAAAATCCAAACAAAAGGTAAGTAAATTTTTGTTTATCCATTCTGATATCAGCTCTGAAAATGGAGTCAATTTGAACTAAGATAGGACACTGATTGTTGAAATAGAAATGTAAGTGTAAATAATTCTTGAGCTAACTTGTTCCATTTTAATACCCCCTCAGAAACGACCTCAGCTAATAAATAAAAAAACTAACTAAAAAAATATTTAAGATTAATACTATATGTGTTCTGATGCATATGTTGTATTCAGTTTTATTATAATTTATTAAAATATTGTAGGTTATTGAAACATTGTGTCTAGGAATTCACATTTACTACAATTAAATTTAAAATAAAAATTTTTAAAGAGAAAAATGAGAAACAGTTCAAATTATTATTGGGAAATAACCATATCAGCCAAAGTTGAAGTGCACATGTATTCAATACTCCCCATCAAATTTTTTAAGTACCCTTAAAATGGCGGAAATGTTTTTCTGGGTATACTGTGCTAGAATCTAAAGAAAGATCAATTTATCTAATATAAGATCGTCGAGACTCATGAATAGGATTTTTGCTTTAAAATTTTAATTTAATTTTCTGGAAAGCCCGAGGGGAGGTTGTCGAAAGTACAATATGTGCCAAATGGTATTTGTATGATTTCTCTAATAAAAAGCTACCAAAACGTTATAGCAATCGCTATTGTGAAACAATTCCGATACGATGTTCAATTATTAAGACCCCTACAAAGAAAAAAAATCGATGTATTAAAAAACTATTCATACGATGTATAACAATACTTTGCATATGAATTTGGTGCGAATTAATGCAGTAAGATCATTATTGTTCTCCAGTGCTATAATTCCAGTAAATCGTTAGTAAGAAAAAATATATAATATATTTATTTTAAAGACACAGCTATTAGTAACATCAAATATTAATTAATTTATCTTTTATCACATAAAAATTTAGGTGATAGTAAAAAACCTTTTCCAAAACAGTCATAAAATTTTAAGATAATAAGTACAATAAGTATTCACAGTACTGTAAAATAAAGTTTATTCAAATAATGCAGTTTTTTAATGATTATTATTCAGAATACATCATTGGTAATAATACACTGTGACAGTGATACATAATTAGAAGCACTGCTGAAAAATAAAATATATTATTCAAAAATTAAATAAGTAACATTTTACTGATGTGAACGCAATGGGAGAGTAGTATGTACGTTATTTAAAATCTAATAATAAAAACAAGTAAAATTTACACATCAGATTTGTATCCTTAATGACGAAGTAGGACTTACTGGAGTCGATGACTGTGTTAGTTGTATACATTTCAGAAAATAAAAAAAAATCTCATTTAGCAGAAAACTTGATTAATCGTAATATAAATTAGTTTTCCCTTGCAGTTATAAATTATATAATATGATAATTATAAAAAATACCTATTTTCTTCTCTAACTCTCTATTACTGACGATTTCTCTATTTAGTTTCCAACTTCCTCAGCAGTAAGAAATTAAAAACAACGAAACTGAAATCCATTCTCGAAACCGGTCCATAAATTGAATATAAAAGAGAGAAAAAAGGAAGAAAAAAAAACCTGGTACTCGTAACAAAATGAATCTGCTCTTTCTCAAGAGAACCAGTTTTGGACTGGTGAGGTTATTCATGAGGACATTCATTATAAGAACACATTAGCTGAAGAAGTTTCTTGCAAGGGAGTTCCGAAACTTTTTTATGCCATTGAAACGCCTACATGCCAGAGGATCTTATCCTTGGCATATTTCATGCAAAAAGCCATTCTAAATCCTCAGTTCGGGTCCTAACGATCCCAGCTATTCAAATACGGAACATGATACCCAAATGGAGACTTGTATTTTTTTAAAGTGTCTTGTTTTTTCTAGTGTGTTTTTTTAGATGGCATTAATAATTTATGAGGTTTTATTTTAGGAAGTGAAAACTAATTTAGGCGCGTTTAGCGACTTTTGGTAGGGGATAAACTTGTGGGTTCACGTCACCAACATGCTCAAGACTGGCGACACCTAGTAGCCTGTGCAAAAGGTATACAATTTCTTTTAATCGAATTTAGTTTGAAGGTTAGAATTTCATTGATATAAGAATAATTATATTTATCTAAAATGTCGTTCAATAGTTTTGAAATTTATAGTAATAATAACTTAAAACATGAATAACTGGTTGATGTTTTCATTTCCCCTAGAAGATTTTATTTATAGTGGTTAAATGCCTAGTTTTATGAAATGATTGCAATTACAAATAATATAAATATTTGAGATGAAATAACTCTAAAAATAAAAATAAGATCTATGTCAATACAAATACAAAATATAAATAATAGAACCTTATACTAATTATTTTTTCAATTGTTGATATTTTTATTTGGCCTGTTCAGCCCATCATAGGTTTTGATTGATAAATGAATTACCTGAAAATGTATATAATTATTGTCCGGAGTGCAAATATATGTGAAAACCAGGCTGATGTCAACAATTTAAGTTCACAAATTTGAAATATAAATAATTCAGACTATAATTATTTTAGAAATTAAAAAAAGAACACGGTTATTCTCAAAGTCTTGATTTTTCACTGTTGTCCCCATGTCTGCCTACTTAATTTAAAACAAAATTAAATTTCTTTATAATCTTAATATTGGATTGGAGTAATTTTCCACTAATTTTATTTGAACTCAGACGTTACGTACAAATAGTGTTTTTTTAATTTTTTCAATTAAATAATGAAAAGAAACCTTAAGCTTCCAGTAAGGTAAAGGAATGGGGTTCGGGATGTATTTGACATAGTTCAACAGGATACGATTTAAGCCTTGCATTATGTTTCCAGGCACATACTGTTCCTCAGGTACACTAGAAATGATCTGTGGAAAAGGTACATTTTCTGAGACTGTCTCTATTTTCCGGCGTACTGAACTTAGTTCCGTTAGGGACTTATAAGGGGCGTACTGTACAATGTACGTCTGCGTGGTCGGTCTTAAAAGTTTGGAGTAAACTTCCATTCTAAATTTACATTTTTGTAAATTGAGCTACCATGGTATTAGATTGGTTTGTAGAGATTTCAATAGAATCCAGCCTAATTAACTTATCTATTATAAGTAACCCATTTATGATTAAATCCTGAACAACTATAAGTGGCAATTTAGAGAGCTCGGTAATGAATTAAACCATTCTTTCAACTTAACAAGGGAATTGATCAAACAGTCAGTATCCTTTTATTGTTATTTTTTATGTATAAATTTTAGTAATTTATTTACTATATGTTATTATTTATATTCATTATGAAAAATCTTTTGTTGATAAAAAAATGCAATCAAAAAAGATTTAGGAATTTTGTTTTAGTTTTTTTATTATGATTTTATAACTTTTTTAAAAATTAACTAGTTGTGTATCCCCTGCCTGCTTGACGGCGGGCCACCGTTCCAGTTGTATAATTGTCAATAAATCACCTGAACTCCTATTGTTATATTGTATATTTTTTTTCTATCTTAAAGTGCGTTTTGTAACTTAAGTAAATTCTTTAAATACTTTGCTTCAATTTAATTTAATTAAGTAAATTTTAAAGTTTTTACTACACAGTTTTGTAATTTTTGTTTGTTCACAGGTTTAAACTGATTATTATTTTTTACTATATTTTATTTTTAAATGCACTTTTTAGTTTTGTTAGTTTATACTGCAATAATTTGGCCTATACTTATAGCCTTTTCTGAATACAATATTTTTTTTCCTACACTACCCGCAGAATACGGAAGCCTTTAAAGTTATTAAGCACGAAACATTTTTTATATAATAGAGAGAAAAAAGTAAAACCTGCAATTTGTAATTCAATCAAAATATGCAATCTTTTGATGTATGGTAATAAATAAACTATAGTCTGACAATTTAGAAAAAATCTTTTGAAATTGGGCTGGGGAGGTGTGGGTTTGGGCCAGAACTGTCAAATATGTTTTGCGATCCCAATTGTTTTTGAAAACAGCATTCCTTGAAGTTATTGTCATAAAATCATTTCTACTTTTCAAACAATTTTCATGCCCAAGGTTAGCCAGGTCGAAGGCCAAACAACAGTAATACTTCTAAGAGAATGTAAAGATATAACATTGAGAGGTAACTAGGTCACGATGAGGACAAAGGGCGAGCGAAGCGAGCTAGGTAGTCGGGAAAAGGACTAGGCTTCCGCCTCAGCGCGGCCGGCCCAGAGTCGACTTTCGTGCAGGTCGCTTTCTAAGTTGTGGTAAATTTCGAATATTATATTTAGTGGTCATAAGTTTCTTCGTCGACTTGATATCCGTTGTTTTTCCCCTGTCAATGGCACATTTATAAGATAAAAGAAATATTGCATAAAAACACATTTATGGATTCTCTAATGTATTATAAAAGTTAAAATAACACAAAACAAAACAATTTTCGTCCTTATTCAACGCCAACTTCTCCTAATATGCACATCTAAACTCACATTTTAGTAAATATTGAAAGATTCTGAAATTCTGAATGCCGAATTGTTTATTATTTGTATTTTTTTAAATTTCTATTCATGAGGTGAGGATGGAATAAATTAATGTTGTCGATTCTGTTCACATATTTTTATACACCTTTTTCCAGCTGGTTTGTTAAGTTTAAATAAAAAAACAAGAGTTTTTCCTGGTGTAGATGATTGTGCCCCTGGATTTGTTTTTATTTTTTATAAGTGGCTATTTTGAAGGGTGGAATTTTCTCTAACCCTCTTACGATGTATCCACTGTTTGTGAAAGCTGTCGAGGAGAGAAATACTGTTATTTTTGTTTAAATTTTTATGATTCATGTATCGTCATTGTTACAAGACGTTTCTTTTGTAATACCATTCTCTTTTAAGCATTTTTGTGCTCATCGAATACAAATTTAAAAAATGGCAGTTAAAGTAAACAAATCAGATTAATACATCGGAAGTTCTATGAAGGTTTTATAAGAAGGCGAATATTGAAAATTATGTGGGGTTTCTTTCATGATCTTGTGAACATAACTCAATTTTTAAACCAGCTTTCCAACAGTCTGTTTGTCACCAAATATAATTTTCTTCCGTGTTTTTCAATCTTATCATTCTTCTTCACGCATTCCTCTGCTCATCTGATACTTATAATAGGTTAAATATTAAAATACACTTAACAGCTAACAAATATTCATATTATTATTATTATTATGCCAGGTACAGAACTTTTATCAGACCACACATTCGTTCACTTAAGGCAATCTTCCTTTCTTAGGTCTACTTTGATCTTTGGGCTGTGGGTGCTATCTTCTCGGACAACTCTTCGTGCCTGTATATCTTGTGTCCAGAGACGCTTAAGGCTACACTTACATTGGATCCGGTGTGATACGATGAGACGTCGCTAGCAAACCATATGACTGAAATATATCGAGAGTTATAACATTTGGTTCTTTAAATTTATAAAATTAAGATTATTTATTAATTATTTTTTATACATTTATATTTTCCTATAATGTATGGTAAAATAGGTATAATGTATACACCCCAGCATCGTATGTGATAGAATCACGTCGCACCGAATCGGATCCAATGTAGGTGTAGCCTAAGTTTGAATTATCCTCTGCGTCTACCTGGGCTTTTCCAGGTCAATTTTGACTTGTCACATTCAGGGTGTATATGACTTGAGCCGATGCATGTACCTCAGAATTCTGTTGGTGAGTCTTGTCTGTAGGAGTCTGGTGATGTGGGTGTAAAATATAAGTATATACAAATAATTACTATTGGTATTAATATAAAATAATCGAATTGATATAATGGATATTTATAATGAGGGTTCTATATAGATATATCTTGGAAGTAGTCAGAGCTTTCCTGAAACATATGAACCAATCATTTTCTGATTTCGCTTTTATTATTATTTGGAGAAGGTTATTGAAATTTAATATCTTAGAGAATACATTATTATCGGTGAGTAATTAGAGGAATAGGCTGAAATCCTTTTGTAAGTGGAAGCCCGTATTCAAGAGATGGAAGAGACTAGAGCTTCGAGTTGACCAGAAGTGGGGGGAGACCAATTGATGTAAATTAGACGAGCCAGATCTTTAACTAGGGTCAATTGCTGTTGTGGGAGGGGACCGCGCTTCTGGATCTCCGAGGATGTCCACGGCCCCCCACGATATTATCTTCTTGCCGGATCTTTGTCGGGATGTCCTGGCAGATCGTTTGGGTTTGAGGAAAGAGGTCAGTGGATGGATGCACTTGGATTCTCTACATGGTAGAAACCGTTTCTAAGCTAATAGTTGTACAGGAAAGTGAGGCTGAGATCGTACTCTACTGTCAGGTCCCCCGCCATTGAGGTCACTCAATTTATAGAGGCTGGTTGAACCCTAGAAGAGTCTTCAGCTCTATAGCTGCTAACATATTAAATAAAGTTGACAATCATGACATAATTCCATGCAATATCAAGGTTGTTTATTAATTTAACGTCACATAATGCAGCTATTTCTGATCAGATAATGCTACAGTGGGAGTCATAAATTTCGTCTATCCAGATAGAATTAGAGTAGGGTTCTTTAAGGAGCACCTGACACCGCACAGGCTCGCGATCCCTACTTTACGTCCCCTCAGAAGGGCGGCATAATTAAGAAATACACTACACCACAAGTCACCCCAGAAATTATCATTGTTTTCAACCGATTTATGGAAATATCTAAAATAATTTTGATTTATCTCTTATACTCGTCTCATTTTAGACATTGAGCTTGACCGGTTTAATGCTAAATGCTGTGATTACTTCTGATTATATCTTTACTTATACGTTTCAGTCGATGCGACACATTACCTGTTTAGAATTAATTTACTGAATTCAGCAATAAACAAAGTAATCGAAAAAAAAACTTACATAACTTTAATTTAATGAAGCCTGAAACAGTTTATGTTTGAAATTTCTCAATAGAAATGGTATTAATCTATTTTTACAAAGTGTAAAAAAATAATTTCTGTAGTAATCTATGTTTTTTCATAATGTAATATAAATAAACTGAAATACTCGAAAAAATATAATCTGTGCCAAAAAAATTTATGAATTATATATTGGGTTGATTTACGGCTGTTGAAATAATAAATAATTTATCCCTTACATATGACAGAACCCGAACCCCAACCTTGGACCAAGACATCGGTTATAACAAGGGAGTGTATTTATGGTTTCTTAAAACGGAACACTAGGAACTTTGTAAATAAATATACCTTAAAGTATGTTAGTAACAAAAGGTTATAAGTTATGATGTGTACACAGTTTTTAAGAAAATTGTATGCAATAAAAATCTGGAGAGATGAAAATAAACATGTTTTTTTAAAAAAAATATTGTTGGTGGAGAGAGAAGCTTGAATTTTATATGATATGTTTTCCGTTGGTCAATAATGAACCTTTTTAATATTTCAAGAAAATGACAAATTTAGCAACACAAGTGATCTAAAGGCTTTTTGCCTCGAAATACATAGAATACCCAAAAAAAAAAATTAGTTCTCATTCAACCTTCCTCTGATACTATTGGCCGGATTTTTCCGGTCACGCCAGGAAGGTCCTCTGAACTCCACATAACATCATCCGTACTGTTACGAAATGGTCGTCGATTAATAGTTTCATGCGCCCATATCTCATGATGATATAAGCCATATATAACATATTTTTGAAATCCTTACAACAAAAGTACGAAATTTACAAACTACGTTTTGGATACGGAGTCTTAATTATCAAAATTTATTCTTAAATTTGGAGTGAACATTAAATATTTCTCAGTATAACCAGTAAATCGAATTCAAAGTGAACGTATCGCTCTATATGTTATTTGAATCTGTATATCTGATAATTCTAGTTTAGTTGAAAATGATTAATAGTTTCTGAGCAAGTTTCTAGGCCATTGTTTTTATTAATCTACTCCATCAAGATTTTGATGATTTTATGTTGATGATTAGAATTTTTTGTTTTGCTGTGAATAAATGATTTTACAGTAGGGATATTTATGTCTTGTATAGCGTGATTTGAAATAACAATTTTTCTTAGAAATTTTGGATTGTGTTATTTGTATCTTATGTATCCATATCTCCATACGTGTTTTGCTGTACCCTAAAGTTCTGCTCCATATAGCTTCTCATTCCAAACCCCGGTAAATGCAATTTTTTTCAAAACATGATTTTTCCCGAATAATGAAAATATCGCCTGAAATCTTTCAAATATATTGACAGTTATGGCATTGAACAGTGGACTAAAGATGTTAATTTGGATTATTTAATTTTCAAATCTGGATTTAACTGGAGTTGGAATGAGATGCCTCATATGTCCATATATATCTTACTAATTATAATAATGTTATAGATTAGTTGTTTCGTAAGTCAAAGGAAGAACTTTAGTCCTGAAGATGTGATAGCGTTTGTAGCGTCTTTTTTTGTATGTATCTGCCATTTACTCGTAAGTCTTTCGTCCATGCATAGTCCTAGATAAAGTACAATGTTTTAGAAGGTACATAGACATTGTCAAGAAGCTTTCCGTATATTCTTAACTCTAAAGTTACATAATTATGTTTTCTTTTTAAGTAAAAATATATAAACAATAGTCAGTATTGATTTATTCTCTACGAGCATAAAAATTAAATAGTGCTAGAGTAATGTTGCACTATGTTGAACCCTCTGAAACTCGATTTCGACAAACAAGAAGACATTTCGGTTATCTTAAGGGCGACCCAACTATCAGGCATGACCCAGGATGAAATCGTGTCCAGTTTGAAAGGTTAAGGAGCCTCACTGATAGCCCTCACGAAGGCAACAAAAATCTGAAGAAGGTTATTTCGTCAACTAAGATATTTATTCAATTTTAATGTACCGTGGACGTAATTCATAAGTTAAAAAAAAATTGAAACGAAATAATAATTATAATTTCCACTCCATTATCATCAGCCTCAGGGAGAAGAAGACTGCTGTATGTTTAGAAGAAGATTCAAGGTGATAGCTACCACGAAACCTTGCCAATCATCGGCAACACTCATCCGTGAACTTGCACGCGCGGGATGATCGGGCGTGACTCAGCCGAACTGAGAGTGTGTGTGCACATCGGCCAATTAGTGACAGGTAAAAACTGAACCGCACGGAGGCCATGGCATGCCTTCCTCTTCATCTCCAGTACTCGCTTCGTCGAGAACTTCTTGTGTAGCTTTACTCCTCTAAGGAGATAATTCTGCTAAGGTCTGGGGCGATGGAATGCAGAGCTGTTGAAATATTTCAAATATTTTTTCCAACATTTTCTACCGTATTATAAAACTATTAAACAAAATAACAGCCCATTTTCTTTTGCAATTACTAATCAAGAAAACTATTTAACCATTCATTAACTAATTTTAACTTATCCATCTCTAGATTTTTACTACATCATTTTCATAACCTGATTTTCATAAACCTGGTTTATCCTCTTTAAGTCTAATATGTCCGGTGCCCACTTTTGCCTCAACCATGAAGTCTAATGAAAGCAGGATCCTAACATTTGAAAATAAATCTGCTGAGGAGCATCTTCGAAGCCATTAGAGAGGGAGGAACATGGAGGTGAAAACAAAAATAAAAACCAGGAAGTGTCCGAACTCTGAAAGGCCGTGGGTATAGTCCATTTATTAGGTTGGGAAAACTTCGAGGTACTAGGCACGCTGCTCGCATGAATCTGAAATCCCTAAAAAGTAATAACGGAGGATCTTTGTCGAAGTAGTGTGGCCCACTTTAGTGTAGTGTGGCGGCCCAGAACAAGATGGAGTGCTGGCAGATGCTAGAGCTTTCTGTATACTTGCAATTGGATGGCTGCAGAACAAGACCAAGCCATTTGGTGGAGGATGCAAGAGGAGGCCAAGACTCGCTAAGCGAGTTGTCGCGCCAGTCATGATGATGATTTTGATAATCGCTACATTGCTTAGCAATAGTATAATCTGCGTCTATCTTCATAGTGGCTGCTCAAGAACAGAAGAACCACTTTTCCCTCTCAGAAGATTTTAATGCCTTAGGGCTTCTAACTGTCTATATTTTAAGATTAATTCACTTATTTAAATTGAAGTTCACTACTTTTGAAATATAAATGTAAAGATAGGCACTTCCCATATTTTAGAGCGCTGAGTGTGCACATGGATGGTTTCAGGTTGCCGGAACACGGAAGAGATAGCCTCTTTGACATAGCATTTTCAGAAACGTTAACGTTTCTCTTTTCGATTTTAGCCTATTGGATATTCCTAGATAAGTATTTGCCGTTATAGAAGATGGATCGTAGTGAGTTGCCACTAGAAGCCATTATATTAATCACTTGGAGGAGGATAGGCTGCCTTCCAGCTCCTCTGCCTTCGATATCCATTTCAAAAAGCTTCCTTCCAGGCTAATGTATACGGCTGTTACTGATATCCATCTTCCTTTTCTATTATGAAGGAACGGGATTCGGATTATGCCTCAGAGATTAAGAGACGAGTTCATAAATCTTCAATGGTTAATGCTTACAATGGAAATTTTTATTTTCTAATTTCTATGTAATGTACTATTTTATTAATATTTCAAGAACGTTTGGTCTATTATTTTCAATAATAAGCACATTTAATCCACCAAGAGAAAAGAATGCTTAGGATTATAGTTGTTTGGGAAGCACATGAGGACCTATATTTTTTACTCCGAAGTCCAAATCAAGAAAACCAAAACACGTTTCCAAATGGATATTCACGGGTTAAGGTCTTCACTCCTACAACCAGTCGTTGTAAATTGCTTCCAGAAGGCTGACCGGTCTCATATATAAGAAGGGTGGAAGCTCTTTAAGGACCGAAATAATGATTGGAATTTGACTGTTTCAGACAGTGGAGTACGCTAATAATAATCCATCCCCACCTCGAAAGAAAAATATTCGAAACAAATAGCTTTTCATACCCTCTAATATAAGTTCTCGAGTAATAATTTTACAATAAATATCTAGTAAAAAAAATAAATAATAAATTTAATTAAAATAACAAAGTGTTATTATAAAATTGAGTGATTTGTTAACTTTTATAATAACCTTGTCATACGGAGGATATAGCACCTGATCTTTCTAGTCCCAAACAATTAAATTCAAATTATTGCATTAGGATTATTAGTTTATTTAATTTATAAATTATCAGATTAGCTGTAAACAACTGATAATTTGGTTTACACCTCGCCTTTTCGAATCCCATACTTTTTTTTACCTTAACTAAACCCAACACAATTTGTTCCTCAATATGTATCTCAAATTATGTAAAAAATCTTTAAGAAATGTTGAAAATGTAAATTTAAAGTAATTACCTGTCAAATTTAAAGTGATTTGACAGGTAAACAAAGAAGATTTTTTTTTTTGCAATATCATAATACCTGCAAATATTGAAATAAATAGTTCCTAACCTAGATTCCCGGAAGCATCTTAAAAAAACATACCTTTTTACTAAACCTTATGTTTAAATTAGGAATTTTGTAAAAGTATATCAGTGTTTTTAAATTAAAAAAATACATGTAGGACATAAAATATAATACAGAGACAAAAAGTAATGATCGTTTAATATATATAAGATTTATCTTACGATAGGGTGTTTTGTAAACCATTACCACCTGATCTCCCTCTTTATAGAACACTTTATCATTCGAAAGGGCCCGATAAGCTGTGATTTATAATATATTTTAAAACTTGTTTAACTTACTAAATAAAAACTTTTGTATATCTCGACGTCCTCTCAAGCACATACATAAGGAGTACATAATGTAAAGCAGCCAATCCCACTGTCCGTGGGCATTAGGAGATACGAAGGATACACTTGGATATCAGAGGCGGTCTATAAATCCACTAATGCTTATCGCCTGCTTAGTGAACACATTACACAGCCCTGCGACACGTTTTAGTCCAACTTTCAGTTCGTCCAGTGAATTTAGTGGGTTTTTTACTCGTATATTTTGCGAGAACATTTGAAGATAATTTTAAAGCTCCAGTAATCCCTGAGTGCAGAAAAAAAATTATTGTGAGAGGAATAAAGAATCAAATGATCTAGACAAATTGGCTCGGTCTCATAATGTTAAAAATGTTCTCAGGAAATTTTAGACTTTGCCATTGCTTATTGGTTTTTTCTATCATGATTTCAGAAAAATGTGGTAGAGAAACATTTTTACTTTATTTTTTTTTTTTAACTCCTTTAAATAAATGGTTCTGTATTTTGCTTGTTCTTCTTATTATTATGTCGCATCATACTGAAATTTATTGCATTTTAAGGCAGGTATATTATATTTGATGATAATTAACAATAAATATGATAGCGTTTTAGCGCACCAAGTTTTTGAATTTTTCTATATACAACTAATTATATATATGAAATATATAAAATATTTTTTATATAATATTATAATGGTTTTATCTTTCCGATATTATTTTCTCCCACATTAACGGAGAGGGCGCGGGTGATATTGCCTGAATTAGGGGGTTATTGTGCTATCTTAAAGAGCCCAGGAATTTAACATGTCTTCTCTAGATGAATTCCGGGAATGGCGGTATTTCAAGGATTTCGTGAAGTTTAGGAGTTTCTTTAATACCCTTGTTTTTACAATTTTCCGCCGTGTGGTGTTTTGAAATTTGAACAGCAGGTTGCGCTGTGCACCATCAGTGTGATGCATAAACCCGTAGGGTAGCTTTGGTCTCAATATAAGAAGACTTGAAATTTCAGCCTAAGTGAGAGAGCTGATGATGGCAGTAAATGATGTGGACGGCAGGCCCTTCAACTGACTGTTTTCGATTTTTTCTATGCAGGAGTGGATATCGCTCATTTCATAATCGGATAGGGAAACATATAAGACGATAAAAAAAATTTGAAAGAAAGATCAGGTGCCTACGCAAGCAGGATTTAGTATTATGGCTTTCTATTACGTCTAGTAAGTAATAGAAGTACTCAAGATGTCTGTAGGACGCTATTTCGAAATAAGCTGTGGCAGATGGCGGATTGTTTTACCAGGCGGATCGAAGGTGATATCACAACTTTTTGGCTTACCCAACCTCAATAAAATGGATACATGGTAGTTTTAGCCTGATTTTGTCTCTGCAGAGAAATTGGCTTGAGAACAGTTAAGTGCCAACCAAATACTGATCTTAAGATCCTGTTACACTTCTCTTATTATATTTTGTATTTTATATTTAAAATAAAATTATATTGGCATTGAATACAGGCCAGCTGCGTGTCAAAAATGTTAGGGAGTTCTGGATGTTACAATTATAAACAACGATGAATACAAATCAAACTTTATATTTTTAACTTATAAAATTGAGAAACTTCCACAAAGAAGATGTAAAGGAAAAAAATATTAATTTTAAACCTTCGTTTAAAAAATTAATTAAAATGAGTATATAAAAGGTCGTATTTCATGTTTCACGTATATTTATGTAACTCAAAGGTCTGAGTCTGGGTTCTTCAAACCTAAGAGTCTAAATTGCTCCCTGATCCATGTCTATGATAAAATGACTCCTCCACAAAGTCCAAGGAGTAAAGATCTAATTAAACTAGTTCAGCATACACTTGTATCACATACTTACACACATAATTTATATATACATACATACACACACACACACACACACACATATATATATATATATATATATATATATATATATATATATATATATGTGGAAGAAGGGGCTCCTAATAATAATTCGCTAACCTTCTATCCGAGCGAATTTGCCGGTCGTGAAAAATTCAGTAAAAAAAAAAAAAAAAGGATAAATTTATTCCCCAAATATATAAATTAAGGCTATAAAAGAATTCATCAATTAAATACAAAGGAAAGAAAATACAAAATGAGTAAATAATAGATATATAATGTAAAATTAAAAGTGAGAACAATTACAAAAATATGAATGTGCACATCTAAACCTAAGGAAATACAAAAAAAGAAGTGATTTAAATAATAAATAAAAATAACTGAGTTCTTGAAAAGTTTGAGGTGAGTTCTTGAAGATGATGATATGATAATTCGATATGATGAGGAGTAGAAATAACTAAATGTCTCTTACCGGTAAGTCCAAGGTGAGATGAAAATTAACAAACCGTTTTACTGGTGAGATTTGAGAAGATGAAGAAGATGGAGAGATGGCGACAAATCAAAGTGTAGAGTAGCAAGTCGAGTCTACCTTCTCACGCGACAACTGTCTTGAGACTGATCTTGTTTTGTTTTTTCGAACATCACGCTACTTAGTATTGTAACATATGTTTTAATTACAATGTGAAAATTAAATTACTATCTGAATTCTTTTATTTTCCTTTTAGCTAATTTTACTATTGTATGAGTTATACAAAACAAAAATTATATCTGGGTTTTAATGTAATAAAATATCCGTTTGGAAGAAGAAAAAAAAATTAAAAATAGCTATTGATACACGACAATATATATATATTCTGTATAATTTTCCTAGTTTACTGATGTAACTAGATACCATAGTTAGAGATTCCTGGTCGTCATGAAGGAACTTTTATGAGGAACATTATGTTCTAAATTAGATTCATTGACTGAAACCTGCCATGTTCGGTGACATTCATTTATGAGACATTTATTTTATTCTACAGAAGCAATAGTTGGGGTACAATCTTTTATATTCAATACAATCTTTTATTACAATAAATGTGTAAAGAAATCGATTTTTTGACCTTTGGCCTTGGAATATATGTAGTCGCGCATACCCTACGATAAGTAGGTTTTGAGACAAGTTTTAGGGTGCCAAATTAAAGGTTTATACAACTTTATAGCTGACTATCTCTCATTCCGAGATTCTTGCCCTCATTTGACTAATTTTCCTGTACTAATGCTTATTCGGTAATTATGGTGACCTATATGAAAAACTCCATATGTTTGAGAAATTTAACATGTAAACTAATATGACCTGGGACAATGAAAAATGGCTGGATGTATTTCCTGTAAGGAAATATAATGTGGGGAGGATATACCCACACCAATGGGTGTTTGGAGGATTTTGCAGGGACACTAGCCACTGTTTCCTATATTCTGTACCATGTAGATAGAACAGCCGAAAGTCTGACTCCTTGGATTAAATCTGCAATAAGACGTGGGACAACAATATTTTCTGATTGCTGGACGGCCTATAAGGGAATAAAGCAAATTAAAGGCATGAGGTATAAACATTACGTTGTTAACCATTCGAAAAATGTCGTTGACTTAAACACAGGTGGAATCACTTTGGGCGTCAGTCTAACGAAGAAACGAAAAAGATTGTGAAACGAATAGAAATATGTTGGATTTATATTTATGCGAATTCATATGGAGGAAAAGTTACTAGAAAGAATAGAATATTTTTTCTAAGATTTCAGAAAGCTTTGCTAATTTTTATCCAATTGTTTTATTTTGAGGTTATTTATAAATATACACATGTTTTGTTATAAGTATTTTATTTAATAGCATACATAACAGATATCTAAAAAATTAATCCGCATGCGTTTTCGGAAACAGACCCCTAGACTTCTCTGTACTGAACAGAACAACCATAGTGGATTTTAATGGTACAGTTTTATTTATTTGGGTACATATGTACCTTAAAATGCTAACATTTTGTTGGGATTTTTCCCATATAAACCTAAAGCTTATGATGTAATAAATTAAATACAGCTCAATTATATAACATATACATCCTGAATGAATTACATAAATTACTTGCATTTTGTTTGAGTACAACTCTATGTGTATTCATGCATGTAGTACACAACACTATAGTGGTTCTGAAGCTAAAGCTATATTAGAGGAGACGTGGACTTGCAGCTGAGTCCCGATCACGTTCCTCTTAACACGGCCGAGGTCACGTGTACTCCACGTGAGCGGCCAAGGATTATAGAGGGGGTAACCAAAGAGAATCTACAAACACCTCTTTCGCTATTCTTTGTGTACACAGCTAAACACATCTTCGTTAAGGAAATATCGGTTAAAGTTATAGTAAATAAAAGTAGAAGTTTCTGTTCTCACGTAGGAAGTTGAAAATAACAATCATAAGTAAAGAGTGATCTTTTTATGTACAACTTTATTACAAAAATACAACAGAGAGATATAATGAATGATACGTAAGGCGGTTGACAGTGACCTAGGACAAGTCACCTCCTTGCAGAACCCTTGATTGCAGTTGGTCTAGACGAAAGGCTCTTTTGGTAATCCAACTTTTATACAAACTATATCTTTTTTAATTTATTTTATTTTATTAAATATTGATTTTAATAATTTTTAAATATTTTCATTTGAAAAGAAAAGACCGGGACTCGAACCCGGGTCACCCAGATCGCTAGTCTGGAACTCTACCAATTCAGCTATCATGGTATAAGCTATCCCTAGCTTGATTGAGCCCAGAATAGCTCAATTGGTAGAGTTCCAGACTAGCGATCTGGGTGACCCGGGTTCGAGTACCGGTCCTGAACATATCTTTGTACTACGTAACTTTCTTTTCAAATAAAAATATTTATACCTTTTTTATGATGATCGAATGAAATTTTATTACTTTGATTTCCTTGAGTGGGTGATCCCATTCTAATTAACAAATACACGAGTCTTAAGAAAAACAAATTACTGATTTTTCATATGGCATTGGGCTATAACTTCCATAGTGTGATAGGTTACTGAGCTGTGGTTTCCGAGTTCAAGACCGTTTTTTTAAGATAAATTATTTATTATGTTAACAGCTGTGAACAGCCACTATGTTATCCTGCAACCTTCCTGGAGCTCGACAAGCCCCTATAAGGTAGGTATCTTTAATTGGGGGATAATGTCATGATTGAGTGTGATCTCGAGAAAATAATTTTCTTGCACAACGGTTTGCGCAGAGGCATTGCGAACTCTACCGTATACTGACCCAGTAACCTTCATGAGATCTAGTGTTACTCGCTGTAGTGTGTTAACCTTAATTTTCTTTTTTTTTGAAAATATTTTTATCACAGTACTGACTCACTATTTTTAATGAGATGGAAAATACATATAGGTAACTCAACGGGTATGCATCTAGTAACTCAAACCTACGTTGAAGCCAATTATGAGTTTATTAAATATTTTTAAACCTAGGATAATTCTAACATTTTATAATATATTATCAATATATTAATTACAATTTCAATTCGTTGTAAATATTTTTTAATGATTATACAATGATATTCCTTCTTTAGTAAGCAGCCCTCATTCCGTTTATGGCTTTCCTTGACAACTCTGAATTGTTGCTTGTCATTATAGAAGTGGCTTTTCATATCTGTTATTATGCTGTTTCCGGTCCAATTATAAATTTTCCGATATTCAAAACTTTAATGGGTTGTAAATAAATTAGAGGAAAAAATCCATTATCAAATTACTTATCTCTATCTGTTTAATGGGTTTTGAATTTAGTTCCGGTTTAAAATTTTAATCATAGGCATTTAATTATCCGATACTGTCAGCCATTTTGGCAGACCGTAATGCTGATTTGAGATTGGCAATGTTTGACAAGCGGCCATGTTGAAGTGTAAATATATGATTTTTAAATGAGGATCTGTTCGTGAGTCACATTATCAGTCCAATGACCCAATCTTTAAAAGAATTATTTACCATCACATGATTCGCCAAATGAACGATCTGTCAATTAGGAACAATCTATGTGCCAAGTTCAATGGGGACATTAATGCTAAAAATGTCTCCGTAAGCATAAACATGTCGCCTTTAATAAGCAGAGATTTAGATGAGTGTAATTGAAATCATCTCAATTGGTATAAGGTATATAACAACTAAAATTTATTGAAGGTCGGAAGAGAAGGCCTTAGAATTGAGTGGTGACAAATTCATCGTAATTTTATTTATTCCTGCTCTATTATAATCAATACAAATGCATTAATGACTTATATGAATAGATTTAAAACTTAAAATATACATAAATTATTATCTTAAGTTTAAATATATACAAAAAAAATGCAATATCTACTACAATAAGATATTTATTACTCTTAATTCCTCTCACTTTTTAAATAGAAGCCAGGAATGTATAGGAGTATTCCTTCTTCCTTTGACAAGGTTGCAATTACATAATCGAAAGTGCGTTATCCATATGCCACAAAACTGGCACCAAAACAAAAAAAAATTGAAATTTTCTTTAGTATTGTTACGTTCAGGGAGGGAAGAAGCACCGGCTGAGAGGATTAGACGAGCTGTGGGATTAAGCGGAAGGGATCAAAGAAGTTGCCGAGGCTCTTCTCGTTCAACCTGGATGAAACGAGACAATTCTCGATCTTCCGAGAATTGTCCCACCCCGACCTACCTTGCCTTTATAAAAAGGCCAGCTGTTTCGGCCGAGTCAGTTAGAATCAGTCAGTAATAAGCAGTAGTTAACTAGTGACAGTCCGTGTGAGTTACAGTTAGTTAGTATCAGTCTGTAGTAAGTGAGTAATGCTGTGATAATACTGTTGTGATAGTCCGTGTGAGGAACATTGACAGTGATAATTAGTGGCCGTGTAATAAGTGTAATAAACTGTGAGTGAGTTTGTCATATTTGGAGAGTCTTACGGTCGGTGGACTGTAATTGTTAATTTGTAGTTGTTAACTATTGTGTAATTTTATTGTATTTGTACAAATAGTTTAGTTATTTAGTATTAGCAATATCTTATATTATTTGTATATTATTTAAGTAATTAGATAATAGTTAGGCCTAGGTTATAATCTGTAGAATATTGTTATTCTAAATTGATATTAGTTTAATAATTTAATTATTTTAAATAATTTCCTTGTAATTTTTTTAATTTGTTAATAAATATTAGTAACTTGAATTTAGTAGTAGTTTAGTTCAATTTTACACCAAGTAGCCCGTAACAGTGTATTTAACTCATGTGTTTCAAAACTGTAAGGAATAATGTGTGAGGTCTCAAGGAATAATTTAATCTATACAACTGAAAATCAGTTCTTTCTAAAAAATATTACTTATACATCCTTACATCGAATCAACAAACCCTCATTTGGCCAAAACGAAAAAAAAATGCCGAATTATTTTTCTACAATAGTAGACTGATTATTTCAAATACACAAACATGAGGTAATATATTTATAATTTTTTATTTTATAATTTATTAGTTAGTTGTTTTAATTTTTAAATATTTTTATTTTAAAGAGAAAAGATATGCCCCTGGTCGGGATTCGAACCCGGATCCTCTGTCTTACCGTGACAGGACTCTACCAACTAAGCTACCGGAGTTGATTCCAGCCGGGTACAAATCCTTTCTCTTATCTGATCTCATGTCCCCGTGTTCTCGCAAGTTAGCGATGCATACACGAGAACACGGGGTTCTTTGAACCTTACTTTAATTTTAGTAACTTGTTGACATACGTCATTTTACTAATTATAATTTTTTATTTTATAATTTATTAATAAGTTGTTTTAATTTTTAAATATTTTTATTTTGAAGAGAAAATATATGCCCCCAGCCGGGATTCGAACCGGGTCCTCTGTCTTACCGTGACAGGACTCTACCAACTAAGCTACCGGAGTTGATACCAGCCATGATATGAGGTAATGTATTTCGATAATTCGTAAAGTAGTCACTTCTAGCTTTCGAGATAAAACATAATGTTTTGTCACATAAGTACACATTCTTTTTTTTTTTATGCCAGAAATCGTTTATTTTTTACAAAAATAAATAGGTAATAAAAGAAAGTATTAAAGTAATATTATACTTTTTATGCTTTTGCATTCCAGATAATATAAAGACATAGTGTAACATATAACATATATACAAAAAAGTTCAGTCGTTCTTCTGGTTTAGACCTTGTCGGTGAATTTTCTGCCAACGTTTCGCCAGACATGCTGCTGACTTCCTCAAGGCTTAATTGAGATTGAGCTCAGTTTCAATTAAGCCTTGAGGAAGTCAGCAGCATGTCTGGCGAAACGTTGGCAGAAAATTCACCGACACGGTCTAAACCAGAAGAAACAACTGAAGTTTTTTGTATAAATAGTGGCCGTGGAAACTCGAAAGAGTATATAACATATACTTCTTATTGCTGTTATGCAGGATAATCATACTCGATCGCTATGTTTTTCCCAATTAGGGTTATTCCCTTAGGCTGTGTGAGCTTCAAGTGGTTCTGCGCATCCCAGAGTGTCAATCTATGGTTTTTATCAGATTTCACTCTTTCTTTAAATTTAATTAATTCTTTCATCTTGAATTGTCTACAAATAAAACCACCAACCATTTGATATTAAATATGTTTGAACCTTCCATAAACTTCCTATTCTTTCCAAACGATTACAGTTTTCATAGTTCCCTTCCTTGAAAAATCATCTTAAAAAAGCAGATCAAATTTTGACACTGAGTAGCGAGAACAATACTGAGGCTACAATATGCTTTCGAAATCGCCCTTCGAACGGTTCCTTTCAGGCACGAGAATAATAGTTAGAGCCTGCAACGGCATTCAGAGGCACAGCGGGTGTCACAACACGCGCCCAAGACAATCCTAGGAGCTTGTATAATACAGGTGGCATTGGCCGGCAACTAGTTGCTACAATCAGCTGAGGAGATTGTACAAGACCGAGTGTGTGGCGATGGTGGGCGGCTTCGGGATTGGTTGTCGCAAGTGAACCAGTAAATTGGTTCATTACCATGTACTAAACCATAACAGAGGCTGTACTGTTTCTAAGCTAACAGTTGTGCAAGGAGGTGCACTGCTCGACATCATGCCAGATTTTCCCCCAAATAAGGTTACCTACTTAATAGAGACGCTATGTGAGTTCCAGGAGGGTCCGCAGATCACATTAGATCGAGCTACGGCTGTTAACAAGTGAAATAATTTATCTACCACAGCCAGATTCGAACCTAGACTTACAGCTTAGCAACTCAGCGCTCTGCACACTGCGCCATGGTATTTAGCATCCTCATTATTTTAAATATTACAGTAAAATTTTGATAAAAGATTTCTATACTTGATATACAAGATCTGACGGAAGTTAAAAGTTTAGGGTCTGAAATAATGTATCACTACCGTTTTATCAAATAAATTTCAAATTTAATGTTATTTTGATTTTGTTTCTTAGCACCTACATAGACAATTATTTTGAAGTTTTTAGATAGGCCACTTATTTTTGTGTTGTCTTAATACAGCTGATTACATTTTAAGACACAAGACAGCAAATGATTTTATTTCATCTGATCCTCATTTACATGGAAAGTGATATGGTGCTATGGCATGGTATTTAAAAAAAGATGAAATATAAAACAAACCAACTAACCCGTAATTATATACATTTTGTTTTTTTCTTTAGTGTTGTTGTATTGCTATTTGGTTGAGGTACTTGTGACTGAAGTATGTTGTTACTTTAGGGAAATGTAGGTATCTTAAGGGCCAACATCATGAACTTTTTTCCCATTATTCCCATTGATAAAATCGCTTAAATATTAAATTTAAAAAGATTTAGGTTTTGTCGAAGAGAGAGTTTCTGATATAAAGCTATTATAATTTCCAAGTAAAGTGCTACTTTCATGTTACTTCGTCTTTAAATACGAAAATTCAAACTTTCTGTGGCTAAATTGAATAACACAAATAATGAACAAACTTACCAGCTGATATCTTGAAACCAGTCTAAACGGAGTAGCAGATGATCAAATTTTGATATATCCGAAATCTGAAAACATTTTCGCGATTACAAGGAAGTTAAAATAGTATGAGGTTTTATAAACGTACTGACAATGACCATTCGCCGCCTCTCTTTGATATGCTGCCTAAAAATAATAATGACGAATACAGTTTTTGTTCTTCACTTTAATGTTAAGGGACCCAATTTTTTAATGTATATAATGCAAACAGAGAAAGTACAGATATTCTATGTTGTATGTGTTTATTGTTTCAAAGGCCTACAACAAATGTTTAAAAGCCCAACAAAATTTCGAACCATTAATCGGGTTAATCAGTACAAGTTGTGCAAATCAATTGGAAAGTCGATAGGAGCTAAGATTTGAATGTGATCTCAAGTTTTAAAATTCCTTTTTTTTTATAGCGAAAATGAAAATTTCGCCATGGTCTGAAGGAGGAAGATGTACAAGATAGGACTAAATGGAAAAACGAATTATATGAAATTTTTAGTTGAAGGAAACCTCAATCTGAGAACTGATAGGAAATAAAATACTAGAATTTTATTTTTTATTTCTTAACTTATCCGATTTTAATTCAAAGTCAATCACAAAAAAATATTGAATTCTTATTCTAATAATTTTTTTTAAAAATCCTTCTAGAATACTAAAAATTATAATTGCCTTCAACACTATCCCACAATTCATGGCGTTATTCTTGAGGAAATGGAAGTGAGAATGGCGGATGTATCAGGATTTTCATGTTTTTTCTTAAAGTTTACTCTGCGCTCCATCAACGGCTGAAATATAAAGAAAATATAATAGGAAATAAAGGAAAAGGGAATAACGAGGCATGATTTTACGATCGCTATCGATACCTGATGATTCGACGCTGACACCTTGGTAGCTACTGGAACGAACTACCGACTGGTGTTTTGGACAGTTGAGATCCGCGGGGGGAAAATAATTGGCTAAAAACGACAACTGTGACGGCTCGAATTCTTGTAGGATCGATGAACAGATGAAATAAGTCTGGACAAACATGTCTGATCATGTTTAACAAGAGTCTGAGTTCACTCAGAAAGTGTTCATGTGTCCAGTGTGTTCCAAGTGTTGTGAAACAGATGGGGAAATAATAGTTGGACCATCTTAATGAAAAAATTGAACTATTAAAAATAAATAAATAAAAGATTATAACTAAAGTCAGATATTATAATAAAAAAAACTTTTAAAAACTCGAAAAGGTAAATTAGGACTTGAAAATCACTCAGGAAACAAAATTGTCGTTTCCTGTTAGAATAGTCAATATTATAGGACTGAAAAATCGCTAAAATTCTCATTCCAAATTCCCCGAAGAGCATAAAAAAAAAAAAAAAGTAAGGGATAGTTGTGAAATATGGAATTATTTAACCGAGATCAAGCTCAACCGCCAAGTTTTCCCCAAAAATTAATGATGGGTGAGCCCCAGAAAGGCAGCTAGATCTTACCAGGCCAATTCACAGAATAGCAATAAAGGATTCATCTACCATAGCCTCAAATGACCTAGACTCGAACTACTGACCTATCTCATTTCCCCGAAAGCCATTAAAAACAACAAAAATTGGTGCAAAATACTTCTTTGACTTTTTTAACATTTCTACATTTTGTTATAGTTTTAGTTTTATTTTCATTGTCTCAAATAAAATCGCTTAATATTATACTTCGAAAATTTCTCCTTCCCTTGCACTATTTCAACCGTTGCCCTTAAATGTTGGGAGTTTGAAATCAATTTCTGTAATAATACTTTTAATAATATCTCCAGTGACATAAAATGGCATGGCTAAGACTTAATATTGAGTTGAAAAAAAATCAAGACACATAAAATTAAAAAAACATAGGGCCTTTCTTTGCAAATCCGACATTTCATTGCTTTCTATCCGTTAGTTGCGTATAAAATGACTCGAGTAGGTATTTTGCTGAAACCATCGTCTTCTCTTTCAGTTTTTTTTTAATCTCATCTACAGTGTACTATTCTGGTTCTCTTACTTCGACCATTTGGTGAAATGAGGTATTCCCAACAGTATCAGAATCATTTGCATTTTCGATCAAGAAATACAAGTGACTCTATTAATTAATTTAAAACCAACTCCTGTCTTCCAATTTGTCATTTTCGCTATAAAAAAAGGAATTTTAAAACTTGAGATCACATTCAAATCTTTGCTCCTTTCGACTTTCCAATTGATTTGCACAACTTGTACTGATTAACCCGATTAATGGAGTACGCTTTCTGTAGAATCTCGCCGTTAATTAATTAATTCCAGTGGAGTCGAGTGGATTTACTGGAGCGGTTCCGAAGGGGATATCGAAACACGGGAAATATTTTCACTGACTAATTAATCAGTATGTTATTACTATTGCGTCATCCTTGTTGGATAATCTGATGCAAAACTTGGCAAGAAATGCTGGCGAGTCAGAACTTGTTTTTAGAAACTAATAATAATAAGTGTGGATGTGGAAACGTATTGAAAAGGATTATTAAAAAAATAAATAAACAGTGAAGCTTCTGGTTTATATCACTTAAACAAGAATTTTCTCCGCCCTGTTTGACATTACGAGAATTCTAAAATTATTACTGTCTTCTTCAGTAGGCTTAAGTATGTTTTACCTAACCTTGAGAAAAATCTGCATGTGTTAATTATTACAAGAATGGATGTAAGACCAAGGCTAAGACCTCCACTTAAAAGGATATGTTAAGTTTTTAATATACATTCAGCGATAGTAATAATAATAAATTTAAATATTATCAAATAATTATTGTCTTTTATGATTCCGATTATTACGAGTTTTACAGTTGAATTCAAGGTAGTTTTTAACCACGAATTCCGTTAGACATGGCTAGTGCATCACCCTGAATTTTATGTTTAAATGTTGTTTGTTCGCCGTTTTAGGCTACTTCAACATTTACTAGACAAACGCTCTAAGCCCCGAATTAATTACAAAAGAATCATATACATGACAATCATTAGACCCATCTGGACTTACGGAGTAGAGCTTTGGGGCTCCGTTAACCCATCGAATTCCAATCGTATTCAATCCTTACAATCCAAAATCCTTCACAAAATCCTCAATGCTCCTTACTTTGTTACGAACAAAGTAATCCATAATGACCTTAATGTCCCATTTGTTACTAATTTGGACCGAATCGGATATAAATCTTTTCATGACAAACTTCATTTCTTCATTTCCACTTAAACCCACTAGTTTCAAACCTAGCAACCTCTTCAATTCCTGATAATCCTTCGAGGCGTCTGAAAAGAAGATGGCCTCGCGACCTTCTTAATTGAACTTTTCAGTTGAGTAACACCGCTGGGTAGTTTCGCTACTTGCCTTTATCTCGGGGCATTATTCATATTTCATTATATTTACTTGATGTATACAGTTGTACATATATACAGTTATACAGTTGTAAATTTTAAAAATACATTAAAAAAATATATTGTTTTTTTTATAAAATACATGTATATAAAGCCCCGGTGAATAAGTGGTTAAGTAGAATTTTCTCAAATTGAATCTCTTGTACTTAATTAAGCGGAATCATGTTATTTTCGTAGTGAAAAAAGGGTTAAGTCAGGCATTGCATTGAGAAGGAGGATTATTGCTTATATTAATACTCCATTTCAAGCCATAAACTATGAATACGCGATTCCTCTTCCCTCAAAACAGTTATTTCACTCAAGCCAAATTTCGGCTTAACCACTTATTCACCGGGGCTGCAGATATATGTATACTCCAGAAGCCACACTTTAGGAGTTGCGTTAATTGAGGTAGCAATTAATTAATATTTGTCGTTGGTTATTGTTTTACGATAAAGTAAATAATCCAGTCATATCCAGTGATTAAAATTTATGGGACAAAAATATTTATGTATACTTATCCTTTAGTTGTATTTGAAAAAGATTTTAATTAGATTGAAACATCAATCTAATATGTTGTAACGTTTTTTATACATTTTTATTTCTAAACTTTGTTTTATATTTTTTCCACAACCACTACTAATGCTCCTCCTCCTTGGATTCTTTTATATTTTTTATTATAAGGAAAACATATATTAATATTTAAATTATAGTATTTAAGAAGAATAATAGAGGCAAAATGTGTACAAAAAAAGAGAAATGGTTCCTAAATAATGAGCAAATTTAATGTGTGAAATCATACAAATATCTAGGGGTGGTGATGTGCAATAACTTAAAAATGAAATATGACATTAAAGAAAAAGTAAGTAAGGCAAAAGTTGGGATTAATATGATGTGGAGAGAACTTCAATAATCCAGAAGTGCCCTTAGAGTCAAAGTTTAAAGTATTTGAGTCAACAATTAAAAATGTCATAACCTATGGATGTCAAGTTTGGGGCCACAAATATTTTGAGGAAATAGAAAAAGTTGAAAGGTATTTCATTAAAATTTTTTTTAAATTACCGGTTAATACCCCAAATTACTTTGTGTACTTAGAAATGAATAGAAAATTAGTACACATGTACACACTAAAAATGCAATCCAATTATATTTTAAAAATACTAGATTATAAAGAAAATAGGCTATGTACAGTTATAGCAAGAGAAATAATAAAACAAAACATATCATGGTTTAAAGAGTGGGGGGAAATTGCAAAAAAAATAAATTATAGACTGGATTTAACTTTAAACTCCGTGGGTACTTGGGAGGGAGAAATGTTCAAAATGTTAGAGCTGTACAAAGATTATTTTATCCAAGTTTGCCATGCAAAAGCAGCAGAGGGCACACACCACGGCCTCTATAGCTCATTAAATAAAACAATAGATTACCATAGACATTTTAAAGCAACAAAAAAAATTAGCGTAGTTATGAAATGCAGAGGGGAACTTCTGAATCTAAATTACAAACCATTTGAAATTGATTCGCAAAATATACAGCTATGCTCACTGTGTAATCTGAATGAAATTGAAAACAGTTTTCACTTCCTGGCAGTGTGTCCCGTCTTAAAATTGTATAGAAAAAGATTCTTAAAATATGAGCTGATATCAAAACAAAAATTAATAAATATTCTGAATGGAGAGAATTTTATAGGTTTATATAATTTTGTAAGTAATGCAGGTCGTTATAGAAAATTTTTAATTTCAGAATTTAATTATTAATGTCAAAAAGAAATTTGATTTATTTTTTAGTTTTGTTGTTGTTTAGTAGTTTAATCAAACTCTCGGCAGACGGTATAAAGTACCATGCTGTGGTTGCTAATGTGGAAAATAAAATTAAAAAGAACAGTTGTAAATAATTTAATAATAAAGAGCATTTTATATCTATATCTATCTATCTATATTAACATTTTTCCGGTGATAATTTATTTATATCTCCTAAAAACAGTATTGTAATAAATAGCAGAATGCTGTATATACGAATTATAAAACTGTTAAGTAAATCCTATTCTGAGAGAGATTCTGTTGAAGTCTAAGCGAAAAATAACTTATCGCCTCGCTAAGCAATATTGCTCCCTCAGTCCGCAAAATGACTCACCTCCGCAGTTGCCTTCAATTTATGGGTTTATCTCAAGATATTTATTATTATTTTATTACTGATTGTTCTCTTCATTCCTGCTCACTTTATTACTGCTAATGAAATTTTGTTGTATAGATAACTTTTGCTATTTCATTTTACAGCAGTTAACGTACATATCTTATGATTTATAGTAAATATCAATATTCTGCCATTGATCTAGTGTAATAACGCCTTATAAACACTAGTCTCTAATCACTAACGACATCTAGCGGATAGAAATGGTGGTCAATTCAACTGTAAACTTCGTGATAATTGGATTAACTAGAATGATCACTAATTAAAAAAATTATTTTTACTATATTTCCGCACTTTTTATTACGTGATATAATAACGGATATGTCGTACGAAATTATTCCCTTGTTTTCGAAGCTTTACGATTTGAAGTGCTATTATTTGTTAAATTTTATTTCTCGGAAAAATTAACAGATCAATGACTAAACCACACCAGAGTAAAAAAAAACTGGAATGTTCCAACAAACACTTCGCACATGCAAGATGCTGTTATATTTTCGTCCGTGTTATCCCCTCTCTTTAATTACAAGATCAAAAAGTATTCATTTACTCATTTTTTGATTCACTTACAACATTGTCTTCAGAAGACATGAAAATCCATTCGGATCCTTAAACTGTTTCCATTATTCACTTATTCCATGTATCGTCCCTTTATTTTACTGAATTCGAATAATATTAAGTGAAATGCAAGATGTGAGATAGAAAAGACTAATTATCGTTAGGAGCAGAATATCATTTAAATGGATTCCTTCCACATGTGTAGAGGAGCAGGAAATTTTATTTTTCGATCAAATCTTCCCAACATGATGGAAGAGGTTCTTCTAAAGAGCTGCTGAATGGACAAATGATAGAAAAACATCTAGAACCTAAACACATATGCAGAAAGCAGATGATGTGAAGTCAATGAAAAAGAAATTACTGGTGAATTCAACAGACTAACATGACACCTGAGATTGATGCCTACCTACCAAATCATTCAAGCTTGATGAAAAAGAACTTAAATGTGAAATTAAAATGAAGATGTCAAGTAACTGGTGGAAGACCAAAAAATGTCAGTATCAGACATCGATCCCTATCGACTAGGAGATGGTTGAAAGGGCATTTTCTGAATAATGCAGAGAATAGGGGGTTCGTTCAGTAGAAATATACACCAAAAAGCCAAACTTATTTATTACGTCCCAACGTTTCAGCAAAACTGTTAGACTATCATAAGGGCTGAGAAATGTCTAGTCAGATGCCTAGACTAGCTACAGTCTATGGTCTACGCAACCAAGATCCCTATCAATGTCGTAAGAGTTAAGATTTGAAAACCATTGAAACAGGATTATTGCCTTGACTTGCCTTATTTTTCACTTAGCGCTGGAAAAAAACATTCGAAACTCAAATCCTAAAGTATAGATGCTCTCAGGTTAAATTTAGATAGAATACCTTACATGCTTGAACAGGTGTCCAAATTCACATGCTAGGTTGGAAGATATCCAGAATGAATTCCGAAACAAGCAACATGGTTTTGATTGGTAAATGTGATTAGTTATGGATTATGTCAGAATCAGCCACCTAGTATCCCAAATCAATAAAATCATCCAATTATCCGATATTATTGTTTATCCGATCAGGGACGCTTGGCGGCTACTGTTATAGTGGTTATGACTCGCTAGTGGATTGTACCGCCAGATTAGATATTATTAATCCTTACAATTCATGTATCCATTTTTTCGGACAACAATATTTCTGGGCTTTTCTTTCCCACCCTCTTGAAATCTATAAGATTTTACAGAAGAATGCAACTCTCTTTTTCTTTATAACTGCATCTGTTCACAAAACTAATACGAAAATTATGGTTAAGTATATTTGTATGAAATATCAAAGCATGAATTCAAATTTAAATATTTAATCTCTACATTAATGCTGGAATGTGAACAGATACAGTTATAAAGAAAAGTATGCACTTAAACTAAAATATTTATAGAAAATAATTTTCTAATTAGCTTAATGAACAGATGCAGTTACTAAGAAAAGTATATATTTAAATTTAAATATTATTGAAAATAATTTTCTAATTAGTTTTGTAGACAGATGCAGTTACTAAGAAAAGTATATATTTAAATTTAAATATTATTGAAAATAATTTTCTAATTAGCTTTGTAAACAGATGCAGTTACTAAGAAAAGTATAGATTTAAATTTAAATATTATTGAAAATAATTTTCTAATTAGCTTTGTAAACAGATGCAGTGACTGTGAAAAGTATATATTTAAATTTAAATATTATTGAAAATAATTTTCTAATTAGCTTTGTAAACAGATGCAGTGACTGTGAAAAGTATATATTTAAATTTAAATATTATTGAAAATGATTTTCTAATTAGCTTTGTAAACAGATGCAGTGACTGTGAAAAGTATATATTTAAATTTAAATATTATTGAAAATAATTTTCTAATTAGCTTTGTAAACAGATGCAGTGACTGTGAAAAGTATATATTTAAATTTAAATATTATTGAAAATAATTTTCTAATTAGCTTTGTAAACAGATGCAGTTACAAAGAAAAGTATATATTTAAATTTAAATATTATTGAAAATGATTTTCTAGTTAGTTTTGTAAACATATACAATTATTAAGAACGGTATGTATTTAAATTTCAATATTTATTTCTTTATCGATTATTCAATAATTTATTATCCAATAAAGTATTGATGTCTCTAATTACCCCTTACAATTAGTTTTGTGAACAGATGCAGTTATAAAAAAAAGTAGGTATTTAAATTTAAGTATTTAATCTCTACTATAATGCAAATAATAAAAAAAAAACTAGATTACTAATGTGTATTTGACCAGTTTTATGTCAATTTCCTTAAGTATTCCTAACTTATTAATAAGAGAATTGAGTAATTTTGAAAACGGATTTCCTAAACCTTATATTATAAAGTCGCTGAATTATAACCTAGGGATAATATTGTTCTGTTATCACAATAAAAACTTAAACTTGCGTCGAATGATGCTGACACATAAACTGTTTCGGCAGAGGAATATAGCCACGTCAGTATCAAACGAATCTTTGCAAGCAGTCGTGATAATACTGATGGAAC
This sequence comes from Troilus luridus, assembly GCA_964056705.1. NCBI lineage: Eukaryota > Metazoa > Arthropoda > Insecta > Hemiptera > Pentatomidae > Troilus > Troilus luridus. The sequence continues at coordinate 32,085,615 of OZ057412.1, forward strand.
TCAACATTTTATATGATCTAGTAGTTCGCTGTAGTTATATAAATGGAAATCATAATCAGGGTGAAACTAGTGATTAATCAATGAGAAACCTTCTCAATCCTCTGTAAACAAAAACAATGAAATAATTTAATTCTTAATTACAATCACATCCTTCACATATCCATATTTTGCATATTAATATGCAATGCAAATTATAAAAAAAGGTTGACGTCTTAAAGGAACAATGTAAACAATTAAAGATTAAACAAAAAAATGTATAATGTAATAACGGCCTGCTCAAGGATTATTCTGATATCTGTCGTTTTCTTAAAACAAGATCAGTATTATTCTTGCAACGCTGCAAAATTCTGAGAGCGGGAAATTTTGAGTTAAATTTTATTTCTAATTTAAATTAATTTTTATGTTTACGCACCATTTAATTTGTTTATATATTTTATTCAATTTAATCGAATTGTACTGTACTGAATATGAGATATTAATATATTATATGAATATATAATAAACACGTTAATATATAGTTAATGCGTATTCAGAACAAACATAAACTTTCTGCTTATCAACCAAAGAAGAGATTCAAAAGTTTATATATCTTTAAACTTGAATCTTATTGGTCAGAACTTATATTTTAGAGCAATAAATCATTATCACGTTTTCTAAATTTTTATTGATCTGAATATTTCCAAAAATTTATTTTCTTGTAATTTATATTTTCGGCGAACATATAAGTTCATCACTATGATGGAGATTATTTCAGTGCCATTTAAATTTAAAATGAATTTTTCTGCCTTGTAGTTCATTTTCTTTTATTTTTTATTTAACTATTTGTTGAATAAAAAATAAATATTTAATAAGAAATGTCTAAATTATTTTAAAAATATTTAAAATCATTAAAATGCCATTTGGCAAATATTGCAATTGCTTCAATAAACCAAATAAAATCTCCTAAAAAATGAGTATGTTGCGGAATTGTATTTTAAATATTGTACTCAAATATATCTCAAAGGATAAATTTAAATAAATAAAAATAGATTACAATCAACAATATACTATTGTAGTGTTATTTATTCGAATTAGTGTTTAAAGAAAGTTATCTTTTTAGTAGTGTCGGAATAAGGAATATTAATGTTGGGTAAAAATATCGATATATATATATCCTACTGAGAGTTCAAAAACCACGAAACAATAGTTTAATAAATAACAATAATCAATATGAAATTTAAACCAAAAAATAAAATGGATTTTTACAGGGAAATGAAGGAGATAATCAATTTTATTAACAAGTCTTACGTTGTTACTACCTTTAATAGTAATATTGAAATCAAAGTCTTAGTACAAAAAAAAAAGAATCAATTAATAAAAATATTACACACTATCGTGTAATTAAATGTAGCTATATCAACATTAATTATATTGCTTACATAAAACTTTAAAGAAAAAGGAGGAAAATTGATTGAGACCTATTAAACCATCCAATAATTTATAATTAAAAACACTCATTACTAAGGAGTAGAAAAAAATATAATTAGATTAATAGGAACGGAATATTTATAGAAGAAAATATGGAATATCATAATCTAATTATTAATGACGGGAAACAATTAAACTTGTAGACTGGGCAAACATTTTTTTTATTTCGTTTATTTTATTATTTATTTAAAAATCTTTCGTTTCTGATAAATTTTTAATAAATAATGATAATCCGAGATAAAATCGGATAAAAAATGTAATATATTTCTGGGAAAATCTCCATATTTTTCTTATATCTTTCACTTCAAAACGTGAGTGTGCACTTCGGTTCAGTAACTGACAAGGCATCAGTGTGAAATTTTCTAGTTATGAAGTCGATTATTCAATGTAGTCATTTTATTTTTAAAAATTATGGTGTATTGTGGGAAGGTTTAGCTAATTCACCATGTATGAGCACATAAAATGGTTTTAATATCTACGGTACATTAAAAAAAATTAAGTAATAAAGACAGAATGATTAAAAAAAAATTAAAAAAATTGACGAAATGTATAACTCGACAGAGATAGGTCAGCGCCCACGTGTTTGAAGGTCGCAATAAATTGAAGAGAGCTGCATTTTTGATATGTTATAAGGGCATGTCTGAGTAGTTGAAATCCAAGTTTGGTTCCGAAAAAAACGGATGTGAAAGATTCTGTAATAGATTCTGAGTATTTGGTCCTTTGAAAATTGGCTTTTTTCCCAAAAAGTCCATATTTTAAGGTTTGGCCGACTGTCGTGAGGGACACTGGCCGAAGGAGTTATTCTACGATAAAATTCATTGGTAATGATGTTGTATATTTAATTATCTTTAATTGAAAAACAAACCGAGGCTTAAAGGTGTAATAGATTCTGACCTATGCCTCTTTGAAAATTGGTATCTTTTTCAAAAAGTCCAGATTTTAAGTTTTGGCCGACTTTTGTGAGGAACACCGGCCGAAGGTGTGATCCTACGATGAAAGTTAAGTGAAATGGACTTGTAGCAAATTTAATTAGCTTTGATTTAAGCACATAACGAGGCCTGTAGTTATTATACTTCTCTTGTTAATTAAAAAAAGGAAAATCGGGGAAAGTGGGTGTTTTAAGAAAATGACCTTGTAGGCATCGAATCGATCTAAAACAGCTTGTTTATTGATAAGTATTAATATTTACTTGTAAATTAGATATACAAAAACTAATGGTAGTACTAGTAGGCACTGCTATGCAAGGGGGGGACACACCCAGTCTCCCCGAGGTTTTTCGGCCACCAAAAGTTTTCCCATCCGGTTATTCCGTTGCGAATTTGGGTTTACACTACTCAGACATACCTTAATAAACAAAAACAAAAACAAAACAAAATATCAAAAACAAAATATCAAAAATGCAACTCTCTTCGATTTTTCGCGACCCTCAAACACCTGTTCGCTGGCCTATAAATGGACTATTTGTAAAAAAAGACCAAGGGGCGTAACTCAAAATCTGTTAGACCTACAGGCCTCGGTCTGTGCTTAAATTAAAGCTAATTAAATTGATTGCAGCTTCATTCCTCATAACTTTCATCGTAGGATCACTCCTTCGGCAGGTGTTCCTCACTAAAGTGGGCGTAAATTTAAAATTTATACTTATTGGAAAAAATTACCTATTTTCAAAGGAGCGTAATTGAGAATCTATTAGAGCTACAGATCCGCGGTTGGATTCAGTTTATAGAAAATTTAATCTACATTAAACGCACCGATTAGGAGATAAAGGCCAAAAACTGAATTGACTCCCAAAATTTCGAGGTTTTTCGGCCACCAAAATTTTCCCATCCGTTTTTTCGGTAGCAAACTTGGATTTCAAGTAGTCAGACATCCCCTTACAACATATAAAAAATGCAGCTATCTTCAATTTATTGCGCTCTAAAACCCTTTTTTGGTACCTGGCTGCTGGCCTAAGAAGAACGTTAAAATATGTGGAGTTTTCGCAAATAGACGCTGCTAATTTAGATATTAGCTAAGAATATAATGTAGCATTATATAAGTATAAGGAAAAGCATAAAGTTTTTTTTTTTAAGAATGGTGAGAAATAGTGGGGGTGCAACCAATAAATTTTACACTTAGTTTATCTTATTTTTAAATATTTTTATTTTGAAGAGAAAAGATTTGTCCAGGCCCGGGATTCGAACCCAGGTCTCCGACGTATCCTTTTTCTCTTCAAAATATTTACAAATTATAACAATTAATAAAAAAATAAATTATGAATAATATAATCAAGTAAGTCTACAAGATCCTAATTAAAGTAATGTACAATGAACATTCACCCCCTTGTATACATCGGAAATTGCGAGAACACGGGTATATGGGATCGGTGAAGAGAATGGATTTGTCTGGCCGTGTTACGAGACCTACTCGGTTAATAATAATGACATTAAATACAAATATAGATAATTAAGCGATATATAAATAACAGAAGAGCCAGATCAGATAGACTGATGCGCCTTATTTCGGATGAGAGTTCATTGAATCCTGTTGACAAGAGAGGGCGCTTAGATTGCAGTATAATTGTTCCCCCGAGCTGTCAGCTGATTGTGTTCTTAGTCTTTGCCATCCGCAGCTTTCCATTAGCAGCCCTGGTGTAGGTTGTTCCTCTCCTCTGATCAGGATTCAGCGGATCTCCAACTTTAGATTCAGCAGAAAATAAATTATCTCGTTTGAATTATTTATCCGAGTTCAATGCTAGTAGTTAAAATTTCCAATGGAATTGAGTTAATAAGGGGGGGGGTAGCTCAGTGGGCAGTGTGATGAGTTTCTATGCTAAAGGTTCAGGGTTAAAATCCAGCTGTGACAGATAAAGTTATTAATCTCTCAATTCTGCTTTCTAGGGTCCCGGTGCGAGTCCACGTCTCACAGCCAGTATATCAGAACCGGCTTTATAACAGCATTGTACAGCCCTAATTTTAAATTTCTAGAGATATTTAATCGGAAATTCAATACTCTTGAAAGAGAGAGGAATCATCTATTTGCGCTTGTTATACGTTGGTCTATCTCAGTTAACTGGTCATTCGTTGAGGTTTTTGTGGAACCAAGGTATTTGAAGCTGTCTACTTTCGGGACATATTTATATATATATATGAGAGAGTGAGAGAGAGGGAGAGAGAGAGAGAGAGAGAGAGAGAGAGAGAGTGAGTGAGAGAGAGAGAGAGAGAGAGAGAGAGAGAGAGAGAGAGAGAGAGAGAGAGTGAGAGAGAGAGAGAGAGAGAGAGAGAGAGAGCGAGAGGGGAGAATTAGAGATAGAAAGAGAAATACAAACACACACACACATATAATTTTATTTTAACGAAGACAGAGCGCTGAGTGTTGAAGGAACAAGGGCGCCCTATCTCAGCTGATAACCCGCCCCCCCCCGTGATAAGAGATCGGACCAATAGCAGCGTTTTTTGTAGCGACCTGCTCAAGATAACCCCTAGCTTGGAGAGGAGGCCCGCCATCCGTTACAGATCAGAGAACGAATACGTTCTCAAGAAGCCGTCAAAGAATCTGCATATGCAGAAGTATTTATTTTTTCTCGTATATTTTTACAGACAATGGAAGGCGTAGTATTTCCTCACCATGGGTTTTTTTTTTTTTTGGACGGGGAAAGGGGGGAACGTAAATGCATATGTTATCAAGATAGAATTGTATTCCTTTCTGAATCAAACAAGCGGTGTTTCAAGGAAAAATAATACCAATTCTTTATAAATTACGTTCTGACTACAATGTAAAATTTATAGCAAGTAATTAGGAAGTTCTGAACGTTCTGGATGTTTGTATATGTTTGTGTGGATATTACTGATAATTAGTCCAATTAGAGGTTCTTTGCGACACTGGCGATCTCAAATCCCGAACTACTACTAAAGTAGGCATCACCGTTACATAATGAGCACGCTCTCTAAATTCTAGTTACAAATATAAATATTTTAGAAACTGTAAAGTTAAAAACAATTGGAAGATCATGCAAACTAATCTCTTAAGCAAGAACTAATCTAAGTTAATCTCCTATTATAACAGAAGCGTTAGGAGAAAGACATAGAGAAAAACATCAGAAGATAACTGAATTCATTAAAGTACTCCGTTGATTCCTGGTCTCTGCATGCTTTCTATCTCACTAACACGTCATTCGAAGTAACCTATAATAATGTCTACCCCTCCCTATGTTCTCAAACTGCTAGTGTTCCTCAAGAGAGTGTCCTCAGCCCAATCCTCTACACAGTTTATAATGCTGACATACCAACCCGTCCCAATGCTATCCTTACCTCGTATGTTGATGATACATGTCTAATATCAGCCAACAATAATCCAGTTGTAGCATCTCATATCACTCACCTTGAAGTATAGTTTCAAAACTGGAGGTTAAAAATAAATTCCCATAAATCCCATTAAATCACCTCCTTCGTAAACAATGGACTTCCTGTGCTCCTGTTTCATTTAATGGTGTCCAACAGATTTTTGTAGAACTGGTCTGGTACTTAAGAGTACATCTTCACAAACGTTTCACTTGGAATCCTCATACTAGACAGAAGCGACGAGAAACTTCTAGTCGTTTCAGGTTACTTCAACATTCAATAGAGGCTCTAAGCTCCCAATTAAACATGAGAGATTCATATACATGACTATTATAAGATCGATTTGGACTTACGGAGTTGAGCTTTTGGTAAGCCATCGAATCCCTCTCGTAATCCCTTACAATCCAAAATATTTTGTAAAATCCACGAAACTCCAGACTTTGTTACGAACTAAGCCATTCATAATGACCTCAATGCCTCATTTGTTACTGATTTGGCTTGAATCCGATATCAATCTCTTAGTGAGACCTTTAATCCCACTGCATGACACCAGTTTCATACCTGGCTACCTATTAAATTCCGGATAATCTTCCGAGGCTTCTAAGTTGAATTTGTTATTCGAGTACTACCAGTTGAAAGTTTTTTACTTGTCTTTAAAGTATGCCATTATATATCTTTCATTCTATTTAATTGATGTATTATTTTTATGCTTTGGCGTAGGGAAGCAGCGACCCCATGGCTCGGCCCTAGGGTCGCAATCAGCTACTGGTCCTCCAGGTTCAGGGTTGAGGGGAGGGGCCAGCTACCCCCACCCTCAGAAAACATGTATTGTGAAACATCAAGGAATTAGCCTCGGATTTGAACTGTCTTCAAGGAATCGACCCGGCGCACTCAAGGATTTTAAATTAGCCACGTGGAATGTACGATGTAAAGGTGCTACTGGATGAGCTGTCTAAGTATAAGATATATATAACAGCGATCCAAGAGATGAGATGGACGAGATCAGGCATTATGGAGATGAAGCATAATGCTGTACTACAGTTGTCACAAAGATCAGCACATTTTTGGAACAGGCTTTGTTGTTGGCGGTTATTGATTTTAAAGCCATTAATCACCCTATCTGTAAGTTGCGAATCAAAGGAAGATTCCGAAACTATTCTTTAATTTCGTGCCACGTACTGACAGAGGTGGCGGAAGAAGAAGTAAAGGAAACTTTCTATAGCAACCTCGAAAGTGCCATCGAAGAATGTCCTCGTCATGACTACCAAAAATAGTTTTGGTAGACCTCATTGCACAGATCGGTAGAGATTCAGATCTTTGGCCCCTAGCTGGAAGACATAGCCTGCACAATATGTCCAATGATAATGGAACTAAGTTGGTCAATTTTGCAGCATCACACAATATGGTTGTTGGGAATACCATGTTTGACAGGAAAGATTTCTAGAAGGCAACATGCGTTTCTCCAGACAATAACTCCAGGAACCAGATTAACCATGTTCTTATCAGCGGAAGACAGCGTTCTATACTTACGGCGGTTAGAACGTATCGAGGAGCTAATGTAGATAGCGATCATTACCTGGTAATGGCATATATCCATGCCAAAATTAGCAACGAACAGAAGACTAGAGGTATCCGCTCAAGGAGAATAAATTCTCGAAAGCTGCAGGAGCCCGAGTATAAGACACGGTTCGCCCAAAGGCTGGATGTAGTTTTGGAACGTGGGTTTGAGGAGAATAGCGTTGATAAAACATGGTGCCAGTGTAGGGATGCTATTAAACAAATTGCTGAAGAAGTACTGGGCTTAGAGGGGCCACCTTAGAGGTCCGAATGGTTTGATCAAGAATGTCAAGAGAATACAGCCAGAAAAACCAGGGCCTATAGGAAGATGATTGATGTGCATAGGACCAGTCAGGCTGTTTCTGATTACATAATGTTAAGATTAGAGGGGAAACACCTGCATTGGATAAAAAAGAGGGAGAAAGAAGATGAGAGATTGAGGTCATGAGAGATTGAGTAGACAAGCTAATACTAGAGCTTTCTACAAGACAATCTATGCCCAGCGAAAGATATTTAAACCAAGATCCAATGCTTGTAGAGGTAAGGACGGACAATTAATCACAGATAAAGAAGGGATCCTGGAAAGATGGACCGACCATTTCGTTAGTCTGCTGGGGAGTGTTTAGAATCCTGCCTTTAAAGATAGTCGGGACTCTGACACGATTCAAAATTACAAAGAGTGTGAGCTTCTTGACCCACCAGACGATGAGGAAATTGAGACTCCAATGTCTATGACTGTATCATTAGGGGGAAACTGCATCAAAATATGGAAGACTTGAATGTCCCCCGAGAATTGATAAGCCTTGTGGAATTGCTGATGAGGGAGTCGAGAAGCCAGGTCATGATCCAGAATGACTTGTTTGAAGAATTCAAGACAGCTAGGGGTCTGAGAAAAGGGGATGGACTCACGTGCCTGTTATTTAATTTTGCACAAGAAAAGGTCATTAGAGACTCAGGGTGGCAAGTCACTGGTTCGATTCTAAGTCCATCCAAATACTGGTCTATGCAGATGACATTGACATAGTGGGAAGAACAACAAGGGATCTACAACAGGCTTTTCTTGCTTTGGAGAATCCTGGACGGCCTATAGGTCTTCAGGTAAACCAAGTAAAGACTAAGTATATGGTGGCTAACCCTTCGAGACAATCGGACCCCACTATCACGTTTGGTCCCTACACATTCGAAAGTGTCGACAGTTTGGTCTACCTCGGTTCTCTGGTCAAAGCAGATAGCTCAACCAGCCCAGAAGTGCAAAGAAGAAGTTTTGGGGCTATTAGATGTTTTGTTGCGAATGCAAAAATTTTACGAAGTCGTGTGATACCAAGAAGAACCAAGGTCATGCTGTACAAAACAATCATCAAGCCTGTTTTAACTTATGGATCGGAAACCTAGCCTCTGTCCAGGGCAGATGCCAACAGTTTACTGGTCTCCGAAAGAAAATATTAAGAAGGATGTTTGGAGCTGTAAGAGTTGGCGATCAATTTAGACTCAGACAAAATTCAGTGCTGCATCTGATGTTTCAGGAGCCTGACGTGGTGAAACACATAAGAATAGGTGGAATGAGATGGGCTGGACATGTGGCCAGAATGGAGGACGACGCTACCCAGAAAAGACTGCTGTGTGGGTTCGTGGACGGAAAAAGTAAACGTGGGCGTCCACGACTTAAATCGGCGGATGAAGTCGAGAATGATGCAGGCAGATAAGAGTGGAGGGGACCCCTTGATGCGGCCAGGACCCGTGCTGGGTTGTAGAGCCAGTGTTAATTAATTAATTAGTTATTTTTATGCAGATGTAAATTTCAAAAAATATTTTTTTAAATCACTAGAGCTGTAAAAATTGTTTTAATTATAATCTCTAAGGTATTGATTGTATGCATATTTACAGATATTTAGCTTTTATTGTAAATAAATCCTACTGTAATAGTTAACTGAGTTGCCAATGACCCACTGGGTGGATGGGTAGATTTATAAAATAAATGAAACAACTTTTCAAATGTTAATAACATGGATTAGGTTTAAAAAAAAAGTTCCTAGCATTTAGATGCATATACACAGTAATCACTAGGAAAATGTAATTAACATTTGGTGTAAACGAAACGAAATGCTACTCAGTTATTAGCGAAATTATCTCCGTTGTAAATGGTCCTTAATAATCCTTGAAAGGATGGGAATCGATCCTTTGCGCTGATGACAGCAAAGGATAGTGAAAGGACCTTTACCTTGAGCGCCGGTCGCTCCTTGAGTGAAAGGAAAATGGAAGGTGTACTCCTCCTGGATCCTCATAGCATAATGTTATTGGGATAATCAAATGTAATAGTCTTATTTTTATTTGTATTATTAGTAACAAAAAAAAAAAAGGTTCTCTTGTTAAAACAGATTATTAAAACATACACTAACACGTACCTAATTATAGAATCAGGAATTTCTAAAGTTATAACATTTTAGCCGCGTTTTAGCGACTTTTTGTAGGATATACACTTATGGGACCGCGTTTGCAACATGCTCGACATTGGTGCCACCTAATGGGCTGTGCATTAGTTATACAGTTTCTTTTAAACAACTTTAGTTAAAAGGTTAGAATTCCATTTAAAAAAGAATAATTATACTTATTCAAAAAGCCGTTTAATAATTGATCCAATTGATACTAATAATAACCTGAAACATCAATAACTGGTTGAACTTTTCGTTTCCCTTGAAAGATTTTATTTGTAATAATTACATGTATTGATTTATGAATAATAATCCTAAAAATGAAAATATAATCTATGTAAATTTGTATTTGTATACAAGGTATAATATAGGATGTAACTATATACTAATTATTTCAATTAAATTATTAATATTTTGTATTGAGCTAAAGAAGCCTATGGTATCGATTAATAAATTATTTTCTTGAAAATGTATATAATTATTGTTCGGAGTGTCAATATATGTGAAAACCAGACTAATGTTCATAATTAAAAAAAAAATGAAATTGAAATTATTCAGATTATCATTGATTTAGAAATTAAAAAAAAAGGCACAGTTATTCCTTGAGTCTTCACTTCTGTCTTTAATTTGTTTAAATTGATTCTAGAAAAAACTAATAAATAAATGTAAACAACGTGGTATAAAAAAAATCATAAAACACAACAAGTGTTGGTAACAGAAGAAGTCCTTGGATACCTGGTCTTGTATCGTTGGGTATTGTGTTGATGCCAATTTTTCTCCTACAATGCTTCAATTATCGATTCAACGCTGTTTATTTTCTTTCCTTTTGTTTCCTTTTTGAATTTCCTTCGCCTTTATAAGGTCCTCTAAATAGGCTTCTTCTGCAACACTGCGTTCTCTCTCGTTCGTATGGACAATACGGCAACCTTGGGAGCGATAGTGTTCCTTCATGTGTGGACAAAGACGATATAACATAACAAATAAGAGACTATATAAAACAAAACAAAAACAATGTGTTATACTTTAATAGATTATTTGATGTTTTATATAATTTGACATTAATAAATAGACCGAGGTTGTCAATTCGTTACCTTAGCCACCTCGTGACTCCTGCGGAGCTTGTTCGAATCCAACCTGAACGGGTTGAAATTCAATTCATAACGGAATGAATTTCGATCTTTCCAAGTAAGAAGAGTTGGTAACTTGTAAGAGTAAACCACACTATTTATCATAACTGGAGTAGGAAATTACATCAAACTAAAAGAAAAAAAAACTTCAATTTGCTCTTGCTAATTTTTTGATTTTTTCTGTTACTCACTTTAAGTTATGGATAAAATAATTTTTCTGTTGTAGTTCAACCCTATGGAATCTGGAAACACTCCTGACATTCACCCAGCCAATATAATAATAAAACTGTACCACTATAACGCTTTGAAGGTTCATTACATGTTAGAGACTGAACTTTATCTTGGATAACGGTTGTAGAATGAGATGATTTGTCCTGGATCACGCTTTACCGCGAGATTTCACATCAATTAGCAATTAGACTATATAATGGCACAAAAGGGTTGAAAAATCTAAATTAAGAAAAACAAAACATTACACAGATTGGATCCGGTCTAGTTATTCCATCAGAAATATTAATGGTTGAAGCATTAATTGAGCTGTTCTTTTCAAAGTGCTTAGGGGTGTTTAGGGTTTCATTTTCGAATTAGTTTGAAAAATAAGCAAAAGTTATTTTTTTTTTAACACTGTTTCTTGGACTATAAACCTTCAAAACTTTGAATTATAATTATTTAAAACAATAAACTGTTATATTTAGAACAAAACGGACTTATACCACTTAAGGAAAAAAAAACAATTTTTGAAGAAACAGCCCAATTGTTGTTAACCCTACTTTAATATTATTTTTTATATATTGTTAATAAATATATATGGATACTGTTGTTAGTATTAAAGGAAGAATGATAACCATTAAAAAGTTGTCAATGACCAAGAATAAAATTTCGCAGACTCAGAGTCTGCTGATTGCTCATTTAGCAATAGAACAGGAAATATCAACGTTTCAAGACGCCATTGCTGAGTGTATCATTTGTCAATTCCTTACTTCTTCATCCTCATTCCATAATATCTGAATTGGAAATAAGAGTTTTAACTATATCTGAATAAAAAAAGTTGTGTGGTTTTATGAAACCGCCATGCAAGTGAAACATTTTTTCGGTTTGCAGGCATTTAACTAAAAAGTTTTGGAAAATTATTCGATTTTGGGTAAAAATTGTGTTTTTATTCTTAACTTAATTATTGAAAAATGGGAATGATAATGGGAAATCAATAGTAGACAAGATATTAAATTATAAAATTTAATTACAATTTGCGTATTAGAGTACGGAATACATAATTAATACAACAATTTATAATGATCATAAACGCATATTAAAAAGTAAGAGCAATACTTATTTTAATAATTGAATCATTGTCAACTTCAATTATTCTATCGATGACTTCATCTTCGCCTCGAGTCTCACAGTTTATAATTGTAATTGACATTTTATGGTATCTGAAGTAAGTAAATCTCTCCCGTAAAAATAAAATCTAAATCTACAATACAATCATACGCCCCGTTGTTACATATTGCAGCGAGACATGGGTCCTAACAAAAGCAGCCAAAGGTTCCCTCAGAATTGGGGAAAGAAGAGTATTAAGAACAATATATGGCCCTATTAAGGAAGGCGAGCAATTCAGAATGAGAAGTAATCCAGAACTGATGGAATTGCTAGTGGAGCCAGACTTAGTCACGGTCATTAGAAAGATAAGGCTTTGCTGGTTAGGTCATATTCAACCCATGGATCCGAAGAGACTTCCTCGAAAAATGGTGTATGAAAACCCGGGAGGAAGGAGAAAACGCGGGAGACCCCGATTGAAATGGATGGAAGATGTGGAAGAGGATCTGCGTAGGATGGGAGTGCGGAGATGGAGGAGGTTAGCTTCAGACAGAGCGGAGTGGAGGAAGTTGATGGAGGAGGCCCAGGTCCTACAAGGACTGTATCGCCGGACTGTGAGTGAGTGACTGAAAATAAGTAAATGCTTCTATCTCGACTCATACTCGTATCACTGCCGCTCGTCCCTTGATTTTAGCCGCTTGCATTTCTGACGATATCTGCGGCATCCTTCCGCATTTAGTCGCTTTCGATGCAGAATTTTTTCTAATATACTAACAATATATTCGGATATAGGGTTCGCCACTTTGAACGATAAACATGTTAAATCACCGTCATTTCAGAGTGTGAGTAAGAAACCTCTACCGAAGACTTTTACCGTGGACTGCGATGATAGAAGATTATCCACTTCAATCCTCTACCTTGGCGTCAACTTTGATAGGCACCTCACCTTCTCAAAGCACGTTCAGGCAAGTCAGAAGTTGGCACGACAGAAATCCTACAGGCTATACCATCTGCTCTTGTCGCCGCAGCTGTCACTGAGGTTGAAATTACAAATCTACAAGTCCACCATAAGACCTACCTTGCTCTATGGTGCAACACTACTGAGACACCTCTACAAAACAACGCTGAAGCGCCTGCAGCAATACCATAATTTCATCCTTAGGAAGATCGTAAGTGGCACATCGCTCGAGGGGGCACTTAACACCACCATCCGGGAGGAGCTTCGGCTTCCCTCGGTGCCCGAGTACATAGATCGGAGGCACATCAAATTTTTTGATGGGCTGAAGACCTGTGCGAACCCCCTATTTAGGGACTTAGAACCTTAAAAGGCAGTGTCCCCTTGGTCGATGTACTTACATTTGATCTAGGGATGGGGTAAGTACTCCCTTGTCCTTATCCTTCCTTTTCCTTCTTCCTTCCTCCCCTTTCTTCTTTCTTTTGTCACTTGATCCCGCTAAACGGTCCCTCACCCTTTTGTATTGTATAATGCCAGCGGCCTCGTGCCGGTTCGATTAAAAACCGCCTTCAGCGGACTCAGCCCGATGTAACGCCTTAAAATACCGAAAGGTAATGGGAGGTATTTTATTTATATAGAAGCTGTAGTTTTTTTTTTTTACCTTTTGTGGATGTACTTTCATATAATAAAGGAGGTATCGAAAAAAAAAAAAAAAATCCGGTTCATTCATTCTAGCGGACTCAGCCCGATGTAACGCCTTAAAATACCGAAAGGTAACACCGAAGGTTTTTATTTATATAGAAACCGTAGTTTATAACTATTTGTAATTGTAATTTCATATAATAAAGGATGTTCTGAAAAAAAATAATAAATAAAAAATCCGGTTCATTCAATCTATTTAATTTTATTTAGGCCTTCATTCACCTTCACAAGGAGAACTACACTCTGAGCCAAAATTGGTAGACTGCCGACAGATGTCATGCCGAGTACTAGTAGGGGTCCAGCGTCGAGTGTTGGATTTACCCTGATGCCAATCGGTTTCAGCTCGTTCACTATGGCTTCAGTCGCCTTTTGTGCCTTAAGGGCAAGTGGGGTGCTGACGCTGGTAGCGTAAATCCCAATATCATCCGCATATGCTGCTACCATTGCTCCTGGATGCTTCATTGCGACCACGGGTGCTGTGAAAATCACAAACATCAGTGGCCCCATTACAGAGCCTTGAGGTACTCCACAGTTGGTGGTGCTAGAAGTCGAGTAACTGTTACCGACTCGTACGACGAATGATCTTCCGCTGAGACAGCTTTGGATCAGACGACATAGAGTGGCGGGAAAGCTAAACTCTTCCAAGCGTCGGAGTAACAACTCATGAGACACACAGTCAAAGGCCTGGGTGCAGTCCAATGAAATGAACGTCGTAGCTCTGTTCATCTGCATGTGCTCTATGGTGTGCGCCTGTAGCTTAGCCAGTTGGTGGCTATGTTCAATAGAAAGGGTTTACCCTTCTTAGGAAGCATCTTCAACAACACATAAGGGATATCATCCTATCCCGATGCTCTGTTACCTTTCGTGCGTCGTAGTACTGACTCGAGCTGACCGAAGGTGGAGAATATGGGCTTCTCATTGGGACACGGTAGTGGTCCTCCCGGGATTGGTGGAGAATCTAACAGCCGAGCAGCTTCTCTCTCCTCATAAACCTTCACCAGAAGTTCAGCCTGTTCCCCAGGCGTTAGCACATTGCCTACAGATGAAAGAAACACTCCGCTCCTTTTAGTTACGTTGGTCTTGACGAGCCGCCAGAACTGACTGGGGTCGTCGTGAGTCCGACGCAACTGCTCATGCTAGAGGGATGTTTTCCAGTCACGCATGAGGCTGGCTATCTCCCGGGTCATCGCATCGATGGCCGGTTTTAGCCCGTAATCACGAGAACGCTGGAAAATATTCCTCAGGTTATTCCGCTGACTTATGAGAGCTAAGATGTGTTTCGGAGGTTTTCTGATGGCGTTGGGTAAAGGACTGAACTTCGGGATGTGCTGGTTTGCCGCAGCCTGTATGGTAGTGGTAATGGCACCTACCGCCCTGTCCACCTCGTCCACTGTACTGATATGGGTGATCGTGGGGAGATCAGGCGGAGCTGCGGGGGTTCCTTCAATAGTATAGAGCACGGGCCGGTGATCCGATGGTCCGTACGGGGGTGCAGTGCAATCCGTAACGGTGTGTGAATCCATGGTAAGGAGAAGGTCCAGCGTTGAGGTCGATCCATGTCGGGCTGCATACCTTTAGGTATGCACCCCGGGATGATAGACGCACAGCTTAGTCTTGGTTATGGTGGTTCCCAGTGTATCAATGTTGGAGCATAGCCAGGCTGTGTGCTTAGCATTGAAGTCTTCTAGGACTATGTATCGGCTCACAGCCTGGGCGTGCTTCAACAACGACTTCATAGCTGTATGTATAGCTCGTGGCCTCTTATAGACACAGCTGAACGTATAACGGGCCTTGAACCGTTCGTCAACTGTTACTATGTGAGTACCATTAGTTGGACACACTGGGTTAGGAATTCTCCTAGAGAGCACATCATTTCGGACTAGGATGGCGACACTAGCTTGAATGAACCGGATAAAAATTAAAATACTTCATCAAATATTGCGAGAAGGAAATGTAATGTGGCATGCGATAGATAAACGAAAAATTTTAGGGCAATACAAAAAAAGTTTCACTTTAAAAAAAAAACAAGTATTTATTTGATTGATATGCGATTAATGAGAAATTAAAAGAGAATATTTATATAGGTTTCACAAGGCTCTTATGTGTTTTAAACGTATGATACACATTTTGGAGTAATACATTACTATTTCGAAGTTTAGCTAAAAAACAGGCCTGTTGTGTGTAACTTTATCACTTATAGAGTTACTAATTGGCAATATGAATAGCCTGGAATATCAATCGCCTCCCGAATCGCTTATATAAACATAAATATAACCTCTACGTAAAAAACAAAAAAGAAAAACTACTTCAATAAGACTTCTGGATAGTGACGAAAAAATATTTTTAGATGTTAAAGGTCGTGTAAACCCTACAATTTGTGACAAAGTGAGAGGAATTTTTGAGTAATATCAGCTATAAAACTATTTTATTCAACAATTGTTTTGATGTCAGTAGAAGTGAAAGGAATAAAATCCTATTCTTGTATAATATTGTGATAAAATAAATCTTATAAACTTGCAATACAAGTCTATAGAATGAGATAAAACTTTGAAAAATATTTTATTGTAAAAATATAAATTTATTGTACCAAATGTCATATGGCATTATTAAAAATGTAAGATGAAAAAATAAAATTTAAAGAAGAAAACAATTAAGTAAACAGTAGGTTACTCTCGATTCTTTATTCATTTGATGTTTTGGCGAATTTGGCGGTCTTATGTTTTATGGTTTACCATTAATATACCCTATGTGAAAATAGTTTATCGTAGATTTACATTGATAAAGAAGTCGGTCGGGTTATGTGTGGTCCATATTATATGTGATCTATGCAGTGGCAACAAACTAATAAGGATTACTTCTTATGTAATGGGGCCCAACTCGTGTGGCTTATGGTTTTGGTCTTGGCCAGGGCTGAGCAAAATCAATATCAACAATGCCCGAAATAATGTTAGATGTTAATATGTTAGACAAAACTATTATTATTATTATGGAAACTTTGTTTTTCCTCAGCCCTAAAGATAGATAGAAGCCTAAAACGTATGCCAGTACCAACTATAAAGAAGCGGCAAGAGCTACGGGAGGCTCTCCAGATCCAACAGGGTCGATTCAGGGCTGTTAACAGAATAAATATTTTTTAGGAATCCATCACCCTGCGTAATGGGTATTAATCTATGCAGTATATAAGTAAAAGTTAAAAGATAATACAAAAAAATATTGAAATTTATTATAAATATTATAAAACTACAATAAGTAACTTTATTATAAAAATACAATAAGTAAATATAATGAATGATTTATAATGGCATAGATTGGGGCAAGTAGAGAAACTACTCACTGGTCATCCTCTTTTCAGAAACCTCAGAGGATTATCGGGAATCGAAGAAGTAGCTAGGTTAGAAACTAGTGGAGCGGTAGATAAGCTGTATTTTTAAATTAAAAGTTAATTTTTAAAAATGCAACAAGCTGATATTATACTAGTACATAATAGATAATGATGTAGATAAAGACAAGAAGAGAAACTACCCATTGCTAGTATTCAAATAACAAATTCCATCTTCTTTTGAGGATTATCGGGAATCGAAGAGTTAGTTTGACATGAAAGGATTGACATCGGTTTCGGGCCAAGTCAGGATTAAATGGGATATTATTAAAGGACACTGAAGGGCAGGAAGTCATTGGTTTACGACGTAAGGTAAAAGTGATTCGATGCGATTTTTGAGAATTTATTTTAATTCTCCAGTTTTGACATCATTCTTCAAGATCAGTGATATGGGATTGGAGGCTTTGGGATACAATAACTGGACCGGTGTTGACTGATAATTCACATGTAGGTATCATCAGCATACGTGGCAAAGATAGTATTAGGATGAGTTGGGATGTCAGCTGTATAAACTGTATAAAGGATTGGGCCAAGGATACTACTTTGAGGAGGGGAAAAATTAAAATTTAAAATTGTGGTCAGAGGATTCCTTTAAAATATATGAATAAATCGAATCGAACGCCATTTTATTAACGTTTAAAATATATTTAATAGGTACTATATTATTACTATATTATTTACTATAACTTTCTCACAGAAACATATTGTTATCATTTGGGTTATCACTGATTTGGAACGGAAACTAGAGGCAGGGATACGACGAGCCCTTACATATGCAGCCGATGTGGGAGTAGCATTATCTCCTCTGGACAGGCCGCTGGGGTCCGAGCCCGCTGTCCAGGGTGTTGTATCGCCGACCTACTTTTCCTCACAGATATTGCGATTTATCACCCTTCCAAGGACCCTTTCGAAAATGTAGATGCTTGTGGATTTGAATATGTCCTGACGTTTTTCGAAGTTGCTCAAGTTAGCATTTTCCAGCAAGATCTGAATGATGAAACATCGGAGGCAGAGATCATTGCAATTAAACGTACACGCTCCATTGAATTTATTAAAATCAAGTAAGTTAGAAACAAATATTCAATAAAGTTTCTGAATAAATAAGTAAGACTTGCTGCTGAATAGAAAAAAAAGGCCAGTTCAGAAACTTGAAGTGCCTAACTGTTGACTCCTTACGTACTCAGTTTTCATCATCTAAATCAGATAATAGTTTAAAAAACACGCTTTATCAGAAAACAAGACCAAAAAAGTAGAAAATCATTTTGAATAAGTTAAATAAAAGAATAATGATGGACAACAAATTTTTTTTTTACTTACTTATGTAAATTACTTATGTAATTTCAGCTTGCATTACCAACTTCAGAGTCCAATTTTGTGCATTTTAGGGCTAACAAACTTATTTCTGCCGATATACCCATCTTCTATATTAATTAACCACAGTAATAAATTATGCGGTTTAAAACTGAGTTATTTTAATTGTTAACTTCACGAAATGTTGTCAGTCTACTCAAACTCCCTCAGTAACAATGTAGCCAAAGGGGAAAAAACTCTTCAACTCTTTGCTCGACGAAGACACGCGGCTTCAGCTAGGCAAAACGATTTTTTATTAAACGACCTCTTGACGGTCGAATTTCTTCACAATGGTGAAGCGTGGATACTCATCCAAGCTCGAAATGCACGATGGAGTCATAATGGATGTCCGCTACTCCTGGAGCAAATAAAAATGTAAGAGCTGTCCGCTCAATGACAAAGCGGATATCCAAGGATCAGTGAGTTCTGGCAAGAAATCGAGGACTTCTTCAGCCTCAAGGGCGAACTTGTACTTCTTTAAGGATGAGTACATATCATACTCTTGCTGTATGCTTTTTATATCTCTTCGATTTTTTTAAAGAGCACTGTAAATAGTAATTTAAGTGATTATTATTTCAATGCAACCGGAACTCTCTCAAAAAACACCCTTAACTAATAAAATAAATTAATAAAACTAAATCTCTGTCCAGATTCGTATTAGAAAAGGCTAGGGAGACTCCTGTTTGTCTTAAAGGCAACACCACTTATGTAAACGATAAGCTCAAAAACTTCAAATAGTAGAGGACCATAACTGTGTTAGAGATAGACCGATAGATAATAAATTACTTAATGAGAGTATGAATAGGAGTAATGGGATAGTGTATTTTATAGAACTTCTTGGACTAAAGTTGCTGTATCTGATAAGCCTGTTTCACTGTTGATGTGAGATGTTGTACATTTGATTTTTATTGAATTTTTTTTTTATACTGATGATACCTGAATTGCCATTGTCTAGTCAGATATTTTCCGGAGTTATAGAGTTGAAGGGTTTTTTTTTTGGAGTTTTCCAATTGCATTAGATTAATTATTTTACTAAGTATCTTTTTTTGGTACTTATGTATTAAATCCACCACCTGTAAAGGCCAATGCGCAACCAGTTACGTTTTATAACTGTTATATTTCTAACAGTTACCTTGGATAACCTTTTTAAATATTTTTACTGGGGTTAGAATTTGGATAACATAACATGCAATATAATAAGATTGGAAATAGATAAATAGAACTAATAATAATATACTTGAATATATAACATATATAGATAATATATTGAATATATAACATACATAAATAATGGAATACATCATCAACAATTTAAAATTAAAAAAATTATTTAAAAACCAAGTATTCATAATTTTCATTACATAACATGGAATATAATAATAATGGAAATAAATAAATAGAACTAATAATAATATAATTGAATATATAACATATACGTCGACGTCGGCACGAAACGTCGGCACGTAATTAAAATAAGTAACCACTTATTTAGTGTCTTATTTGACTGCACCCCCAACTATTTTCTTCCTTATAACATATATAGATATTATATTGAATATATAACATATATAAATAATGGAATATATCATCAACAATTTAAAATAAAACCACCCCTAACCACGAAACACACAACAAATCAGCAACAAACAAAAATGAGGATACAACAACTCTAGAACGCACGAAGAAACAAAGTACAATGAATCTGTAAACAATGTAACTGTTACTGTTAGAAATATAAGTGTTATAAAATGTAACTGCTTGCTCATGGGTACAACATTGGCCTTTTCAGGTGGTGGATTTAATACACAAGTACCCTTTTTTTAGTGCACGTTCATTTTTATTTATTTTACTGAGGAAGGTTAGATAGTTAATTCTTAATAGATGCAGGAAAAATATCTATAAATTTCTTGAGGAACTTTCTAAGTATATTGGAACCTTCATAGTTATTTACAACCTAGACTACAACTTGAGTCAGATTCCTGTTCTATTCGATTAAAAAAAAAAGTTACACGTTTAATTATTTTAGTAATTATAAAATATTTTAATATTTATTTTTTTCAGGGGAAGGGGTGAGCAGAGTTGCTAAAATAATATTATATAATTATATATAATATATAATTTTAGCTAATACATTCCATTGGTATACATTTTTGCAGATTTTATTCATTTTTATTTTTAGTTATATTTATTTCTTTAAATATAAAATATATTTTATACCGTTTAAAATTGATTGTAACACGAAGTAACAATAACCTTAGTAAGTAACTGTCTCGATTTGTGTCACCATCCGTACATTTTTATTATCAAGATTGAAATTACACTGTTCTGCAAAAAAAAACTTTTCTCCCCTCCCTTGAACAATTTTACCTGTTTCTCATGTTTTCAGATGTGCTGAGTCCGAATCCGAACTCAGAAAAATTCTATCACCCTCTGATTTTGAGAGAAAAGAGGTGAAACTTGGAAAAAATGAAAAATTGTATTTGAAAATTATTGTCTTTATTATAACAGATTTTTTTTCTTTTTCAACGATAAAATATAATTATTATAATTTATTTTATTTTAGTTGTTACTAATTTTTAAATATTTTTATTTGAAAAGAAAAGATATGTCCAGGACCGGGACTCGAACCCGGGTCTTCCAGATCTGGTCTCCAGAGTCCCGGTCATGGACATATCTTTTCTTTTCAAATAAAAATAAAATATAATTAATTGAATCCTGCATGCTATCAGGTATAATACTAGATATGACACAACTCAAAAAATATACACACATCGTCAATGAGTAATTTTTTTTCATATATTTTTCTTATAAGATATATTCACGCCTCCTTCCAAGAGATTCCATTGTTGCAACCTTGACCCAAGCAGCTGAGCTTTTGATTTTGGGAGATCTAAATCACGAACAAGATCATTCAATCGGCTCTGATTTATGAGCTGTGGCTGAGTTTCAGAGGGGCTGGACGAACTTGAAATTTCTTCTTGTTGACTGGTTCCAGGTTGAGGTGAAACGCTTTCAGAATCGCCGCACTCCTCAGAACTAAGACGGAACTTACTCGGATTTGGTGGGATGGGCATGGAGGCATCATGTGGAGCTGGTCTCATGGCAGAGGGGATGTTGGGATAAACAATTTTCTTTTTGCTCTTGAACGAGAAACCTTTGATTGTGGTCATGCAAAAATAGCAATCGGTCACGTGATTTGTAGGTTCTCGCCATATCATGGGAACTGCAAATGGCATTGACTTATGTGTCCCATTTAGCCAACCACTCAGAGAACGTGAGCATGAACTACAGCATATTTTAGGAGCCCATGATTTGTCCTGATCACTTACTTTACATCCAAAGTATAACTCGTATGCCTTCTTCACCAGCGGAGTCAGAGGTTTCTGAGTGGACTTGAATGTGACTTCACCACAAACATAGAAAAAGGAATCAGGCTTATTTATACACTGTCGTGACATTACAGAGAAAAATTTATGAACTGTTCCAAAAACAACGATAGCACAACTGAATATCCAACTAAGTGAGTTTAGCGAAAGCCTCGAGAGTACTGATCAAATCCTAGAAGAAAATAGTGTCAAGATAGGGGCTGAGTGGGAGGGGGGGGGAGTTGGGGTATTGAGGGTGAAAGGGGGGCAGGTAAGGATTTGAATGAAAAGGGTACCACCATCAAAGATAAAGGAGGGTCATTCCCCTAAAGATCCAGGTAGAGACCAAATCCCTGCCTCAAGCTCAAAAACTGAAAAAACACTTTTAGCCATATTTCTTTAACCACTTGTAATATTCCCATCAATTTTTTTTCGTTCAAATATACTTCATTGCGCTCAAAATCATCGGGCTTTTGAATTTTTTTCACTATGTTTTGATGCCGAAAAAAAATTCGTTAAATCCACAAAAAACTCACCTTTTTGGATAAAAAACTAGAATTTCTCAGGAAACTGTGCGTGATAGACAAAATCTGACTTCAAATTCGTGTTCAGCACATCTGATAACAGTAAGAAAGCATGTTTTGGTTTGAAGGAGGATTTTCGTGCAGAACAGTGTTATTAGAGTTGATAAAAATTTCGATGATCAACTTAACAGGTTAAGCGCAAATTTTATAATTTCTAATGACTTAAGATATAACTTATTTAGTATCCGATAATTCTTTATTTATTAATTAGCTATTTTTAATCTGTAAATTTGGTTACTTTAATGTCACTAAACTCGTACACAGATCGATATTCTAAAAAGATATGTTATATAAATGGCTTCCAACATTTTTAAGTAACCTAATTGGTACTTCTTCCATCTATGAAGTTTACTAAGGATATAATCTTTGCTGTCCATGTGCGAAAGTTTATTTTGGAGGTCAAACCTGCCCTTTTAATATCTAAAGAAAAAAATCATATTGAACTGCTCTGCTTCAGCCTTTGTAATTCAATTTAATGACTCTTTGAACTACTTTTCGGAATACCTATATATCCATCAACAGATATGTTTAGATTGTTAGCAACGGCAGGATTAAAAAATGTAACGATTTAAGAAAATAGTTGTTGAAGCTTTTTAAAGAAACGTTTTCGACGCGTTGTCATAGTCTTGCTAATCCTTAAGACACGAAGCTAAAATGACAGAAGGCATGAGCTATAATTCCTTCAAGGAAATATGTCTTACGAAATCTTTATCTGTATTAAGTAAACCACAATCGCTGAAAAGCCACGGGCGGTTAACCGCGATTAAAAATAAATAACGTAATCCAAGGATATTTTGATATTACGTGCAATTATAGATAATAGAATTCGCTATATTTGCTACCCGCTCCCAAAAAATGTAACAGGTTGTTAGTAGTTGTTAGATACGGTTGAGTTTAGTATGATCCACATAGTACTTTAAGAAAATTGGTGTATTTTAACCATTTCAAGTATATGCCTCTACATTATATGATAGTTTGCGAAAGAAGTGTTGAGGCAGTGCAAGATCTTGACCTTGCAGGATCCTGGGCAACACGAGTCTGTGGGGTTGGAGGTCCTTGTGGGATTGGTAATCCTTGGAAACGAGTTCATCAAGAAAATCACTTAAATGGAAGGGAGAATCTAGACTAATACATTCCTAAACAGGAATAATACACTCCACAGTTACCACATCAAGTCAAGATAATTCCCTAAAGCAACATCGTACAACAGACACAATTATATTTAAAAATAGGAAGAAATGGTTTTGTACTTCTTGAAAACATTTAAAGGAGATTTTCGAGCCCCTAAATTGAGCCATGTTCATGTTTTTTCTTCAACTTCCTATTGGAATAAAGTTTCTCCAGATTTAGATAAAATTGTATAATAATACTTATGTCGATATTAATTAAGTTGAGATCTGTTACAAAATATCATCATGATTTTGTAAAACTATTTTATAGTAATATTCCTCTCAGCTTCCAGTTAGTATTTTTCTTTTTATCTGTAGCCTAAAATGTATAGCAATCATTTATTAACTAAACACTTTTTATTCATCAAAACACAGGTAAAATTAAATATTCAATATATTTCAATATTGGACTAATTAGTGAAATTGTTTAAAATCAATATAATGATATCCATGACCTTTTGTGAGTAGTGATGAAATCTTAGTGGTCACCCATTAACTCTCTATTTATAATGAATATGATCATCATGAAGACATTGATCGCTTCTTTCATGAACTTGCAGTCCATATCTAGAATTCACCTATGAATTCCTTTTTTTTGTTTAAATAAATGATCTAAACTAATTAATTCATAAAGTGTAATGTTCAATTCATAAAAAAAATTAATATTTTTTCTGAAGAATGTCTAAAAATTTATTTTATGTCAGTACTGTTGATGAATAGATAGGTGCCGTGGCACAGACATTTGAAATTTGATTATCATCCTGAATATTTTGAAGTTGTAGCGATTCCAGCCGGACTTTCATTTTTACAATAGTTTGGAGTAATTAAAAAACTATAAAAGTTTAATTATACTATTTAAAAAATAATATTTAGGACAGAATTACACGAATTTCAATTGACTTTTTTTTAATTAAGGAACTGTGGACAAATTTAATATATCTGAAGATGTTTATGTAACAAATAATCATCAAAGTATAATGTTCTTTTTTAGCATTAATTCTTTTACTAAAGTAAGAAACATATTTTTTGCTTACCAACTTATTTTATTCTATTATCAATAATTTTTATTCCATAACTCTACCTCAATAGGAAAGTATTCCAATGTACTGTTTTCAATATTTTTAGTTTAAGTGCTAATAAAACCTTTACTAAATTATTGTTCAATCATTATTTACAGTATGAAAAAAAAAGGATCCCTCCATTGAAATTTTTCATTCAAAAATTAAAAAAAAAAAGACGATTTCTTCGCATCTTTCCGAAAAATTATTTGGATGATTTGATAATAATAGAAAAGAATATGAAAGTGCGATCGGAGAAATCGTCGCTACGTAATGAATGGTAAAGTGGAACGAATTGCGAAATCTGGAAAGGCACAAAAGCTGTATTCAGTGAGAAATTATTGGAATCCCTGGTTTATTGCTTTGTTTTATTATTATTATATGTCAATAGTCATCTATTATAATTGTAAGAGTACAGCAGCGGTGATAAAATACTAGTGAAGGGAGTCAATGATTTGTTTGGAAAAATCAATTAGTTCTAAATTCAGGATCACAAGAATATTATATAATTTCAAATTACTTTTGAACCTAAAGAAATTAGTGTACTATATATATATACTTATTGAAAATAACAATTCTTCAATAATATTTTATTGTTACTTCATAAAAATTGTGTTCATATATTCCACAAAAGTGTCACGACTGTCTTTCACAATCTAGGGGCTTAAAACTCAAAATATTAATGAACTATATTTGTCTTGTTTTCATTTAAATAATCTGGCAAGGCATATAGATTGAACTTTCAAAATGGCTTCTTCAAAATGCCTATAATTGATGAGGAAATAGTATACTGGATGTATCTTAAGCAATGTTGAAAATAATAATTAATTTGCGCAGTCAATATATATTAAACAAATAAAAACAAGTTATTTTATTTTGTGCCAACGTTGGCTTTGGAATATGAAGTAATACTTTATTAACTAACTTAATTATACTATAAATATATATTTTTATTTACTTTTTCATTTTTGTAAATCTTTTGTTACAACTCCTTACTATACTTAACAATAAATTTTACTTGACAAAATCCTAAACATATTTTTTTTTAAATTATATACTAATGTTTAATTAGCATCTGAGCAAAACTAAAAACCGTTTTTTTATTTTTAGATCCTAAAAGATTAAATATTTTTTTCACTTACATTCTACATCCCTCTGCTATGTTCTTTTTTGTTTTATTTTATCCTCTTTCGTTCTCTATTTCTCTATTCAATTTTCTCAACATACCATTGTATTACGAGTATATTATGTAATGTAATTTAGTAAACATTAATTTTAATAGTAACTAAAACATTTCTTCATTGTATTTAATTATTTTCATGCCCATCATTTCTGGTTATAAATTCATTCCCTGATGATGGCAAAAAAAAAATAGGTGGAGACGTCGGCGCTATATAAAACAAGTTGCAGTAATTTGTTTAAAATTTATTGACAATTAATATGGTGGAAGGAGATAACCAAATAAGGAAAAAGGAGAAATACTTTAACAATTTGAATAAAAATAAAAGGAGAGATATAGATAAGAAAGGTAGGAAAATATATAGTAATTTATTAGATATATTTTTGTATCTACTTTTCTTGACTGTAAATAAATATATTGTTATATCTATACTTTTTTTTTTTTAGTTTTACTTGCCGAATAAAATAACAGGAAATAATTAACCAACCAATGCTTTTCTAAATTTCGTTTTAATGATATTACGCTGGAAAGCGTAGGGGAAATGCTGAAAATCCTCTTTAATTATTATCTGCTACTTCCTTGCAACTGATAATGATCCAAATAGATGTATTGCGGTCCAAACAACAAGGAAAAATATTGATTTAAGGAGAAGACTATCATTAATAGGAAATCGGAAAATTATATTTAACACGAAATGATAATTTGTGGTTAGGCCAGTGGTGTGTTGTGTCTCTAATCTTGCCAGGCATTTCCTTCGAGGAAACTTTATCAGGACTATAAGAAGTGATGACATCTTCATAAATGATATGTCCTCAGAAGAAGAAGAATAATATTGTTTTAATATGCTTTTTATCCATTTTGAGTTAAATGGATACAAAATGAGACGATACAGTCTAATTAATTATGAAAATTTATAGAATATATTCGCTATTTAATGAAATATATTCTAAGCGCTAATCGTTGAGAATATTTAATTAATGAAGAGAGTTATATCGTTCTCATTCCAAGTGTCTAAATTTGAACCACACTTCATGCATATGTACAATATTCCTAGGAGATTTTCCTTCAGAAATTTTTTTAATTTGATCCAAATAACACAAAATTTACGGTTGTCAGCCATGGTCATGGTTGAGTTTTTCTAAATTTAAAGAATAAAGTAATATAAATAAATAAGTTGATAATGCAGAAATGCAGCCAAGCAAACTTGGCGAGTTTGGTGTAATTTTCTAATAAATTGTGTCACAATATTAAAGGATGCCATGGGCAAATCGATTAAAGCTACCCTCGACCAAATATATTGCATATACAAATTTTAATATTTACATAATTAAAAAAAAAAGTTTTGCTAACTAATCTCTTGGGATGATTAGTTGATGGGGTTTTTGTTTATTTACCCGGCGATACGCCCTTGATAACTATGCTGTACCTCATTTGTTTGGGAATTTTATTGGGAATGATAAATTCTAAAGGTATATTTATAAGATAACCAACTCGTGGTTCAGAAATACAAAACTGTCTGAAGTTCTTAATATAACAAAAAATATGAAGTTACAAAAAAAATAAAAGGTAAAACATGTCACAAACAGATATGAACTTTAAAAGGAAAGTGCAACAAAAAGCATCATCTAACTTGTATGTCCTGGCACTTTTCTTCGACACACCCATGCACTTGTGTGCAGAAATCTTTTTTTTCTTACATGAACTCATTTTAATAATTTACGACAAATAAAGGGCGGAAAAAGATCTTCGGGCACTGGAGGTTAAGGATTGTACAGTGGTAGGAGATTTCCAAAGATCGTTTGATAAAATTTAAGGTACAAAGAACTGTTTGCAGTTTTCCGTAAATAAGTTTAGAGTGGCGCCCGCAAGTAATGCAGCTTTAGAGCGTGCATGAAACTGTTGCGAAGTTGATGTCGATTCCAACGGATCGTGTTAAAACATTATATCAAGCCGCATCCACCGAATCTCTTTTCTTTCTTTTTCATATAACTTAAAATACAGCGATTCAAGAACAAGAAACTCAATATATGTGATGGATTGACCACTTCCGAGAGGAGACAAGGCATCTACTCCAAAGACATCATCTATCAATTTAAATGCAACTGGCATATTTGCAATCTTGTTTGCTAACTCGAACCTTAGCGTGCAGTGCAGGTTGTATGTGTGACTAAAAAAAGATGGCTTCCTAGTTTCGATGTTCATTCATAGCCCAAAAGACTGAATTCCTTAAACATTCTTCAGGAAACAAACTCCGAGCGCAAAGACGTCAGTATCGCAGCTGTGAATGACAATGTCAAACCCAAGTCTTCCTCGTGCAGAATGAAACACATGACCAAATAAGCATGTTTCAGTTTCTAAACGGTTGGGTCTTGAATGATGTGCTTCTATCTGTGGTTTTCCTTGTACCCTACATTACTGTTTAGAACCAGGATAGCATCCCTAAATGTAAATTTCCTGGTCATCTGAGGTTGTAGTAATGATTCAGGATGTACCGACAAAAAGATGTTATTAATTCGTGTTTGTTCAATGAACTTCTTAGAGAACTATTAGAGCTACGTGGTAATTTTGTTGATAATACCTGAACACCCACATTTCGGGGTGTTTTATTTTTACCATATCATTTATTTCATTACGGGTTTAAAAGGTGGTTGCTAACGCTGAAGGATGAAAAGCGTTGTAAAGTATTCGGAAATAAAGTTTTGACTAGAATATTCTTTCAAAAAAGGAAGAAGCAACTAGGGAATTGAGAAGATTACACAACCCGGAATTGCGAAGCATGCATCAAACAAATATTATTGAAATGAAAGCGTCACGAAGATTAAGATAGGCTCATAAAGTTGCTGGGCTTAGTAATGAATGAATTCTTTTAAAGTCATTATGCTGTAGGGTGGGGAGGGGGAGGGGATTGCGTTATTAGTGATCTGGCTGATTTGGTTTTGTGTAGTGGTCCCTCGACAGGATTTTGTAAGCAATGATTGGTGCTATCGGCATCGAGCCTTCGGGTTCGCTAAGCCTTATTTATTATTATTATCATATTCCACTCAACGAAATTTAACACCTGTAAAATTTTATTTAAAAAAAACAAATCTAAAAACTTAAAACCGAAAAATTGACTAATCTTCTATTATCCATGTACTTTTGATTTATATATAGATCCAATTTACAATATTTTTTATTTTGTTTAAAAAAAAAGAAAATATTAGTAATATTTTATCCACTAGTATTATTTAAATCTAGTAAAAGAATAAAAATAAATTATTATACTAATTAGATTGAATATTTGGTTGATATTAAGTGACTTTATAGGTATAGAGTAATGGATTGAAGAAAAATATCTAATTCTTTATAACACTCGATAGTAAATACGAAATCAAATATTTTTTTTATTCTTTCTTTCTATTTCAGTTCAGAACCCTTTAACTTTGATAAAGTTTGTACAACAAAAGAGTATGAATAAGTAAAATTGAACACAAAACTGAATAGAAGGTAGCAGGATAGAGTCTCCTGTTAAACAGAAGGAAAGAATGTTTCATGCTTACAAATAACTCGGGTTACATAAATTATTGTGATGATCGAATAATCACGTAATAATTATGACGTAATGGCTATTTGGTCGGACGTCTTTATTATGCAATACCCTCCCCTTCAAAAAATCCTCAATCTGTCACAAACCATGGTTTCAAACAGATTGTGTAAAAAAGTCATTCATTAAATTGTATATATATCTATTATTAATAACTAGGACGGCGGGTCTTTTCCCCTTTTTACAAATTATAGAATTGTCCATTTAATTGTACAACGCTATGTTTTAGTTGAAGTACCCAGATTTTATTCTCGATGCAGATCCCACTAATCTTTGCTTACAAATTTCCCATTTGTACCCAACCCAACCCGATTCCGCCAGATCATTCTTATATGTAATAAGCATATTTATAAAATTAATACATTGAAACAAAACGAATATGTAATTTATTCCATTGTTCGAAATTGTAAAAAACAAAACTTATTAGCTGAATAGTATATAGCAGATATCTATGAAGTGAAAATGTTTGTATATGTCACTTGAGTGTTAATAGGTATTTAAGATAAATTAAGCATATAGCTGCCGACATAATGCTAGTTCCAGGTTGAGTCGAAAGATCACTTTATCGATGCCAAGAGATCGGAGTTTAACAAGCAAACATTAGGATTATAACATGCAAAGGTAGTCAAAGTAACCCTGATTTCTTATTACAAGCAGCAATATACATTAAACATGTATTACTGCATTGGGTTGTGAATATCAATGTTAATCTGAGGTTCGGGGAGTAGTTAAATAATACATTAGGTAATAAAAGTTAAGATGCGGGATATCGAGAGTTCTGCGAAGCTGGGGTGGACAGACTCGCTAAACAAAAGGGGACTAAACTGCCGCGCTTCCGTCGCTGGGAGAATACAAATGGACTCCAGAGCCGCCGAAGAAGTCCACCTATATATACTCGAGGATAGAGATGTCCAATGTCTGTCATGCCTGATGGGAGTTTGTCTTTTTCGATCCCCAGTGGAGGGAGTTTTGTTTCTGTTTGTTCTCGACGGATTCGCAATTGCAGACATCACAATAAAACACATTAGAGTCGCAATTTATTTATGATTGGATAAATCGAAAGTATCCAATTAACACACAATTTCTACAAAAACAACATTACATACGAAACAGAGTACATTAACCCTCTAGTACTGACACAGGGTCCCTGGGACCTATTTTCTGGAATTTCCCACACGTTCTTTTATTTTATTTTTAATTCTATTGCAATTAAGCAATCTTGTAAATCAAATATAGTTATTAGGACTGACAAACTACAAAATATGCCTCTTATTAGATGATTTAGAGAAAGAAGAAGCTGATCTTGATGACGGAGCCTGCATCGATACAATCAATACACAGCATCAATTACTTGGAATAATATAATTTTCATTTATTTTCATAAATAGATTTTTAATTGTTTAAGATCAAAATTAAATACAGTGTAATTACTTACTTTACTTTATAGGCGTTCCGACAATGGTTGGCTCAATTGGTCTGAGCAGAGTTCCATGTATCCCGATTCATCCAATCTCTTCCTGGAGTCCTCGACCAGCCATCTCCTCCTGGACTCCCTCCATCCACCTGCTTCTGAACCGTCCACGTCCTCATCTCCCGGGTGGAACCCAATCCAGAACCCGGTTTGGCCAACATTCGAACGCCATTCTCTTCACATGATCGTACCATCTTGGGCGGCGTCCCCGATCCTTTCATTTGTAGATACAACTACATGCATCCTCTGTTGAATTTCTTGGTTTCTGACTTTATCCAGCCTAGTGACACGGAGACACCTCCGCCTGAAATCCATCTCAAACGCCTGCGCCTTTGAGTTCATACAGGGGCTAATAGTCCAGGTTTCCGAGGACATCTCAGGATGGTTTCCACTATGGCTGTGAAAATACGGCGTTTATTTTCTTTATATATCTCTGTATTCCGGATGCAGCATTCTGGCAGTCTTTCAGGGTTGCTCCACCTTTATTCTTACGTCATGCTCCGAAGACCTGGTAGCATCTAAATAAGGACCCAGGTACTTGAATACATTTACTTTTTTACAGGCCTCCCTTTCAATCAGAAGCGGACTAATATGAATATCTCCGATTGCCATATATTCAGTCTTTTCGAAGTTAATTTTTAAGCCCACCATTTGGTAGCACATGTTTAGGGCCTGCACCATCATTTCAAGGTAGACCTTCCGCCTCGCAAACACGATCTAGTCGTCAGCGAAGAACAAGGACAGTAGTTGTTCGCCATCAATGAACGACCCAACATCTCAACACTGCCTGCACCATGGTTTCACAGCGACAAAGTTTTACTACATTAAGTTAATAACTTATACATTCGTATACGTTTGACAGAATAAATTACGAAAAACTTAATTAATTTAAAAAATAATGGAAATAAGTCTCTCTGGAACGGAGAAAAGAAGAAGCAGATTGAACATAATAAACATACCCTGCTAAAGAACAGACAAAAATTATCTGTAGCTATTAACGCGTTGAGGTATTTTAAAAGAAAATTAAAGATTAGAGATTTGCTTAAAAGATGGGTGTCCCAAATGGAGGTGTCCTAGACATTAGATCACCTAGTTTACATAGAAATATTTCAAATAATCCCAGTTGCCTTCAAAGTGATGATTACAGGTTAACAGATTTTCTGAAAGAACATGTGAAGAAAGAACCAGGTAAAAAAAGATTATATGTATAACATATCTTCATGTTCAGAAATAAAAAATTATTATTATTATATTCCTGGCAAATTAATGACGAAATATGTTTCACTGCTCCACTACATTACTCAATATGATTGCACTACATGAACATGTTACTTGCAAATACTGCTCGAGGGTGGGTGAGAGGTTAAGAGCGGTAATGTTTCCATTTTTATTTCCCATACCTCTATACATCACTGCTACTTCATTACTCAATATAACTAGTCTTCAATATAGTACACTCATATTGATTGATGTAGTGAAGCATGTTTCGTCAGAAATTTGCCACGACTATATAGACTGAGGATACTTACGGCAAGAATTAAAGACTGAACATCAAGTACCTGATAAAGTTATAATATAAGAGAAAGGTACACATATAAATATATATACATAAAAAGTATGTATACAGACTAGATTATTTATTTATTGGTTAAAATACTATTTATTAACCAATAAAGTATTACACCAAGTGACGTTGCGTGCAGCCAATTTATCACAATAAGAGTCATAGCGGCGCCTGGCTCTAGCAGATGAAAACAAATGGGAAATTGAGACAGTAACAATTGACACTTCAATGAAAGTTTCACTGAATAAATACAGGTTTCATAACTGAAGCCAAGGACTTCGCTAGATCTATTTTACCTAGGTCGGTGAGAGTGATTTAATTTATAATTATTTATTTAATTATCAATTTTTATTATTATATAGCTAGTTCATGTCCATTAATCTAAAAATAATTACATTTATGTAAAAAATCATTTATTAGTTGTGGAATTGGTACCAATAATAACATAAAACATCAATAACTGATTGAACTCTTCGTTTAAATTGTCTAAATTAAATGGTTATGTAAATACAAATAACAGATATATCTATATACTAATTAATATTTTTATTTAATTATTGATGTTTTATATTAAGCTTGTGCAGGCCATATTATGTTTCGATAGTAAATAAAGTACATGCAAATGTGTACAATTACTGTGCGGAGTGTCGATATATGCGAAAACCAGACTAATGATAATACTTTAAATTTACAAATTTGAAATTTAAATAATTCAAATTACAATTGATTTAGAAATTCAGAAAAGAATACTAAAGTTATTCCAAAGACTTAAGTTTTCACTTCCGTCGGCAGTCCTCATGACTACATCTTTAAATCTTTTTTTAATTTTTCTTTTATATAAAATAAATTTACATTTCATTGGAGACTTTTCTGCTTTCCAGAGAAAAATTATGTTTTGAATTCAAAACAGAAATTTTGAGTATTAAGTCCTCGATCGAAAAATTTCTTCATCGAAAGTCGTCCATCATGGTGGAAAAATGACTCATAATGAAATGAATTAAGGTGTGAATAACAATAATCAGAATGCTGGGAATAGTTATTGCTTGCCAATCTTCAACTATTCAATTGAAAAAAAATGGAGTAATGTGTTTACTACAAATTTTATTTCTTAATTAAATTAGCTTTACTATTTCTTAATTAAATTAAAAATTTATATAGTTTGCTTTGTCGTTAATGAATGACCTACTAAATAAGCGTGATAATGTTTAGATTACATTTCATATTATAAATATTTTACTGACAAATAAAATACGTGATATGAATATTACGGATAGTAAAGGAACGACTTATTTTGTCAAACATAGTTCATGCTTACCTTCTGAAAAATAACGGTTTTATTAATCTAAATTTTTGAAGTAATTTTTACAAGACAATTTGAGAATGGGCAAAAAAGAATTTACAAATTTTTAATTAGTATGAATGTTTCCTGAATTTTCGACAAGCAATCAAATCCAACACCCAAAGTTCTATTAGACCTGTCGATTCTTATCAAAGGTGTTTTCGGAGTCAATTTAGAAATCCAACGTAGGCGTTAAATGGGCCTTCGATTTAGGAAACTTCAATTTATTTTAATTAATTCTACTATTTTATAATAATTATTTCTTTCCTGTGATTGGTTCAACTTTAATCAGTAATTCTGACATCGATTCTAAATTCTCTAAGCAACAGGACACGCATAGACAATAAACAGTAAACTGAATGATCATAATAGGTATGTTTTACTTTGCGATAATTTATCTACGATAAGTAAGTAAGGATTTTATTGGTATGTTTTGCAACTGCTTTATCATGAAGGCTAAAGAAGTAATAACGTTTATGATATACTAAAATAAGTAAGGTAGTAAAAACTGTTAAAATTATAAATAAATGATGGTTGTAAAGTATACTTGTTCGTGTTCTTTTATCCACCTGTTGTTTCCTATTTACAATGCATACTTATACAAAAAATAAATCGTTTATGTCTAATTTTACTTTTGTGTACGAGATGAGACTCATTGATGAGTCATACCTTTGATGGATAGTCAATTAATTATGAAATTCATAACTAGGGCCCGGATTTATATGCAACAAAAACCATCAAAATATGCCATATGATATGCCATAAAAAGTACCGAAATATGCGGTAAAAAGTATAACATGCAATATAAAATGCTAACGAAGTGTGAAAAATAGGTAATAATGATAAAATATTGGTCCACAAATACACAAAAAACAAAATATTTTTATTTACATTAAATTACAATATTTAAATCTTTCATATTTCCAGTCTTTAAAATTTATAATAACTAATTATTTTAAATACAGGAGAAATTATTCAAATTTTCTCAGTCCTATCATCAGAAGCACCAACACCTATATAATTTTGACCACAGGTATTGTAATTGACAATCATGTGCACCTCGAAATTTCTTTCAGAACAACTTAATCTTTTATCGGTCAACAAATATTTGCATACGGAAAATGACCTCTCTACGTCAATGGGGAATTCTTAAATTTTGACAAAACTAGTGGGTCATTTATGTAATCAATAATTAGGATTTGTCACCGTTTTATAATTTGTGAATGTTAAATTTTTTTTATTTTAATGTTAATTTAGAAAGACTTTCTAAGCAAGAGTTATTTGTTAATACGTCTTTCAATTTATTTGGCAAGGTAAAGCCAACTTCACCTGGTATGGCATTAACTTTTGTTATGAGTATTTGAACTTATTTAAAACCATCATCAAGAGACATGCCTTGTTCTTCAAATATTTTTATTAGATCAACCAAAAACCTTAAATTAGCTTCAATGAAAGCCAATTCGTTCAGAGTTGTGGGCTTATTGAAAATTATATTAAGTGTTTGCACGCTTTGAGCGTCATCAATTAATTCTATTTCTTCCACTACTTCTTTAAACTGAACTAAATTTACAGGATAAAATACTGCCGATTCGAGCCATGTGCCTCACCTGGTTATCACAGGGATATGGGGTAAAAGCTTTCCGGACATTTTTTCTTTATATTTGTTAATTCTTGAAGGGGCTTTAAGAAAAATTTTCTTGCCATTGTTTACGGGTTTATTAACGTTTCGGTAAATTTCTCGTATTTTTTCTGCTATACCGTTGCATGCATGTTTGGAAAAATACTTTTAGAAATTTACCAGCCTTAACCATATATGCAGCAGCGTCTGTAATTAATAAAATCATCCTATATGAAATCTGACTATCATTTGAGACGATTTTTAAACCGTCGTTTACAAAACGGCTAATTGTTTCATGGTTAGTTTTATCTAATTGTTTGCAGGAAATTAAAAAGGGTTTCTCTCTGACATCACGCAAAATCCCTACCAACATATTGGGCACATAAAGTCCCCTAGGATCTGTGGTCTCATGTAAATGTAATTTTCCCCTATTTTGGCTTTAACTTCTGCAATTGTTTGTAAATAACATTGTTTAACATATTTTTTTCTAATACTACTTTCACTAGCTATCACCTTATTCGTATATTTAGATAAAATGTCAGGAAATGGTGGTTTGGTGAGGTTCCATAAAGGAATCCCTGATGCAACTAATGCGTGGCAGAGCTCTTGATTGAAGGTTTCTTCCTCACTGGGTCCAAGCAAGGCCTGATATTTACTTTTCTCTGACACGCCGACAAATGTGACTCTATAAGTAATAGGGTTAATTACTATACCGACCCATTTTCATTTGAAATATTAAACACTACTAATACGGCGAGCAGGTTTATGTGAAATTATTTTCTTATTAATGCCAGTAGTGAATTTACCTGTTTTTACATCTTGATGGAGCTGGAATTTTTTCTCACAGGGAATCCTTTTGTCACAAGCACAACACACAACTACTGTACCGTCAGTAGGAAAAATATTTTTATTAGTCCCGTAAAAATATGAGACCCAATCAATAAGTTTTGAAGAAAAAGAAGACTTAGTTTTCGGCATGACTGTATCTATGAACTACCAAATCAAGTAACTGCGACTGTCGCTTCCACCCCCCCCCTAGGGCAAAGTTCCGAGAAAAACTTCTTAGTACCTTCCATCCCAAATAAAAACGGATTCAGGACTTAATATGAACCTTCAATATTAGGCAATATGTGAATAGTTTTTTTTTTATTCGTAAAGCAATATAATATTACTGTTTGATTCATAGTTAAACCTATAACTTGTAATGTGATAAATATTAATTAACATACAAATTATCACCTAATAAAAAAAAAAAAATTCAAAATATGCACGATGTGTGCATTTTAGGCCTAAATAACAATAGCCAAATTATGACCAAATATGCAACGATATGCAACAAAAAAGTGATCATGAATGAGTTAAAACCAGTTGTTTCTTAAAGATATCAACTCATGTTATTAATATACTGAATCAGAAAAAATATGCAATTGCATATAAATCCGGGCCCTATTCATAACAATTATAATATTGATAAAAATTAATATTTATAAGAAATTTAATAAACGGTAGCAATATTTGTGAATGATAAAAAAGTTTCTAGATGCACATTTATCAACAAACTGAGTTTCATCTGAAGAGAAATAATTTATTTGATGGGTATTTAGTGAATAATCTCATTGCTGTAGGATAACTGAACTTAGGATCTACTATATATGTTATATACTTAATTTTTATGGTTAAAAACTTTAGAATCACCTTTATGTTTTATAATTAATTTTGTAATTATATATAATAATAATGAAAATTATGGTTTAAAATAAAGAGTTTGTATCGCGGATTCTTATGATACGTACTACTGCATAATTTACTTTATCTATTAGGCCAAATGTCAGGGGTATTTGCTTAGTATAAAATGAAAGTCGAAAACATAATCATCCATATAAATTATGAAATATATAAAATTTAATGGTTTTCATTAGTTATTACAATTTGTAATAAAATCAATTAGTCTCGGTGAATCATAGATCATAAGTCTATTAAATTTTGTATAGGTTACCAAAGATGGTGTGGACATTTTATTTAATTGAAAGAATATATTAATTGAAACATTGAATTCGTGAATTTAATATAAAAATAATTTTTAGCGTCTCGAGTTTTAACATTTTTCTTGCAGAGTTATTTTTCTAATAAACTAATTGATATATTTAGCATTAATAATCTACGAATACTGAAGTGAAACAGTTTTAAACCGTTGGTTTGCAAAAACCAAGTGAATGGCCCATAGAATTGCCCAGATGCTTTTAACCATCCGGCGATTGGAGTGTTATGTGAAAAACCAACAACAGGTAAACTTAATATGAACAATCTTCAGGATGAAGCTTTAAGCACCCTAATCTCTTTGTTTGGGAATAGGATGCTACGCCTAAGTCCTGCCTTAGTGGTACGCAGGTTTGAAAGTTTGAAGAACAGTGAAGGGAAATTGTAGGAAATAAGGAAAGCTTGTCATAATATCT
Source organism: Troilus luridus (assembly GCA_964056705.1). Taxonomy (NCBI): domain Eukaryota; kingdom Metazoa; phylum Arthropoda; class Insecta; order Hemiptera; family Pentatomidae; genus Troilus; species Troilus luridus. The sequence continues at coordinate 32,123,595 of OZ057412.1, forward strand.
ATGTTAGTACTGGATATTAAATTACAGACAAAAAAAATGTGTTGACAATTGGCTCTTGGTAAGACCAGATTTACCAAAGAGTAACCCCCAAGAAATATGACAGGAAGAGCAAATGGGAAACTCTCATTGAAAATCTGCTCGACCATCTAGAAAAGATGCTTGTCAATAGATCGCCAAGAAATGTATGGGAAGATGGGAAGCGGAGCACCCTAAACCCAGACAAAGAGATTAGGATGCTTAAAACTGCATTCCGATGAGTACGCATTACTGCATTTACCTGGCACTGTGTAGTTACTCTACTTACCTTTATCTTATGTCATTTTATATATTTCATTTTATTTGTGAATTTTATTTATGAATAAAATATTATTATTATACAGGTGTAGATTTCAATAAATAATTTTTTATAAATATTATTTTCACGAATCATTCCTAATGTAGTGCCGAATTCAACGTTTTCAATTAATTTATTTTTCTTAATGAAATAACCACTTCACACGTTTATAACTTTACGAGCGCTAATCAAGGGATTACTAGGATATCCGAGAAATAAGTGGGAGGATCTTACATCTGATATAGCATAAAAGAAAACACCCATTAGTGTGTTAAAGAAGTTGTTTACTGGCCCAGACCTAAGCAACCAAGACAAGCAATTTTTTTCGCAATGAGGTTTTAATATGTAAAGATAAACGAGAAAACGAGTTGAGAAAATCAAGTTCTCAGGGTCAATGGTCATAACAAAGACCTCTTTAGCGCTGTAATGCTCCTTAACATTTTGGAAAGTCCTTTTCAATTATCCTTTCTAAGGACCATAGAGTTTCCTAGAGACAAAGAGCAGTTTCCACGATGTTCGTGTCACATGACCGAGGGTTACGGCAGGCGAAATGAGTCTTCACAGACTTTCCCAAGGAAATGAAACCCGACAGAGCATTTCTTACGGCAGCTCTTACTTTCCGTTGAGACTTTTACTTGATTATTCTCCCCTTCGAGCGATCTCTTTTTGTTATATTATTTTGTATTCATCATCTTGAAACATCTCCAATAGTTATATTCATTGTTTTTTTTCGGAAAATAAATAATTATAGCTAGTAGGCTTGTTTTCGACAGCTTCAACCGTAAATTAAAACAAAATTAGAATTACTTAAATAATAAAATATAATCATAAATGACGTTTGATTTTTAAGAATGACAATTACTGGTCAGATCCTTTCGCGTTCTTTTTTAAAGATTATCTACTTACTGTGTAGTCTAGTAAATTAATTCAAGATTTTTGAGTATAACATGTCTCTTATTTGAGAGAAAGAAAAGTATTTTTATGGACACGTTAATACGCAAAAAAATAGTGATATTTAAAAATAATTAATGTTTAAATGATTATTTCGAACCCCGATTATGAAAGGACTAAAACTCCTAAAACTAATATTGCCACAGATACGAATTGATTAAAGCTAAAAATGTCCGACCTCTCGATTTCTTAACTCAGTAAACACTCTTTCTGGCGAGCCTGGACCAAAAATAAACTAAAATCTCGCTATAAATGTAAACTACATATCAATTTCTCTACTTTTAAAATCTCAAAGAACTCTACCCCCCCCCCTCTCTCTCTCTCTCTCTCTCTCTCTCTCATTAATTAAATTCAAATTAAAAAATAAAGCAAAAAAACAATCAAAAACATCTCTGAGATGTTTTGATGTTTTTCATTCTCCTAAATGACATCCATTTATTATTTGTTTCCACCTGTCTTAAAAAGAAAAAAGTTGAAGAAGCTGTAATTTTTTATAATTATTATTAGGTTCAGGGAGCGGAGTGGCTCAGTGGTAGAACTCTGAGTTGCCATGCCGGAAATCCTGGTTCAAATCGGGAAAGACTTTTATTTAATCTGTTTGCAGCCGGAGATGGATCATATGAGATCTATTACCATCCTGGGGCCCACCCAGCTTCCATAAAATATCAAAATAGGGTACCCAAAATAAGGGGAAAAATCTGGCGGTTGAGGGTGACCTAGGATAAGTCACCTCCTTGCAGAACCGTTGTACAGGAAACAGTACAGTCTCTACCGTGAACTGAACTCCAGACCCGTTCACGGGTTGTAACGGTACAAATTTTTTTTTTTATTAGGTTCATCTTTTTAACATGTCCTTTTTTGGCCATTAAAACAATATCTTACTACGGATAAATCAGATGATTGTGTTGATCAAACTATATTTCAAGAATAAAATATAATTCCTAGTTCATAATTATTTTTTTTGGTATTAATTTCATCTTAAGGATTTTGTACCTTACATTATATGAGGTTAAAATTGAAGTTAACCCGTTGATCGGAACATCTCTGAGTTGTGGTCCACAGGGAACATCCGTCATAATGACGGCTATTAGCGTAGAATTGAGAATTGAGAATATTTGAATAACTTGCTTTAAACTTCCAAAATACTATTCGAAATTCATGTATATTTTCGAATAATGTGTATACGGATTTCGGTATTTTTCCCAAGCACTCAATGCTACCAAAGATGTGAGTAGCCTCGTACAGTCATGAGTGAGGTTATTATTGATTACTATTGTTACCAGTAAGATAACCCTATCTTACCCTTTCGTAAGATAGGGGATAAATAAAAGTCCCTATTATTTAGAATATTAGAAACATTTATTTTTCTTTTAACATCATTTTTCAAATGGTAAAATAGGTCTTTATATTTTTTTTTTGTCCGTTTGATTTTTTCCGCCAAAACAAAGGGCGGAGAGGGGCTCCCGGAGTGATGCAGTCGCTTGCCTATACCTGACTGAATATGTCACAAAGACCCAGTTTTGTGCTGAACCCGCCCACGCTTTTATTAGTAAAAGTGTGAAACAATGCCGTCATTATGACGTGAGATTATACAACAGTGAGAGTTTTAACTTTTGCCTATCCTGGTAAAATAAGGATAGGTCTCCTTACCAAGTACCCGACAATGCCCCTGCCCGGGACCTCCATGTTTAACTCTCATCCGAAGGAAGGCATAACTAAGGATTTTTAATCCCTTTAAAGGATCCAAAAGTCACCTGCCGGGTTTGCCTGTGAACCCGCTAAGCACTACATCACAGGGGACCCAAAATGACATTGTGGCATGTATAAGTATAAACTCGATACGTTCAAATTAAAAAATACTTTATAAGTGTTTAATACAAATATTTATTAAAAACCAGTGTAAAACATGGTTTACAGTATGAAATCTGATACATAAAACTTATTTTTAATAAGTAGGGCCTTGACCTGTTGGTCAGGTAACAATGGTGTTGTCTGTCAGTTTCAACTTTCACTGCATTGACATTTCAGATGCATTAGACAAAAGCTGGCATGGTAAAACCTAACAAAATCCTATACATAATATTTATTTATTTATATAAATTATGTAAGGATTAGGATGTTCACTACTATTTAGATATAAAAGAATAATACTCTTGGGCATGTCAAATCTTGAATTGTCATTGAAAAAATAATTCAAAGGCTCAGACAAGTAATAATTAATTAAGTAATAAACAACTGTACCACTAATACCCATGCTGGGTATTAGTTTAGTACACCATACGTCACTACAGTTTCCAAGCTAACGATTGTGCAAGGAGATGTTTTTAACCATTCGGTTGAAACCAGTTGACTACAAGTAAAAGGAATTGGAAGCTCTTAAAATAATTTATTTCTTGTTTCAAGATCATTTATTCGTTCAGCAGGAGGGAGGAAATGTGAACATAATGTAAACATTTTTAACAATAAAAAATAAAAGATTCGTTGCAAAACATAGTTTATCATTCGTCATTCGACTTTGCTTTGTTATGAAAAACGCATGACTAATCCACCAAGTCTCATATTTCTTCATTTGTCACAATATATCCACCACATTGCATCAATTGTCGAGCCCATAATTCTTTTAAATGTATGTAACATTATGCATGCATTTCATAAAAGCAATAAAACAAAACAAGACACAATGAAGTGAGCGGACTGCAAACCAAGACGAAGTGCACTCACTACTCGCCGGGTACAATCGTAGGTGTACTGAGTAACAGTATCCCCTATTTATGAGTCTCACATTACTGTTCCTTCATTATGTAATACATAAACATGCCATGTCATTCCCTCTCTGGGCTATTTATACTTCTCCGCATATCCCTGATCATCACATACTTTTATTCAGGGCATATTCCTTACGAAATTAACCCTTAAGTACTGGCATACTGTCCTTCCGCTAGTTCTAACGACTGGTCTCATGGACTATCTGATTTAAAAAATCCATTAATAAATACAAAATAAAATATTTATTGGTATTCATTATACACCACATATATATATATTATATGAACTTTCTTAACAACAATTTAAAACATACTTTTCAAAATTAAAACTATCCATATTCCAAGCAATTGACACACAGTTTCTTGGAGCATTCCGAGCATATTATTTCTTTGCATATATCGCAAAGAAAAGATAGTTTCCTCCTTTTCTTGTTGGGCTTAAGTCACAATGCTTTCGCATATCATCTAACAAGAGGCATATCGTTTTTTCACAAAATATCGGGTCCTAATAACTATTTTTGATTTGAAAGATCGGGGTACTATACTTCTATTGTAATAGAACTAAAAAATAAAATAATTTATAAATTCAAAAATAATAAGAAAATCAGTTAATATTTTGATAAAATTTAATTATCCTTACCACGTATGCTGATGACACATATGTAATATCAGTCAACGCCAATCCAGTTATTGCATCCCAAAGTCTCCAATCTCATATCACTGATCTTCAAGAATGGTGTCAAAACTGGAGAATTAAAATAAATTCTCAAAAATCGCATCCAATCACTTTTACCTTACACCGTAAACCGATGACTTCCTGCCCTTCAGTATCATTTAATGATATCCCACTTATGCCTGCAGAACAGATCCGATACTAGACAAACGGTCTAACCTCCCAAATAACTATAAATGTCCATCTTCATGACCATCATACGACCTATTTGGACTTACGGAGTAGTGCTTTGGGGCTCCACTAAGCCATCGAATTCCTCTCGTATCCAATTTCTACAATCAAATATCCTTCGTAAACTCCTCAACGCTCCTTATTAATAAGATAAGAATAAAGTCATCCATAACGACCTTAATGTCCCATTTGTTGCTGATTTGGCCCGAACCCGGTTATCTATCCCGGTATCTATCTTTTCATAACAAACTTCATTCCCACTCGAACCCTCTAGTTTCGAACCTAGCTTCCTCTTCGATTCCCGATAATCCTCCAAGGCGTCTGAAAAGAAGATGGCCACGTGACCTTCTTAGTTGAACTAGTGATTTGAGTACTACCAGTGGGTAGTTTCTCTACTTGCCATTAACTCATGTCATTATGTATCACATAGCCTATTTACTTGATCTATTATTGTAATCCAGTTATAAATATCAATAAATAAATTAAAAACCAAAAAAAAAAGTATCACTGATTAATATTAAATAATAAATATAAAACATTAAATGAAAGCTTACCTTGAAAAAATCAGAGAAGTCGCCCAGGTACTGAGGTATGGTCCTTGGGACCAGGCGTAGCTTATATTTCAATAACAAACCTTACACTTTCACATTCAATAAGGCACTAGCAATATAGGAAGGTACTGAGTCATACGGGGATTTCCCATGATCAGTTGGGGAAATTCCAGAAAATAGGAACCAAAAGTCCCAGGGACCATGCCTCAGTACTTCAGGGTTAAAATTGAATGCATGAAAAAAATCGTTCAAGTTTTGGATATATGCACTGTTTGCAAGTGTTTTTTATAAATAAAAATAGTTTATCTATTGTCATTGTGGAAACCTAACTTATAGTTACCAACTTGTACTATCATAGTTATGAAATTTGATACACAAAAAAAAAGTGTTAAACTTTATTTTAAACCATAAACTCTTGTTGTTCATTATGATGGGAACATCTTTTTTTGTCGCTATTTAAAGGAACAACTGCCCGAGAGGCAAGTAGTTCTTAAAACCGGGGTTTAATAAAATGTAATGAAGGGATGTCGATTCAGAAATATGGATATACTGGATCCACACAGAAGCTCTTATTAAAGTGGGAGATGCGAAGTCAGAGAGCAGCGCTCCTGGCTGTAAAAGTAGATACTTTATATGTCTGTAATTCAGATGTTCCCACTAAAGCGTTCAATAAGTTTCGTTATACCTTAATTCAAAGATTAATTTTTAAAAATATGAAAAACTGTAAAACATTAAAAGGTTGGCACCCAGAATCAGCACATAGCGACCATGACAATGGTTGTTAAAAAAAAACCGTTTATTTATTTATGGGTGTCTATGTGGTTTCACATTGTGACCGATGGTATTACAAAAAAGGCAAAATATGGACCAATACCATGGAATAGTTTCGAGGTTGATTTAAAAATAACGTACGTTCACTTGTGAACACTTTCGCTTTGAAAGGGTATTAGGATAGAACCGTCTTTGAAATATTACTTCAATTCTTCATGATATTAAGTAGGTAGTGAACGTGTTTGGCATAGCGGATCTGAGGGGAAATATTTAGTAAGAAGGGTTCCAACGTGCCTCTGTCAATCTGAATGTAAAAGCAGGCGTGGATTTGCCAACTGTCTGCCGCGAGTGTCGACAGAGCTTGGCCGCCGTCCAACACTTCTGAACCAACTTCGTGGATACGCTCATTTCTGGTCACTATTCTCGTTTTCATTGAGTAGCTTGCACAGTAAAGCATGTAATAATATGACGAGTTCGAAAATAAATCACGTCTCAATAATAATAATACAGGGATATGGCTGAACAAACCTCATGTACTACAAAAATGTGGACATCACATATAAAGAAACCGTTCAATATCCAATTCAAATAAGGATTAGACATCGAATAAAAATAATGAGCTAAGTCTCATTAAAAAATATCATCCCGCCGTCTCAAGTTGTTTGTTCATTCAACGTTACTTTTCGCTGCTATGGCTAATCAGACGATGGGAGCTCTAAATTTTGCCTATCCAGGTTTAATTAGGATAGGGAGTACCTGACCCCCGTTTAACGTCCCTTCTGAAGCATGGCGTAACTACTGATTTTTTACACCCTTTAAAAAATCCTAGGCGAGCTGTAAGACTACGAGCCCGCGATCTTGGGCTTAGTAGTTTGTTACGCTAACCACTAGACCACAGGTCGCCCCCTCCGTCTCAAGTTAATTTTTTTTATTTAATTTAATGATATTTACAACTATAATCCTATTATAACAAGTAAATGTGCTAATTTCAAGTTATTAAAAGTCAAGAATGTCAAAATTAGGCTTTTGTAAATTTTAATATATTGCATACAACTTATAGTGTATATATACCTCATAGAAAAAATAGAATAATGAAAAAAATAATATATTTATTCAACGGATAAAAATAAATACTGATAAACTGACTGAATAAGAATAAAATGACTAATCATTTAATCAAAAAAATAAAATATTTCCACTATAATCCATTATATGAAAGGAAAAGTACAGTCTAAAGTATATTATACAGGAGTTTATAAACCATATTAAAAAAATCACATTAATTACATAACTTTAATTTGTTGGTACTAAATTAAATTCAATAATTATTTATTTATCTAAGGGGAATATTTCGAAGCATGGACCCGGTTAATATTAAAATAATAGCGTCACGAAGATTAAGATGGGCCTGTAAAGTTCCTGGGCTGAGCAACGAATGAATTCCTTACAGTTTAATAAGCGCTGTGCCGACTGGGAAAAATCTGAGGGTAGACCGAGACGTAGATAGGAATATTGCGTAAGAGTGATCTGGATTTGAGTTTGTGTAGTGGTTCGTGGACAGAGGTTTGTAAACGGGGATTGGTCGTATCGGCATCGAGCCTTCGGGTTCGCTAAGCCTTTTGATTTACTTATTTATTTAAGGGGTTTTATTTACGAATGGGGGTCTGTCTTTTTCATTTCCTTTTTTTCTCAATTTAAATAACAAAATAATACAATAATTATATAATTTAGTTTATATTACATTAAGTGCTATAAAAAAACAAAAAAAACACATAACTATAACTATATATAGTAACAGTAGGGTATGCTTACAAATATTATATTCAGAAATATATAACATTTAAAACAAAACAGAAACATTTAAACATGATCACCAGGCAATAAGTGAGCTTATTAAAATAATATATGGTAAACACAACAAAAATTCTGCAACTATTAAGATTATTTATTAACATATAGTATATATTAAAAAAAATAAGTTTGACTGCCCCCTGATTTTAGTTCATATTTCATCATTTTATTCTCACCTTCGCTGCATTGGAGACAGTTTTTTTCCCCTATCAAATCAGAATTAGTGTTAAATTAATTATTGTCCATTGTTTGGATTATTTGTTAAATGAGAAGATCATAATCAATATGAAACTAGAAATAAAGTAAATTTCAAATAAAGATAAAAAGAACTATTTACTTAATAAAACACGCCATAATAGAAGAGCTCATATTTTATTTGTTCCTTTTTTTCTGACTAAGCAGAGAAAATACCTAAAACAAAGAGTGTTCGACGTTCTATAACAAATCAGTTGACAGTTTACATTATCTCCCATCTCTAATCTCTTGTACATCTGCTGTCCCGGCCATCCATCTTCGGCCCTCAAGGTCTGTTCCCTGAGGACTCAAAAAGAAACAGGAGATCTTCAAAGAGATTAAGGCTTCAGATGATGTGGGCTCTGAAACCGCAGTAAGTGGTCCCTCTGCCTGCCCCGTTCTACCTGAGCTCTGAGGGATGTTCTATGTGGCGTACTTCGGAGTGTGGCGTATTGAGTAGGGTGCAGGCCATGTACCTGAGTTCTGACAATGGGAGGACTACTGGTAATTATGTATGGCAACGTTTTGATGTTTTGCTTTTTTTCAACAAGAAAAGCTAGTCAGCTCAATGTGGATCTACCATCTACTAATCTTAATCCTTGCGAAATGAATGCGCAGTCATGTGAGAAAAATAAATTAATAATAATAATGACAAACATAATAATACAGTATTGTTTTATCATTTTATAATAAAATGATAATGCCCTTTATGATTCGGAAATGTGAGTAGTTAGACCAAGAGATGCACAAAGGCTGCATGCTGTAGAAATGGATTTTTGGAGAGGAACTTGCCGCATTTCCAGAATTGAGCGAGTGAAAAACTCTGTCGTAAGATATATCGTTAAAGCGGAAACGATAATGCACCAAATTGGTATCAAGCAGCTGCAGTGGTATGGTATTCTGAGAAGAATGAGCCCCGAGAGATGGCCCAAAATGATATTGGACTTTATCCCAAAGGAGAGAAGAAAACTTGGCTGCAAGGAGTTGAAGAAGTGATGGCAGCTAGAGGCTTGGCGGAAGGAGATTGGGAGCACCGAAATTATTGGCGACAAAGTCTATTGGTTTTCTGAATATGACCCAAGGTTGTAAAAGCAAGAAAAAAAACAGTAACCGTTTTTCTCCAATATCTTAATTATGACCTTATGTGAGACCGTAGCGTTGCGGAGCGTTTACCCATGAATCCTGTTTAATCTGGCCCTTGCGATTTTCCTTGGTTGTCGGATGTTTTCCATATTCTCTCTTCAAGCTCTCGGTGCATTTCAGTTCTGATAGTATTTTAATTACATATTTAATAATCTTTTCGATTTTGATTTCATCTCTAAAAAAACAGATGAGCCTCGAGCGACTCTATCGAAATGGCCTTGAGTTCTCCATCGTTGTTACCTGTTTTCTCCTTAACTCTTCCGATAAATTTCGGATCTTCTGCATTGAAACTTGTTATTTGCCATCCTTCAATCCGATCATCAGAAACTAACACAATAACAGTGTTTTTAATCTAACTAGTACTGGCATTTAAAGGTAGGGGTCTGTTAGTTAGATGCTATCTGAACTAATGGAGTCTGAAACAAATTTGAAATTTTAGTGTGTTCTATTAAAATGATACTATTTTATTTAGGATGGTAGTATCGACGCATAGTACGAGTCTGCAAATTGAAAAAACACTTAATCGATAAAAATCGTCATGCATGTTTAAATGAATACATTTGGTGAAATTCAACTCTCAAAATTGGCATTCTAGAGATTTTCGGCAATTGCCCAGATTAGAAAATAGAGAAATGTTGATTTTCAGGTATACCGCTCCTATCAACAAACGTATTTAACCTACTTTTTCTTGTGCTATTTCTTCGTGTTTTTTTTCATTTATTTTTTTAGGAGTATAAATAAAATTATTCGTTGAATTTATTGGGTTTTTTTTGGTACTTAAATCGAATATAGGCTGGAAGTTTTTTTGCACTCACCTGGTAATTTAGCGCACCTTCCAAACACATCAGGTCAAGTTTGGGCTGTCGTCCTTTAGTGTTACATTAAAAAAAAAGTTTTAATACATTTTCTAGTACAGCTGTAGCTGCTGTGAATTAGAAGGTAAAATGAATCAAAATGATTTAATACAGCACATACGCTATAAAAATAAATAATGATTTTATGATTTTCATAAAATATTTTACATTACTCCGTGCTTGGATTTCAAAACTTGTTAAAAGCAATTTATTTCCAAATGTGAAAACACAATGATTTTTGTTATAACTGGAACAAATATTTTTTTCTGGCCTTTTATCCACTTAAGCTGTTGTGTAAAATATATGTAATTATAATAAGTTGTTTTATTGTTTGCTACGTGTAAACCTGACAGGTGAATGGCCAAGAACAAATATCAAGACAATACGAAGGGTTGAGTCAAGATCTACAGGTTATAGCAAACGTTCAACCAAAAGACGTGCGCGTGTTTTTGTCACATCCACAGTAACTATTACACTAACAATCCATAATGGTCCAATGAAATGATTTCATGGGAAGTTGTGATTGTGGGTGTTGACATTTTCAGACCAAATTTTTTTTTTTAACACAATGGTTCCACAGCCTAAATTATATTCCCTATAAGTCAATAAAAGTTTATTAACATTCTGTTGGAATTATTATGACAGCTTTCTCTATGAGTTCTAATTGGATGAATTGTTTATACATAATTTTATATTCAGCAGTAGTGCAGTTGCAGAGGTTGTTGCACCCGGAATAGACGCGGCGCCTCCCTTCCTGCGATCTTCTCGGAAGGGAACGACAAGCGGTATCTGGAGGAAATTGGGCGACGATTATCGCAGGGAGTCGCTGCAGATGTAGAAGAATCCGGAAGATTCCAGTCGGCTAAAGATTTATTCCAAATGTGGTGCATAAGAACAAAATGACTTTCAAATAAATTCTACAAAATACCAGGAATAACAAAATATATATTGGACGCGAACATGATGAAAAGTAAAGAATAATTCAATTCCTGGGTTTGTAAGATTGTAGTGGGGAATGTATAGAGTGATGATTTGCTGTGCTGTATACTCTGGGCTCAAATCCCGAAGAAGAAGATACCACTGAACATAAAAAAATAAAGTTTTTTGTAAAAATAAAGGTGTAACTATTCACCAAAGTTTTATTTAAATCGTCTTCAATGTCTCCAGAGAGTTTAGCATTCATAAAATTAACTTATCTAGGCATAGGACCTGCACATTTAATTTACAAAAAAAAATGAAATTGGACTATTAGGAACGATTTAGTGTAATGGATATTGTAGCCATGCTTTATTATACTAAGAGAAAGAAAATGGTCCGGGTGGAGGTAAAAAAATCCTCTAAAATAGGGAGAACTGGTAATTTGGAAGCAGAGGTTTCGACCCACATTGCAGGTCTTCTTCAGGGATATCGTTTATTTAGTATTTATAATACTAAGACTACAGATCAGATAAACTTAAGTACATGACCACGATTGGGATCGAGGGAGTGTTCTAATTTATTAAAACACAGTTTTCAATGGTTTTAGAGTTCATGAGAAAATAAAGCAACATAGTTTCTGCTATCGGATTATTAATTGTATTTTTGTGTCACGATCATCTTTTGAAAAGAAGAACTAATTATATTTTTTTAACATATTAATTCGATTTTGATAAATCATTTACTCCATAAAATAGCTTATAGCAGTCTATTAATCGTATTCAAACCAAACCAAATCCCATTGCAGGGTCATCTAGCGAACAATAGATCTGGACGCACTAAGGCCTATTTAGTAAATTTGGAATGCATTAAAGGTTTCTTTTGTACTCAGCGTAGGCAGAAGGACGAAGAAAGCGACTTTCTCAATTTTAGATTATGTCACTACGGCCTGCCTACCTTCACTACACAACTCAGATAAAAAATCTATTATGCCTGCTCCCAAAAGTCTACAGTGAAAGTTACTTCTTATTAATAATGTTGATCGTGCTATTCAGGGATCTTGAGCAAGACCAGGATGGGAGAGCTGAAACAATTCTTTAGTGATGGTCACGATGGAGCAATGCGTCTCAAACATGTGTGGTTGGAGAGATGGACAAATATATAGATACCTAATTAAAAAAATGATTCTGATTTCAAAATTAATTTTGGTATATAACTGTTCCTCTTCTTCTCTGCGGCAAGTACTTCTTCTACTAGTATAAGGTAGAATCTAATGTATATATAAACAGACATATATACTATTGTCGTGAATAATGTTGAAGGAAACCTTGCAACGACGCCAAACGATCGGATACCAAGATCTAGATGATCTGATTTTGTAGCGAGTGACACTACAAAACTGGGTCAAAGCGAATAATGCATGGACAGAAAAGCAGAACTGTTGTCGGAGAATGAAACCACTATCTTAGGAATTGTAGGGCTAAAATAATAATAATATTTCCTTATGATTGTAATAATAAATAGAGATCGAGGCAGCTGTGTTAAACATAATGTGATTGTGAGGACAATTGTGATCTCCAACAATCATAAACCCTTGCAGTATCCTTTGTTAGGGGCTGCTGGACTCATAGTCAATGTGTCCTTCTTCAGTCAGGAAACTGGGAGAATTACAAAATACCTTCCAAACTAAAATATTTTTAATGAAGACATTAAGGATCTTTGTGCTTTATAGAATAATAAAAGTATTATATAATTAAAAGTTTTCAAATCATCGCTTGTAAGAGGTCATCGCCATTTAAGAGGTTAAAAGTTTGTTTTGTTCTTTTATGAAGAAAATTAGTCTATAATTTTAATATTAAAAAAAATGAATTTTATTTTAGGGAATTAAACTTTTTTTAACAACTTGAGAACTTTTTATTTATAAGTTATGCCAAATAAAACGTATTTTAACTTGAATAATTAGTGGTTGAGAGATTTTATGAAGGAGACAAGTTTCGGGCGAAGTTCACAATAAACTCTTTCAATATTCAAATAAAAATTCTAATTATTCTAAAAATCTATAAGGGTTTCTGATAAATAGTTTCATACGATTGAAAAATGAGGAATTTTAAATTGTAAAAATATGGTAGTTAAAAAATATTTAACAGTTTGACATTTCCAATTTATTATTTCTTTTAAATAACAATTTATGGTTTTTGATGATTTTATTATAATTAGAGTATTCTTTGACAGTTCAGGATTAGCTCTCTGCACAATCTCGTACCAGAATTAAGTTCTAGACTAATAAAGGTATCTATCTCAATGTGTAGGAATGGATTTGATTCCAGTATCTTGCCTGCATATAATTTCTAAATCTGTAATTAATCTCATTATTTGCTTAAGAGTTCATATTAATCATTAATATTTATTAATTCACATATTATCATTAATATTTAGGAATTAATAAAATCAATTAATATTTAGGAATTCACATAACGTATAGTCACCAAATGACCAAGGGTTCAATATATTTTTGTTTTAATATTTCTTTCTTATTTATTTTATTTGAAATAAATAATATATTTTTCTCTATTTAAAAAAAAAAAGTAAATAACGGTTCTACATCACAATTATTACTTTCAATGTATACATTTTTCGTCTTTGAGATGTGGTAATATTTATGTTATTTCTTAATGTTTTATTGACTCCTAATATATATATATATATATATATATATATATATATATATATATATATATATATATATATATATATACACCTAACTGATAAAGATCATAATAAAAGAAACAAACTAACTACTGTATACGTTTCCTTGAAAATGTTGAAAATATATTGAATATGTTGAAAAGGAGTTGGTCAAAGAAGCTCCTTGGGGACACCAAATGTTCCAACCGAGGAATAGATATAACTGGGCTCTGTTCTCTGCCTTTTCATTTCCCCCACTGCATCGTGTCTTTGTTTGCTTCTGTTTTCTGAGGAATAACTTTATCAGTAAAAATGATAAGACGCTTACACATAAAATACACTTTGATTTAACTTTATGTTTATACTTAAAATTATTAAAAATTAAAATTGATGAATGAATGAAAATTAAATTAAAATAAACAATTGTTTTTTTTTGTTTTTTTCTTACTTCTTACTTTCCCTTTAGTTTAGTCATTATGTACAATGGCATTGTCAACTTTATATCTATTTTCTATTTCAATTCGAAATGTTTTAATGAATCTGTGTTACGATATGACTACACATGTTTTAAAAAATGGTTCAATTATCAAACGATTCTTTTTATTAATGTCTTTATTGTAGCATAAAATAATGCAATTAATTAGTTTTCACATAAAGTAAATCAGCTACAGGGAGTCAAAAGTATTTTCTTATCTGAAGTCAATCATTAAATGTCGTTTGCACCTAAAAACCAAACTAAAAACAGTCTTTATTTTTAATATTTATATAGATCCTTATTATTTTTATCACGAGGGAAACAAATGTTGTTATTTGGCTTAGATATTTTTTATTTTAATTTTAATTATTACTTCTATGCCGTGCATCGAGACTATCCATTGAGCTGGAGAAATGAATAGCTAACAATGCAATGACCTACAATTAGTTGCATTTCATCCAATTGCATCTCCGATCCATTTTATTGTTTTCCTAGTGCATTCAGCTAAGGCGCCTTATTTTCTTTCCATTGTATGTTTTTTTTCCGTTTTTTTTTCAAGACCTATTTTCATCGAAACTTAAAAAGTAATTCGTTTTATTCTGATTGGAGTGTAGCTCTCAATGCCAAGGCAAAACATGTGTAGCTATAATTTACTGTATTTTTTGTTTCTTTCTTTAGATCAGTCGTAGAAAACATTATAAAAAAACTGTTATTTCAAATATCATTCGATATAAGCTTAATGCAAGCTGGTAGAGGAAAAAACTGACACATTTTGAAAGGCAGTGAAAAAGAAAGCAATGTCTTTAGAAAAAAGTTATACTTGGCAGATTTTCACAAACAAATTGAAAAGATTGGTCACGAACGAGCTCGTTTGTTTGGATATAGAAATTATCATACATCCTTTCAGTTGTGTTTGTTTCAGGATATTTCAGCAACGTTTAAAAAATATTTGAATCTCTCTTGTACATAATTTATTTCAAAACATGATTTAAAACCACTTTCCTTCCATACAGAATTAGTTATTTTTAAGGATGATTATAACCCGTTTTAGATAATTTCAGCTTGGCTCATTCGGGAAAAAATGCATTGTGACAAGAAGTATCCATTGTTCTTGACCAGGTGAAAAAATTCTTCCTTGTTTGTTTGCAAATTAAAAGAATTTTAAAAACAGAAAGTGTGAGTATTCATTAATTATCTTCTGTAGATGATATTACGTTTTTAACAACAGATGATTAAGGCACTTTTAGCTCACCCATAAACAAAACAGGCTATGACTCAGGATTGCTGATTAAGCAGAAAAACACTTGTTAACAAATGGTTTCTGGTTGGTTTGATAAATGATATCACGTGCGTTACAACCTATGTTTTCAGTATCATAGATTTTATGTTATAGTAAAGGTTTATATATTTATTTACTTTTTTTTTTTTTTATAAAATTAAGTTACCAAAATTAGCTTCATTCAGAAAAAACAAATCTCACAAGTGAATAACGTAGTACAACTAACGACCTACCTCAAGAAACCCAAGCACGCTTGTGGCTCGATCTATTGATGAACCTATGAACTACTAGACCTAACTAGTAAATAGCGCTACCTAGCTTTAAAGATGGTCCAGATTATGGCAAGAATAGACTTTATATATTTATATAGACATATATTAGCGGACCCGACAGACGTCCTGTTCAATGTTCAAGAGAAGGATAAATTGATTTAAAAAACATTATATACCTACAGAATCGAATTATAAATCTAAACTATTCTCCACCACTTGAGCACACAATAAACCTTGTAGTGTAAGTTACGAGTATGGGGGTGAAATAACTAAATAATAACCTACAAAATCTTGGAGTGAAACAAATTATACAACAAATGTATTGAGTGAATACTAATTTTAAAAAATACCCATATATGTTGGGGAGAAAAACTAGAAAAATAAATGTAAGAAATAACAACAATACGTTAATGAATTACATAAAATAAGAATGACTTATTTTACTGTGCCTTCGTTTCGGCCCAAGATTAAGGAAATCTTCAGGGCTGAGAAAAAATAATGTGAATTTATTTTTCTAGAATAATTAATCCGGTAAACACTGTTGTTGGGCTTTTTTTTTTTATTGGTACAGGATCTTTTATGTCATTTAAAATGTAATAGAGTTCATTGTGTGGTTTTAAACCATGATATTAGTTAGGAACTGTAGATTTCAGGACTTTATTAGTGAGAAAAGTGGGAAAAAGAAGGGAATGGAAGTTGGTTGCGAAGAATAGGGAAATGGAGGAGCTAAGGCAAATTTGTTATAACAGAGTTTAGAACTTATAGACATATATAGGATGTGAAGTTGTTGGAAAATAGGATTTGTTTGATGCGGTGAATGTTGGTTGGTGAGCAAGGTCGGATAAGGAAAGGCGTCGATGGTTTAGTTCCTTAATGGCAATGAGTTTTTTGGTAGGGTTGCTGGAGAAAGCAGTCAAGAAGTCTGCTGGAGTAGGTTGTTTGGTGTACCATTCTGATGATAAGCATCCATCATCGTTATTTATTGTAATAAGGATGTGAAAGGGGAGAGTATGATTAATTTAGTGTACCAGTCAATAAAATGAATTGTTGAAACATAAAGAGTCAATTTGGTGGACCATTTTGAATTTTTTTTTAATATGCAGACATGAGGATTGCCGTTAAAAGTGAAAACACAAGACTTTGGAATAACTGTGTTATTTTTTAAATTAATTATTGTCTGAATTATTAATTTTTTATATTTTATTCATTGAGATTTACAACTGTATTATAACAATACAACAAGTAAATGGCAGGAATGGTACACATTGGCATGCATAAAGAAAAGTAGAGAACCAACCCAGTGTTAGTCACTCAAATATCAAGTTCAACTTAAAAACTTAAATATTATATAAAGACATTTAACTATTAGAAATAAAATCTTGTAGAGGAATAGAAAAGTTTAACCAGTTATTGATGTTTCAAGTTAATATTATTATTAACTGCACAACTATTAAACGACTTTTTAGATAAATTATCTTTATATCAAAGGAATTCTAACCTTTAAACTAAAGTTGATTAAAAGACATTGTATAACTCATGTCTTGACCGCTAGGGGTGGCCAGGCTTGTGCATGTTGCTTACGCGAGCCCACGAGTTTATCCCCTACCAAAACAAGGCTAAAGAAGTTTTCACTTTAACATAACTCGTCTCGAACAACATAATTATATATCATATTTAATTCCTTATGCTTAAAATTGTTTGAAAGAAGACCTACCCCAGAAGGATGGAGGCGGGCGAGGAATGGACGGACTAGCCGTTCCCACAGTCCACTTCTAGCGGCCAGTTAGCCAGTCTGCTCGCCTTTATAAATATGCAATAAATTCCAGGGTTTCTTTAAAAAGTGCATCTAAGGGTCTAATAAATCAGTGTGAGCGCAATTAGGGGGATTACTCCCAGGCTTAGAAATATATGAGCGACTGATCTGACAAAGAATGTCGACTTGGTTACTAGTTGTGGTCATCTTGAGCCACTAGGACATAATACTTTGGCAAACGAGGCTGTAAAACGTTTTATCTTAACACCTTTTCTCGTAAATCTGCCTAATTACTTATCAAAAAAAATATTCAATCTTAAGAGCTTCAGCTGCTCTCAACTTTTACCCTTGATTGTTCCCCAACTTTGGTAAAGTTAGTGTGTATGACAGCACCTACAAAAGTTATCAGAACAAAATGGGCAAACTACCAGTGAGTATTTTCAATCCTAAATAGATGTATTACGGTATAGATGTATTTTCTTGTGGTTGTTTATTTACATTAAATAATCATTGTATATCATAATTAAAAAAATATTTCTTTTACAATTTATCACGAGTATAGTTAAACCCATAGCCAAGTATGTGAGAGCAAAGGTCGTTTCTTTCCCTACCCTGTAAAGCTGTAAAGAAATTAAAAATGATCCTGGTGTGATCCGGATCAATAAGGAGACAAATGAAGAATGGCAATTGACTATCAAATTTAAATGAATTATTTAAGTAGTAGTAATAAAACCAAGGGATTTCCCCTTTATAAAAAGGAATTATTTATATTACTTCGAAATAATTAAAGAAATGAGACATTTGAAAAAAAATCTTGCTCTTTGTGAAATTATGTGACTCGTCATGCTACCTGCAGATCCTAACAAGGCTTCAGGAATAAACTTACAAACTTCAGGAAAAAGACTATATAAATATATTAAAATACGTACAACTCGATAGAAATGGAAAGATGGTAAATTCACGAATTATTATTTAGTAAAGCTAAACGGAGAGAAGAGAGAAGAGATATCACATTTTGTTCTGGTACATCCTGAACTAACGTAGAAACATTGAACTACAAAGGCAATCCCAGTTTTTGAACAGTCCTTACTCTGTTTACTTCTTCCTTGGAAGTTTATTCGTAAGCATCGTCAATTTTCTTCAAATAAGTCAGTGGTTCCCAATGTCTGATTGAAGTTTCACCTCCTCAAATGCTGATTATCTGTCCATTGTAGGAAGGGATGGAATGTTGATGTTGCTCTAGGCGCTATCTGCCACAGGGCATTGTTCGTGTATAACACAGGCATTTGCTGTAAATTTATAGGTGATCTATGGGAAATACATGGTTATAATTTATAACTCAGAAAGGGTTTAGGATTATATTCTCAATATAAGGGACTGTTCTGTTTCTTAAACCAGGGTTCAGCAACGCGGGAAATTGGGCTCAATCACGCTCAGCCATCAGTTTTTCAGGGTATTCAGATCCCACAGGGTCATGGTGGTAAAAAGGAAAGATAATTTATCTGCCACAGTAAGTGTTGAATCTGGTAACTATTGATCAGTAATACATCACCCTTCGAACTGGAATAGCCCACCTAGCAAGAGAAATTAAAGGCTATAGAAAATGGAGACAATAATGTAAATGATAGAATACGCATCCTGCTTGTGGATCTCGAAGTATTTTGGATCATCATGTATAGGAAAGGTCAATAAAATATTTCCTGGTAGACCGTGCTATGATGTTTAGACAAGACCAAATCAAGGAAGCCTGCTCAATCATGATTGAAAACAATACCCGCGACCATTCGGAGCACCCAAAAACAATAACAAACTTCGGAACCGGCACCTCTTCGATATCTTCCGACCCAGTTTTCCTGTTTATTGTTGCCAAGAGAAGCATCGTCCCCCGACACACAAACAAAGGAGGCTACTGCTGACCCAGTGCAATCCCATGAGGCGCTATCTCAGTGGAGCAGTGCCTCCTAGATCAGCTGGTTCCGAGCACGTCCGCGGATCTAGGGCGCGCTGATAGCCGCCACTGCCTGCTCTATCTGCAATGGCTGCCGCTCACGTTTTCCTCCACGACATCGTCCGATTCAATGCAGCAAGGTAATAACAATAACAAAAAACGAAAGAAACCAATTAATCCATTTTATGTTAGAATCCATTTTATATTTTTAAATAGATATACTTAGGACACATCGTAAAACAATCGATATTTGCAATCATCTTATTTCAATACTGTCAATGGCTTCATAGAACTACTAACAGAGTATATAAAAAAATTGGGTATAACAATTTGAGTCACTCAGTTGCTAGAAACTACTGGTTGTACTCGTATAGCTTAATCCAGGAAAGGATGGAGACAGCAACCTGATCCTAAATATAAGCTAATAAGGAGTGATTAGTGTTCCCCCTACACTATATGGTGTATTTATTATATAGTTTTATTTAGTTAGTGGCCCTCGAAGTTTTCCTTTGAAAATTGGTGGACCACTCAACTAAAAAGGTTGGCGAACCGCTGATATAAACCTACCTACCTTTGGAAATCTATGTGATGTAATAATGTCGTTGTTTTAAAAATAACTTATCTATAGTTTTATATGGCTTTCAAAAGGACTGGAATTCAAGATCTATGAGGTAGTTCGGTTACAGTTCTTAAATTATCCTTTGTGATTTTCTCTTCACGGCTGTTAATAGAATAATTAATTTTCCTGTCCCAAATTCGGGGCCTATAGCTCTGGTATCATAACACACTGAGCTCAAGATTTTTTTAAAAAGATTTTTTTTTTTAAATATTAATTTCGTTAGATTTGTATTGGTCATCTATTAATACAGTTTTCTCAAGCACCCTGGTTTCGAATGTTGTTAATACAAATTGTAGCTTTTGGAATCAAAATTTGAATGCCGGAAACCCATTTCAGATTAAAAATATTAATGAATCGAAAAAGGAGATATAAATATGGTTTTTAATGATTAAATTAAAATTAAGCCCATGTTCTTAATTACATCGTTATTTTTTTCATGTGGCTAACAGTTCAGCTTAATTATTGTACCTGGCCTATAGAAAGCTTACTAAAAGCAATGAAGAACTTAGACGGAAAGATCAATCATAAAATTTTAAGGAATGTTTGTTCTAATATGTGTTAGCTTGTTACAACCATATCATATTTAGGTAACCTCCTTTTTCCCATAGTAATTAAATAAATAAATATCTAAGTACAATGAATTATAACCATTTAATTCTAAAAATTGTAATAAATATTTGTAATAGTAACCCAAATCGTCGAGAAAAAAAATCGTTTTTGACTTACCAATTTCAATATTCATCCGAAATAGATCTAGTATTGCGAAATTTCATTTTTCATTGAAATTAGATATTTTTTAGTTTTTCCTTTTTCTTTTTTTATATTGCCTGTCGAAGGATAATTTTTATAGAGAGTGGTTCCGACCTTAAAGGAATTTATTGGAATATGTTGATAAAAGTTGATAATTGTTTAGTTACAGAAGGACTTGGACTTTAATTGGAAAAACATGGTTTTCTTGGAAATCGTTTTAAATAACCATAACTGAAAAAATAGTTTGAGATAACAGAGCGGAATTGGCGACTCTGAACTACATTTTTTGTAGACCATCCCAGCTTCGATTACAGACATTTCCTTCTGAGGCGTTCTGAATATTTTAGTAGATTCGATAACCCAAAATATTTTGCACGTATACACTAGTGGGTCAATTATATCATATCTCTATCCATTAAACGATTTTATTACTCTTGAGTATTGCGTCACCTAAAACCCAAACTATATATAATGTTTGATGATTATGAATAAAATAGCAATTTAGTATAACGTATCTAGTCTCTATTCTTTGAGAACTCGGTTCAAGCTTTTCAAACAGCAAATAATTCTGTTTAGTATCGATGAGCAAAATCTCAAAAAACACATAAAATACATTTTAACACATTAATGGCCAAATTTTAACCAAAAAGCCTTGTCATTTAACTAAAACAGGAAACCAAAATACCTATCAATATTTTGCCCATTCAGGCATTTTCAGGACAGAAAAATAGCAATCGAAAAAAAAGCCCGTATAGTGCACATTTTAAACTGAAAATGTAGCAAGACACAAATCAGAGGAAACATCCCAAAGCCACCTCCAAAGCATAAATACAACTCCTAAATCTCAAGGAAGGATACCAGACCCCATCTGGAAAAGGTTAGACAAAAGCAGTTGATAAATACTATATATAAAATCTGAAACACACTCACCAAACTTAAAAAATCACGATAGGAAAACAAATATGTTGATTGAAATTGGTCCACAAATGCACCAAGAATGTATTTTATGTCTTTGATTATTATGTATTTAAGCATTTTCTCTCCAATATTAATGTATTTCGTCGAAAGTCCGCTGGTGCCTTGCTAATGTCTTTTTTATTTTGAACTTTTACTGTCCTTTTTATATAGTCTATTGTATTTCTCCTTGAGTTGTTTATTATATTTTTTCATGTTGAGCTTTGTTCCGAAAGTTAAGGCTTTTTGGTTGAAATTTTCCTACCAATGTCTTAATTATTTTTAGATGGTATCAATATAGCCTCTTCATTTTGGCTGCCCTGGAACTTCAATAGGATAAAATAAAACAACGTGCAACCTTCAACCAGTTGTTAAAAGCTATTGTGCTCGGAAAAACAAAACTCATTAATATATAAAATAATGTAATTTAAAACGATATATAATATATTTACTAACATTAATACTCATGGTTATATAAGTTATTTACATCTCAAACCGTAGCTAATTCAACATAAATAATTTCGCAAGACGTGGCAAAGTATCTTTATTTCTATTACTTGGCTCTTAAAAAATTTCCCACGAGATTGGCGTAGGTCGTCAAAGGATTATTGAAATGGCACTTGAGAGATAAATAGGAGCTTACACAACGCAAAACTAAGCGAATAAGTAAACACTCTTTTGTCTATTTTAAGAACAATTGTTTATTTTGCGCAAGATGTCTGCAAATATTTTCCATATTTGCTTATGCATTTCTATTTCCTCTGGTTCAGGTATTGGTTGTTTTTATCATTAAGTAAAATTGTTTTAAATGCATTTCTAAAATTTTTACTTTTAACAAAGTACAATAACAAATTAGAGTTATATTTTCTTAGCCAACTTCAGTGTTGAAATCAAATTAGAGATAATAATAATTAACATGAAAAATATAAGATATCTTCGATAATTCTACAAAATGAAATATAATTTAGATCAGTGATAAATAGCAAAAGTGAACTTAAGCCGTATTACGTTGACTACTCCCTGGCTATTTCATTTAACAGGCTAAAGCTGACATTACATCAATTTCTTTTTTAACTACAGGCGATAGTAAAATTTATATGAAATTATCATACAGGATATACAACATATACATATACACATGTCCTAACTTGTGAACCATCACCAGGGCTAAAATTAAGTCAGATATAAAAGAAGGAAGTTAAGCTATGTTTGGAAATACTGCAAAAGGAAATGACTGATTAATAATGAAAGTGAGTTAAAAGATAATTATTATTGTTATTATTAGTCACGGTATAATTCTGGTATAATTCGGTATAATTAAAACAAATAGTTATACTAAAACAGTAGAAGTTGGTTGCTCTGGAAGAAATGAGGTAGTGAACCAGTAGCCTTAACAGACTGAAATGTTTTGTTACTTATTATTCATAATACTTTTGTGTATTCTACTTATATATAGTATTCATATGACATACTTCAATAACATGTGTAAGTATTTCTGATTTAATTTGAATCTTCATGATGGTCACAAGAGGTTGTGCCCTAATGTCGGCTTCAAGAATAAAAATATTGCACCTACTGCATCTTGACTATTTATTGCACAAACACAACACAAACTGAAGTTCATGGATACGATTCCCTTCAAATAGCTCTCTTATCTCTCCTGTGTTAAATAATATAACTAAAATCTTCGGAATGCAAATTAAAACGACGGGTTATTTGTTGGGGGGGGTGGGTCAATTAGCAGTTTCCAACATTGACAGTTGATCTAGCAGTTGATAGACAACTGAGACATATTCCTGTCTCATGTTCATGTCCTGCCTGCAATTCGAGGGGCCACTTATATTTCGTAGCATTTGCCAATTTACCAATCCTAGTTACGCCATCATTTTTTATGATAATTTCAACCATCATGATTTGAATAATTAAATAGAACAAAAACGAGTACTGTGATCAGTTAGCTAAGATTATTATTCAAATCAATTTTTTAAATATTTTGTGATTAATATATCTTAACCATAATTTTATTGTTATCAAACGACACTGAATAATTTTGTAGAACAAGATTCATCTCGTCTAACCTCAGTAAATACCTATTTTATTTTTATCCCTTCTTGTCCATTAGCTTATATTTTATAATTATAAAAAATAAATCCAGTATTTGAGGAAATATTTCTTATACTACTTGGGGTAAACGAACTTTCAAAGTGTGAAGGACATGCGACCTTCACGTGTCGAAAAAACAATTAATTAAACTCAAAATGAATATTTTATGATCGAACGTTTTGCAATAATATTTATGCAGATGTGTTATGAAGAAAGAAAATTTTTCACTAATCTTACAGTCCAATTTCATTTAAGTAAAATGTTTCACAAACTGATTTATTTTATACAAATATTTTATGTATATTTATTCAGCCTAAAATTATAAGTAGCTTAGGCACGTCGAAAGTTACAAAGAACGTTTTTTTTTTTAAACAATTTCTTTTTACCGCCAAATTATTATCTTAACTAACAAAATTCCGACTCCATTACTTTGAGCTAAAAAAAAGAAGAGATATATGGCATAACCTAAAAAGAAAAAAATGAAGAATTAGTAAAATATCAATAGCATCAATAAAGAATCAACCATCCAATTTTATCTTATAAATAAAATAATAAGTTCATGCTTTATGTTTATTTAATTCTTCACTTATGTATCGGTTTCTGACACTCAATTTTAATATCAATAATTTCATAACACTATCGATATATTGCTTTTAAATCGGAAAATACATGGTCGATACAAATGCTAAGTATTGGTTGTGAAAAAACATAATTTTTCAGAGGAGTGAAACAATTTCTTTTAAGAATCGTTCAAAATCAGTGCGTATTGACAAGTGTATTTTACCTATGTTATTATACCTGATTCTATAACTTATTGATGACTTGATCATGAATTTTATCAAATAATTTATTTTAATTAGTCAATAACAGAATGGTTAGTTAGATTATCTGTAATTTATGATACTTTTTCTACTGTGTAAAAAGCAAACTATCGAATTTGGCATCTTCGCTAGCATCTTAGTGGCATTGAATCATTTAAATAGTTGTTAAAGAACGCAATTGCTGACTGTTGAATATGTCATAATTGATATTCAGCATTTAAATACAAAAAAATTGCTAAAGAAAACACATGAAGATGACATATTCAATACTTTGACATATTAGAAATATGATGTTTTTCGACCCAGATAAACACTCAAATGTGGTATATTAGAGACTTTGGACCCTATGTTAAAAAAAATGTTCTCTAAACCGAGTTCAGAATAACGGGGTTTTTTACTCGTTATTTTGTTTTGAAACATTATTAAGATAGTTGCATATTCGATATATTGACAGTGTTATTCTCCTAATTGAATTCTGATTCAAGGGTTTACTTTAACATTATTCAATCCTAAAGCAATTGTTACAGATTGAAAATGAAAAAAATTGTTTTTTTCACAAATAGCATGTAATATCAAATTTTACCCAATTCACAAGTCTTATAAAAATGTGGAGTCTCGATAAATCTATAAATCTCTGCTCTTTCGATTTAACTAACTACTATTTTTTTTTTAACGAAACATGCATATTTTGTTTTGATATTTATATCCCGAGTTGAGATCACTATTCGCAATTTTTATAATTTTTGGGCGGCATCCTCTGCGAAAGACAATAACTCAGTTTGACATTATACAAACGAAGTGTAATCATAACTTTTCAACATAGGCTACTTGAGGTCGTTTGCACTGAAGAATGTCCTTCATCCTAATTGGGATGCACAGGCTGTAAGCGAGTTTATTGCGAAGGTAGCAGTGATCCAGTTGTCACGGTAACGAGGCCGTCACTGCTATTATTGTACAACTGTGACACATAACTGTTACTTTATGATTAGTTATTGCTTCAGTCTAAGTAATGAGGGGTCTTATCTACAAGGACTTTAATTTACTCAGTGTCACAATTTGTAACGGTTATTTAGACTTATATAAACTGCATTATGGAGGAGTTAGTGTTCTTCCATGCTTTGGTATAGTTGTAAATTACTGATATGTTAACGGCTTCTTAGACCTTGTTGGTTGAAGTTACAACTTGGAACTTAGAAAAGGCTTATTGACTAGTTAATTATAGTAATATTATATTATAGGTATTTCTTTTTCAATTTATATTTATTTCTAACTCCTCAGGGCTCGTGAAGAATACAGAGGATTCAGTGATCAGACTTTATTAATTTAGAACAAAACTATATTAATGTATATCAAGGCTTTACATCTGCAGAACGGTTTTTCTTCCAGTAAAGTATGGATACACTTAATAGGATATATAAATATAATTAATATGGAATAAATAGATATATAATTAAGCGGGCACTAAATAGATAATAAATCAGGCCACAAAGGTCCCGAACCCACGACCAGGAGAAAAGGAACATGGTGTCTTGCCATTGAACTAAATCGCTCGCAGGGAAGATAAAGACAGCATTTAAATTGTCTCAAACTTTCAAAGTGCAGTTTTTGGTGAAAAGAAGATGTTTGAAAAGGTGGATCATCCCCCCCTCCATTTTTGGGAGTCTTAAACAACCGATGGCAGTCTAACAAATCTTTTTTTCTACTGATTAAAGAAGTTCTATAACAAAATAACCAGAAGTATTCTAAGTAAATGTATACATTCAATATATCCTAGAGAAAAAAAGTATAGAATTATATAATTTTTTTGTGGTAACTAATTTAAGGAATTAGTAATTACTCAATAAAACTAAATCACACTAATATTAACACGGGCATTCATATCAGCCATCATGTTGAGTTGTAATAAACTAGATAAAAAATAATAAATAATGATATTTGGTTCTGTATCGCTTTTTATAGAGGTGTTAAAAGTACAGAATCAAAAAGCCAATAATTTTTTTATAGAAAACAATATTTAACTCATATAAGTTTAAGGCTTTCGCGACACTTTTTCCATAGCTTATCATTCGATCTGCAATATAACGTTTTCACACAACGATTTAAAACTTTGTTGAAAGTATAGCTTCCATTAATTTTAATACGAAAGTTGGGATTTTATTAACTTATTTTATTTAGATTCTTTTATGTGTTGAGGTTATTTGATGATGTAAGTCTAAGACTTTCGTCTGTTTTTGTCTCATCCTCCATAATTTATCTAATGAGTTTTTCAAAAGGTACAGACAGTTCATGAAAGGAAAGCCCTCTAACACAGTAACTCTTCTGCGATAATAAACTATTCATCTATAACATAATTTATTTACTACATCGTTTATAATGCTTCATAACAATGTGTTCCAAAGGTTACTTTTTAATTTTACTGTGTGATTGCATGTGAAAACAATGCAAGCCATATGAATATTAGATTTTAAGTAAACATTTCAATAATTCATGACATGAGGCGATGTATAGGGATGGAAAGCGTTTCACACGTTATTAAAATTTGAGGTATTTATAAATTTAATTTTTTTTTTCAAATTAGATGAAAATTATCTAAAATAGTAAGTTTTATGACACCGATAACACCGAGAAGAGGATTAGGGGTAGGTTTTCCAACGAAATTTTGAAAAATATATGTTATTAAAAATTATATAATTAGTATTCTATAATTAACTATAATATAACTAATACCTAAATATAACATAACATATTTGCACCTATTCAGTATCGCATCTAGAAAATTAAATCTCATTGTTTTTCTTCTCGATTTGCAGAGGTATGGAATTTTTGATGACCGATTGATAGTTTCTGAGTCGGTCTCTTGGCCATTGTATTTTTTAATCTTCTCATAGGACGTCAAAGTAACAGAGAGGTGGAAAGAGAAAGATCAAGGAGATTTTGGTGATGTGTTGATGAGTGAAATGCTATGAATTTGTTGTTAATTATGAAGAAAATATGATTTTTAAACCCATTTAACTATGATTTTTACATTAAATAAATGAATGAATCATAAGGTAATGAAAAACAAATCAATTGGAAATCACTGAGTATTAAAAAACATTTAAGCTTTCTGTTTGTGGTTTAACTTGTCTTCATATAAAATCGTATCCTCCTCAGTGCCCCCCCTGAAAAAAAAATCTATCCCAAAAAAGCTTAATGTTAGCATAATGGTTAAAGTAATTATTATAAGATATTAGTGCGATTATTATAAGATATTAGTGAGTACTACTTTTGAAGCTTAGAATGTTACATTTCATTTGATTGCATTTTGAGATATGATGATCAATTTATTGACTTGTTACTTTAATGTTAACTGGAGTGAATTTTTATGAAGAAAGTTCATACCTATATGTATAATGTCTGTGTTATGTTATGTTAAGATAAATTTATGTTAAGAATAATTATAATTAACTAAATCTGACATGTTTCAGATTTCTCTTGATCTGAGGGTGAAAGCAAACTCCTTCATCGAAGAAAGAAATACCCATCGCCGAAAATACCTTGTACACACGGCCATTGTTCTAGAACGGCATTGTCTGGCGGAGTTTCTCTCAAATTAATGCAAATCTCCTTTGAGCCGCATATAGGCCAGTGCCACTTGTGTAAGATCAGGGCAGATGTGTATCGAGGTGTCTCGCTTCTTTAGATATTGATTTCTTTGGTATCAATAAAGTGGCTGTTGTGATTAACTGGAATGAGGCTGATATCGATACAGATGTATCAATTGATGAGAGATATCGACGGAGAATCTGTGCGGCCTTATGGTTCCAGACCTTGGGCACCTACGGGTTGACCTATGGCTTGTGGAGGTTCAAGATTCGTCGACGTAAAAGTAAAGTGGTAAAGAAAATGGTGTGGGTGGAGGTCAAAGATATAATTCCTTAAATAGTGATAAACTATTTATTAAAGGATCAAGTTTCGACCCACGTTGCAGTAGGGCTAAGGGCTAATAAATCATATTTTTGTTTCTATACTTGTGACCTACATTACAAGTCCTGAAAAAGGCGCAATATGTTTCGAAACGTCGTTTGTAATAAAATTAAATTGTTTATCTCCATTTAAGGAATTATTTCTTTAAATCTCAACCCAGACCATTTTCTTCACCACTATATTTTTACCGAATTTTATAATAAAATTTTTATAAAACAAATACATCTTCTTTTAGCATAATTTATGTTATAAGGAGGAAAATCTGGTGATTGAGCGTGATCTAAGAAACATCACCTACCTGCACAACTGTTGTCCAAGAAACCGTACTGTCTTTACCACGTACTGAACCCCAGACCCTTCACGGGTTGTAGTGCTACAGGTTTAAAAAAACAAAACATAATTCCTGTTCTTTTTTAATTATTATTGGTTTTCACTTTTGAAAGCAGTGGCTGTTTCAAGTATTCTTGTGGTAATTTAAATGAGCAGGGCCTAAACATTTCCCCTTTCTTTCTCTTATAATAAAATTTATCGGTTTTACATCAGTATTGCAGGTAATATATAGACTTCCCCATAAATGTAAGGTCAACTAATATTATTCAAGGGAAATATGCAAAAAATATATCATATAAAGTAATGCAGTAATAAATGACTAGGATATTTCTAGTTAATAGAACTTAGCACCTTCTTGAATATCAGGGAAGCTTGGCCACGTTCTCCAAAAGTGTGAAGAGTTATGTCTCACCGAAAATGGTGAATAGAAAGATAACGAGACTTAGTTCTCTGCAACTAGAAATGGTTACCATATTTCAATACTTCGTCAATAATACAGACAGATAAGTAACAAGTATTCTAAATTTGGTACATTAAAATATCAGTGACTATTGTTCATATTAAACTGATATTTTATAGTCTTTTCCTACTAATGTTAATTCGTGTAATATGGGTTATTACTAAAGTTTACATTTCATTTTAACCTGAGTGATAAAGTTAAGATACATTCCCTGGGTTCCCCATGAAATAAATTTTAACCTGTCCAAACGGATTCACACCAGTATCGCAACATTTACGAAAATGCTCGAAGGTATCAGCTTTATTAAATACCATATTTTGACTGATGGAACATTCATTGATCATTCACTTAATTTTAAACCGTAGCCCCTTAGTTCCAACTTATAAGGTCAGAACTAGAAATAGAGACATAGAGAGAACTTCTCCGGCAAGACGGAAGAACTTAGGGAAGAATAAATTCCTATCGGTACTTTATTTTTAGAAGCAAAATATTAGTTGTTTTTTTTATGAGATGATGATATTTATTTGAAAATATATTACCTAAAATATCCTGAAGGTTATTGGAAGAGCTTATAAACTGGTTGGCAAAATTATACATCATTATATAGGCATATTAATATTACATTTCCAAGTCTATTTGAACCTTTTCTAAGATAACTGTAACCTTTTACAAATCAAATGCTACCCTTTCTAATTCAAATGTAACCCTTTCAAAATGAGTTGAAACCCTTTCCAAAGCAAATGTAACGCTTTACGGCTCAACTATCACCCTTTTTATTTCAATTGTAACCGTTTCCATTTCAATTGTCACCCTGGAAAATGTTTTAAAAATTTATAGTAATTTTAAACGAACAGTGTTATTTTACTTTCTCCTAAGGAATAAATACTTTGTTTTAAATTTGATAATGTTCAGTTCAGTTCACATTTTTTCAATTTATTTTTTTATTAATTACTTCTTAAGAAAAAAAATCAACTTTTTCTTTTAAATTTTTACGTTAATTTTTTTTAAACAATAATATTATTATGTTTATTACCGAAACTATGAAGATACTGTTAAATTCAGATTACATGTTTTTAATATTTTTAAATAAACTTTCTCAGAAGTTTATAACTCCTAACAAGAGTTGTGAAAAAATATATTGGAATGATTTTATTCTGGTGAGTTCTGAGCCCCTAAATTCGCCCATTCCCCTGTACGGTAAATTTGCAAAACATTTTCACGGGTGACAATTGAAACGGAAACGGTTACAATTAAAATAAAAATGGTGACAATTGAGTTGTAAAGCGTTACATTTGCTATAATAAGGGTTTCAACTTATTTGGAAAGGGTTACATTTGAATTGGAAAGGGCTGCTTGTGACTTGGAAAGGGTAGCATTTGATTTGTAAAAGGTTACAGTTGACTTGGAAAAGGTTCAAATAGACTTGGAAATGCAATATAGTCAGTAACGAACGTCAATTACTAGCAACATTTTATTCAGAAAATCAGAATATTAATTCTCGTGATATAGTGATTTTTTATAACAAAATTAAAAATTAATTCTTGATGTTTCGTAATATATCGTAATAAAAGCTAACCTTATTAGCCAAGTCACAGGTTCCAGAAGTTCCTAGCAATATGGCGTGAATCACTCGTTTAAAAAAGTAATATATAACGGGCCCAAATAGAATCTTGTATTTGTCAGCACAAAATACGTAAACGAATTTCCCCAATTAATAATAAAAATAATTAACAGTTTCCGCTTGTATTTTAGAGAGTTTAACTTTCCTTGTGATTTCTTCCTCCCTTAGATTACATAATTGTTAAAAATAATTAATAAAACTATAATATGTTTTTAAAATATTTATCTGCTCCTACAAACATTTGTTACTTAATATCTTATCATGAATATATTAAATACCGTATGAGGCATAAGGAATATAGCAATACTCCATCCTTGTCTTTTATTCTCTTAATTGGTTAGTTAGCGATAGAGATTTCAGCATATTTTAATATCTCCTATCAACATTGATTATATATTAATATTAATGTGTATGTTATAATGGTAAAGTTTGGTGTTTATGTAAGTGTAAGTGTCTTATTGACAACACCGTATAACTGTGAGAATTAAGTCCGTGTAGGTTTAAGTTTGTGCGTGCTAATATTTATTTTCTGTCTCTGTATTCATTTTTATGGTTTCGATAAAAAAGAGTAAAATAGTTTGTAATTTTTAAGGGATCTGTAGATTCATTTACACACGTGAGCCACATGCCCTCCTTCTGTTGAAAATTTAAATTGAATTTTAGATTTATAGTTGAATTCATGAATTTATTGAGCTCTTATAAAAACATTTCACAAAATTATTTGTTAGTCCTATTAAGTGGTATAATTGATTAGTTATAACATGTCTCCAAACCATGGGTAGGTTATTACACAGGTGATACACTCCGAAATAACGTTTGATAGTAATCTTGTTAATAAAATATATGTGCTTAGCTTTGCGGACGATTTGTTTGAAAACAGAAATTATTAAACTGAATACAGTAATGCAGGGAATAGGACTAATTAAAATTTGGATAAAACTAAGTACTTGGGAGTAACGGCGGCGATTTTGCTGTATGAGTGAATAAGTTTGGGCATGTCGAGAAGCCTAAGTTCTTGGGGTCAATGACAATTAGAAACAACTTAATTCAAGAGGAAATAAAGGTGAAGTTCGCGTCTGTTGTTAGGAAATCTAAAAATTAGAATTTATAAAACTGTCATACTTACAACTCTTCTATATGGTTGCATAACGTGGCCATTAACATTGAAGGATGTACAACGTATTAAGGTATTCGAAAATAAGGTATTGGACAGAATATTCGGTCTTGATAACTTGCGGGACGAGTTAACAGGAGAATTTAGATTACACAACGGAGAATCGCAAAGCATGCACCCGGTTTATATTATTGAAGTGATATCGTCGGGAAGGTTGAAATGACCTTGCAAAGTTGTTGGGCTTAGTATCGAACGAATTCCTAAAGAAGTCAAAAACGCTGGGCTGGCTGGTAAACGTCTGAGGGGAAAACCGAGGCATCTGTGGGAAGTCTTAAATGAGTGTTGTGATTATATAAATAACAGAATAACTTTTGAATATCACCGGATAAGACGTAACAGTATTTTATGCAACTTAAAAACAAATAGATTATTCATTTTGTACGTCTAAAGAAACTATTATTGCCTGGGTTAGCATTAGAGAATATTAGTAATTCTTTTGATGTGTTTAACTCAGACACAATTTTTTAATAACTTTGAACTTGCTATTTCTAACTAAGACCTGGGTAAAAAAAAGTATTTAGAAACACAGTTCTTAGCATAGATATTAATAATAATAAATGTTATTAATTTAGTATTATTAGCTAACCTTATCCAGCTGGGGTCTAGTAACCTTCCTTATGATTCAGTAGATGTATTTGAGCCTTGGAGGTGGTGGGATGTTTCTTGGGTGTATTATTTATGTTTTCTTTGCTGTTATTCTCTTTTTACCCTGAGGATGCCTGAATGGGTGAAATATTGGAGAGATATTTTCAAATTTCTGTTTTAGTTTGGAGACTTAAGGGCTTTTTGTTGGAATTTTCCCATTAGCTTAACATTAATTTAAGATCTCTTTTTCCCTTTTCATATTAATACATTTTGTGGAATAGCCATAAGTCCACTGGTTTCTTGATATTGTTCTTTTTTTCTTGCACTTTTACTTTTATTTTTTCATACGGTCTTTTGTCTTATGTTTTTGTGTTGTTTATTAATAGCATTTATTTTATTTTATTATATTTTCCTGGTGTGTTTTTTGAAGTTTGGTTAGTGTATATTGAAGTTTCAGATTTCTGGATTATTTATCAGCTGTTTTTATCTAACGTTATCCAACTGGGGTCTAGTAACCTTCCTTATGATTCAGTAGTTGCATTTGAGCCTTAGAGGTGGTGGGATGTTTCTTGGATGCATTATTCATGTTTTTCTTTGCTGTTATTCTCTTTCTACCCTGAGGATGCCTGAATGGGCGAACTATTGGACAGATATTTTCAATTTCTGTTTTAGTTTGAATACTTTTTGTTGGAATTTTTCCACTAGCTTAACATTTATTTAATGTCTCTTTTTCCCTTTTCACATTATTAATTTATTATAGAAACTAAAGCAATGTTGATATCAGCATTGATAAATAAACCACGAATTAACATGATAATCTTTGAAAGGTTTTCTGCTGGTGACATTGGAACAACGCAGCTCATCCAGCTTAACTGCTAATTATAAAGGCAAAGAGAATAAGAAGTTAAGGAAATAGTTGTAGTTTCTCATAAACAATTTGGTGAGCTGCTTTCAAATTTTTTTAAGAAAATATAATAACCTTTTGTACGTACACAGGATAATGACAAACGTCTGTATTTATTTTTTCTATGACAGAATTTTAGACTCACGTTGAATGCATTTTTGTGACATTTGAGGTCTCTCAGGTTTATTAATGTTGACTTTTGATTTTTTTTTCTTGATCAATTCTTTCTTACACTATACGTTAAAACAGATCGCATTAACTTATGTTAAGTCGAATATGACCCAAACTGTAAATGGATTTGTACGGTACTCCATCCATACTCAATGCCAGATTTTCGAATTGAATCACCATTTCCATGCAAACTGTTCCATCCTCTTCTCTCCCACGTCGCCTAACCATTAGCCGCCCTTCTATAAAAGGGATCGACTATCGAAGATTCCAGAGTATCGATAAAGCTCACAGATCGATAATATCGATTGCTCGTGCTCTCATTAGCCTCCTCACGACCTGCGTACTCCGTTCCGTGACGAAGCCATTGGGTGCATCCCAATATCCCGGGTCTCCGTGAAATGTCAAGTTTCCCGAAAGTGGACCGGTTGAGAAGCCTTGACTCCTGCTCCGTCGAAAGGTCCGCCCTGGACACGTTTCTGGCCGTCCAAGGACAACACGTCCGGAACACGCGTTGTCTTCTGAGAACGGGCAGTCACTGAGAACAAGGATAATGGGATGTTACCTTGGATCTGGACCTATGCAATATAAACAATCACCATCAATGAAATACCAGGTCCATTCAGAACACTTAAGTTAATTTCATATGTCATGAAGAGAGAGTATCTTTAATAAACAAGATATTCCATCGGAACCTTATACGATAAACTTTAATATTTATTATTACAACATAAAATGTCTTAAAATTAAATATAAACTAGTTTTAATTTATTATTTAATCAAACTTAACCAACAAATCTTTTCTCCTTAGGTAGTGGATGTAAATAAAGAAATAAATATTTGGTAAAATAAGGATATTTTTAATCCGCGAGAGCTATCCTTCGTTTATGGCCCCTCACTCGTTTCCATATTCCTGCATCGATCTCGAATCAAAGTTGAAACTTGCAAGTCATATCTCTTATCCCATAGTGTACGACAGTTATGAGCATGTCTGCCCACTGCATGTCTATTCAGATCCCCCTAGACAAACTCTCTATAGGATGATTCGTTCTATATCTACACTTAAATCTTATATATCTGTGTGACGGAAATGCTCACGGGGAGACCTCTCCTGGGTTAATAAAGCACCAGTGATTGCAGTCCATGTCCTATCCATGTCTCTCTGACTAATATTTTTTGAAATAGTACCACGTACTAAATTTGGTGAATCTAGGATATTTTCGTTTAGGTGAATAATAGGTATTTATACACTGTAGCGAGTAGAAAATATTTAAAGAAATAAAATATTTGAGACTTGCCAAAACATTCTGAAACGATTTGACTATACATTAATGAAGATTACCTTATTTCCTAAATTAACAACATTTTTTACATTAGAAGACAGCTGAATAAAAAATTCTAATGAAGACGTCTGGAAACAGCTTGGAAAAATAAGTGACAAATGGAAAACTGGTAATTGTTTGAGTGAATCGAAGGTGCTGAGCGAATGGCGTGGGTTATTCAGCTTTTTACGGTTTTATTATGTCCTAGAATAAACTGAAACGGAACGATTAAAATATTTCCTTAGTCGTAGTTTTCTTCGTTTTAATTTTTGTTCGAGTTCTTTATATAATTTATGTATTTATATATCAATATATATTATACAACCTTTCAGTAAACATGATAAATACGAAATTTTTGAAGTGAGATAACATTAAAAGCAATAAATATATGACTAAATTAAACTTACTAAATTAAAATAACTATCATACCACTAGATAGCCAGAAAAATAAAATATATTAAAAAGTAGATATGCTTTTTGAAATTAATTAGAAAGTTAATATTTAACTAATTTTAAATAATGAAACACAGCCATTCAGTTAACATACAATTAAATAATTCATATTATAAAAAAAAAGGGAAATATATGAAAATGAACAATGAACATAAAAAGCAACTTATAGTCAGTAAAAAAATAATAAATAACAATTAACATATTTCTCTTGATGATTTTCACACGTAGCTATAAATTAACGTGTATGAATTAACATATATCAGATGATTTGTGTTTTGGTTTGGATGATTATCTTAATGATGAAGAAAATCGATGCTATTATTGAAAACTTCAACTGATTGATATTTCTT
The DNA here is from genome assembly GCA_964056705.1 of Troilus luridus. Lineage (NCBI taxonomy): Eukaryota > Metazoa > Arthropoda > Insecta > Hemiptera > Pentatomidae > Troilus > Troilus luridus. The sequence continues at coordinate 32,159,860 of OZ057412.1, forward strand.
AGAGTTTCAAAAAAGCTATAAACATTCTAGATAAGGAGTGCTAGAACTAATAAATATTTCAATTTAAAAAAATACCTATTGCACATAGGAATAATGTTGCTATCAGGAGAGACTCTATTCTATTGTCATGTTTGGAAAATTTTCTTTAAAAAAATATTAAAATTAAGTTTCACTGTTGACAACAGTCTTCGCTATATATATATATATATATATATATATATATATATATATATATATATATATATATATATATATATATATATATATATGTATATATATATGTATATAGGACATTTTTTTTTTTTAATTTACACAACACATACCTTTTATTCTTTTATTTTTATCATCCTAAAGCCAATTTTCTCCCAAATCATTACATATTCGGGAAATACGAATGGAACACAGTCAATTATATAATACTGCTAAAGCATATAACATTTTGTGTATAACTGAAAGTAATAAGAATTATAAAAATGTGCGAGAGCATAACAACCACCCACCGGAGCATTTATTTATTTATTTATACATTTAATGCTATGTGAATAAAAAGATAATCATAATTTTGCCAAAAAACGCAGCAGGAAATTATTACGTAATATCAAAATACTATGAAAAATGACATCATTAAAACGTAAAATTTCCTATAAACTGTTATATAGGATGGCATTAGGTGAGGTAAATACCTCCTCGTTTCGTTTTAAACGCAATTATTGACTCAAGAAATGCTAAAGTAATCTTTTATTTGTTGAACTATTTTTTTCTTATCAGAGCTTCCGTTGATAAAACTCTCGCTTTGGCATATTTAATGTTTGTATTGCTAACATCAATTACAATTATTATAATTCAAATGAAAAATGAATTATATTTATCTCTCTTATTATTTAAATATTCCCATATTATTTGTCTTGGGCAGCGTCCATAAATAATTTACCTCGTCGAATAATCTTTATAAATGCCCGATCAATTCACTTCTGTCATTGTCATTGCCCTGTTTCCGCTTCTCGTCACCTTGATTTTTTATTCCCCTGGTTCATGATTATTATCTCTCAATTGATTAATGTATTCCAATCATCTATCCCTCTGTTTATATTATATTGACGAAATATATTATTAAAAATTAAGAACGATGTACAACATATCGATATTAATATATTTGAACACATCGAAATAGCAGTTCAAAACTATATATATAATTATGTAATTCTATATTTTATATATATTATTCTAGTATATAGGGAGTAATATCAGTTTAAACATCCCAATGTCTGAAAATTTATTAAACAAAAGAAAAATCAGCAAAAAATAACAAAAATTAATACAATTATCAAAAAAATAATAATACCTGAATAATGTGAATTATCGGTGTTTCCTTAGAATATTGGAATACAATGATGTGACAATTAAAAAATATAAAACAAAAGACTAAATATAAATAAAACTTAGGTTACAGAAAGGAAAGCTTGTACTTCACAATAAATTACACCATAGGTTACCTTATTACTCCTATATATATATATATATATATATATATATATATATATATATATATATATACATATATATATACATATATATATAATAGTAGTGGTCTGGGATTATTGTTCGTCAGCACATCTTTACTACAACTGAAGGTTAGGTAACAACGTAATACTAAAATACAAATAAATAAAAAGTAGTTCTGAACAACCCATTATTGTTATACTTATAACTAATATATTCAAGGAATTCTGATCAACACATTATAACGATACAAATAAATTGTATATTCAACGAGCTCTTCTCTCATTCTCAATAATAAAATATTTGTTTCAAAATGGATGGAATTTATTTGCTTGGAAAAAGTGGGGTAAATACTGTTATTAGATAACTATACAAATATTGGTATATGGGAATGAGCTAAGAAAATGGGCTATGCAGTTAACATCATGACGTTGACAAAGGTAAGATTAAAAATTTGTGGTGTGGTTATAGATGATTTATAGTAATTATTGCTCGACCACCAGGGGCATTAACTCTTCCCCTCCATAATTACCAAAATAAAACAATAAAAAAAAATGTGAATGTAAATGTAAAAGGTATTGGGTTCAGTACTGGATAGAGACTGTGCTGATTCCAAGCCAACGGTTGTGCAGGAATGTGATGCTATATTGGCTTTTCTGCCCAAGCAATGATCTCAAGGAAAAGTGTTGCTCAACTAATCCAATAATGCTGTGAATATAACTCAATGTTTAAATACACAGAATCTTCATCAATCCATAGTTAAGATTTTTATAATAGAAAAGTTTAAATGTATATTTATATCGTCAATTATATTAAATAAGCTAATCATAAAGAAAGACATAGAATAAAAATATTACTTCTCCGTTTTTCATTTATAAAATACATTGTTGTTTTAACTACTATATTATCTAAACAATAACTTTTTTATTTTATTTTTTTAGTAAATCTCCACCACTTCATAACATTAACTCATTTTTTTTATTTTTCACCTGATTATTATTTTTACTACAGAAAAAATAAGCATATATAAAGAAGACACACACAGCAAATCATTTGTTTCTGTTCTTTACCCCGGGCGCACATTGAGACGCAGTGTAGGTTAGGCAGGGCAGATAATAGCAGTTAAAAAGCTGCGCTACCCATATGACCTCACATTGAAACGCAGTTTCTTATCATCTTTGTATATAATCGGTCGTCGAACGTACTAATGGACGAACTAAACGAACTTGACCGTTCTTTAATCCGAGATCATCAGCAATATTGTCCCTTAAGTCATTTTTTAATTTTGATTTCATATAATCAGCATGGCTAGTGTCTTATAATAATTTATGCGGACGAACGGCTTCAATTATTTTTTCTTACAAAGTGATATTATGAATAATATGACAATATCATGTGATTTGCCTTAGGCCGGGCGCACATTGAGACGCAGTTCAACGCAGGGTAGGGTAGGTTAGGCAGGGCGGCTCAGCAAAATGTTTTGTGATACATAGGTTTGAACGAACGAGCTTTCATACCATGCTTCACGCAGTGTTTGTGACACAGATTACTGCGAATGTGTCAAGCAGTTTTTGTTAAAATTTATCATATTTCATATCGTTTTGTTTCAATATTATTTGCAAATCACATAATATTGTTATCATATAATTCATAATATCACTATGGAGGAAAAATTAATTGAAGCCGTTCGTCCAAATAAAATATTATATTCAGCGTGATTTTTTATTTTCTTCATAAACGCGCTTTTCCATGTACATTTATTTCGTTTTGATAGTGAATACAAAAGTAAAAGTTCATCCATTAGTTCGTCTGAATCAGACTCGGAACTTAGATCAAGTTCGTTTAGTTCGTCCATTTGTACGTTCGATGACCGATTACATACAGAGATGACAAGAAACTGCGTTTCAATGTGCGTAGATATGAATAGCGCACCTTTTTAACTGCTCTAATCTGCCCTGGCTAACCTACACTACCCTGCGTTGAACTGCGCCTCAATGTGCGTCCGGTCTTATTACTACCCTCTGTGCACTTTCCTGCCTTCTTAGTTTCTCGAAATTCTTTTAGAAAATATAAGACGATACTATCCGTATATTTAAAAAAAATCAGTGTGGTTCTTAAATAACATGTTACAGTAGGTGGGCAAGGTAATCTATTTCTTTTAAGTTCGTTATTAATTTAGTCAATCAGTTAGATAATTAGTTATTGCATAATATTGGGACAACGATAAAAAAATAATTGACTTATCATATATATTAATCATACCCTTAGGTAGTATTTCATGATATACCGTTTTCGAATCCATTTATCCTTAAATGCTGTGCGATCTATCTTCTACAGGATCAATGTTGTCCCTAATTTCAATTGGAATGAAGAAGCCTAATAAATCATCATCTTCTGAAGACAATGCAGCGAAGTAATCTGCGAAGGACGATGAACATTACCTTGACCAGAAATAGGAACGTTAAGAAACTGTTGTAGACAATTAATTGGGACGATCAAAATCTGGGTAAATGGTTCGATTGAGAGCCAGTTTATCGATTGTTGATGTTTATCGAATTATATTTTATCGATACGTCGTTGTCAATTGAAAGTCACTCTCTCACTGGGTGACTGGATGCCGTTACTTCGGAGAACGTTGGTAATTATTTTTGTCCAGTTACTTTTGAAAGTTATTATAACGCAGAGGTGTCGCAACCTGAAATAAAATAAAATTAATATGAAAAAGGTGATTTCATCAAACAGAGGAAACAATTTTTAATAAGTTTGATGATTACTTTTTCTCAGGACATTTCTTAGAATATTCACACGATATCACTGATAAAAAATTAAGAACATAATTTAACTTCTAGCCATATAATTCCTTCAAAAAATCATGAATTATTTTAATAATTAAGAATCATTGGCACGTTGAAGAAAAGTAATGGTAATGTCATTATTTAGGTTCACCCCCATACTTTTGATCTGAAGAAGACCTGCAATGTCTTTTTTACATTTATATAGTCAAATAATAACTAATGAAGAAAATAATTTGTTTTGTAAAATACTCCCATAAGTCCAATGGTTTTTAATCTTATTTGTTTTGACTTGTCATTTTATGATTATTATTTCCGTTATATTTATTTGAGAAATCCTATCAATAAAAAAACTTTACACATCTTGTTGATTCTAATTATCCTAAAGAACAGATACAGATACAATTTAATTACTATTCATTTTAGGTGCTTTGAATTACACCAAGTCGGCCTGAATTGGTTTATAAAATTTTTACTGAGCGACTAAAGGGGAGGAGAGCTGAATATACTTTAGGTTACAAAACAAGAACAAATAATAATTAATAAAGGTTAACAGCTAGCTAGCCCAAGAAAATAATTGTTAGACCACAGATGTTAAAGAGAGATTGGCTAATCTAGCTTTTGCGGATGGCCACGCGAAACGTTAATTAGTGGTTTTATCAAAGTGAAAAACAACAAATATAAATTTGTTTAATTGTTTGTACACTTTGTCCTCATCAGCATCAGAAGCCAAAACAACAATGAGGTAAATTATGACCATGGATGGCATGCCTGAGATTTCTAAAAATATATAGTTATTTGCAGGTATACGGTTAAAGATAAGTACAAAGTTTCAAGTAATGTCGTAAGTTGGAAAAGTCTGCAAAATATATTTCAAGGAAAAGTGCTTTGAGGGAAGAGAACTTGGTCTAAAGATATTATCATCATGTAATGAATGAAGGATATGACATGAACTGTACTAATTATAGATCTGGATCTAAGAATCCATGCAAGAGGAAAAGAAGAATATAAACAAGTAGACAAGGATAATGAAGGAAAGACGTATGGAATGATTGCATGAGGATGAGTTACAATGGACAGAATATATATTTATATGCGCAAGCAGGCCGTTCACATTTAAATAATAGAATATTGTAATTCGTAAACAAAAAATTGAAATGGAATCAAAAATTAATCTTTATTCAGGGAAACTAATTCACTAAGGCTAGCATCTTGGGATATTTCAGACAATTTTAGAAATAGCAGTAAAGTCATCATGCCGCTCTTCAAGGGAGCTTAAAATGGTGTTCCAGATAGAGCCTATGCGGAGTAGATTCTCTTTAAGGATCCCTATCCTAATAAAACCCCAATGTAGCATCGTCCAATTAGCTATAAAGCATAAAGTATAATTCTAAAAAAAAAACCTGTACCACTACAACCCATGAAGGGTCTGTGGTTCAGTACATGGTAGAGACTGTACTGCTTCATGGACAACGGTTCTGCAAGTAGGTGACTTGTCCTAGGTCACGCTCGACCGCAAGATTTCCCCCCCTTATTTTGGGTACCCTATTTTTATAATATTTTATAGAGGCTGGGTGGGCCCCAGGAGGGTCCTAGATCCTATATGATCCATCTCCCGCTGCAAACAGACTAAATAATAAATCATGACCTGCAGCGGGAATTGAACCAGGATTTCCGGCATGGTAACTCAGTACTCTACCACTGAGCCACTCCTCTCCCTATAAATTATAAAGTGGCGTTAAATGAAACAATCAAAATAACATTTCGGTCGAATTTAGTTGTGGATTCAGGGAGCGGAGTGGCTTAGATTTCATTTATTATCAGTCAGCGATGGATCCTTTGGGATAAGGGAGCCCCCCGGGGCTAACCCAGCATCCATAAAATAGGAGGAAAAATCTTGCGATTGAGTTTGATCTAGAAGAAATCACCTCCCTACACAACCGTAGTCCAAGAAACAGCCTCTATTAAGTACTGAACTTCATGGGTTGTGCTTTTACAGGTTTTTTTTTAGTTGCGAATGAGAGTTCAATTTTGCCTCTAGCTTAGCCTATTGCAAGCATCGAAGAAAAAAATTATAACTTCTTGCAAACGTAACATAAAATGTTTACTTACTTACATAAGTTCAGTTAAATGGCACGAGGATCTTCAATAATGTTGTATGAAATCTGTTACTTCCACGGATTCATTGTGGTTTTCGTAATCAATAATTATAAATAGTTTTTGAGGACTAATTATGTGGATAGTTCATTATGTTCGTTCCATTGCACCGAATTATAAACTAAATGCTAAATAAGTAAAAAAAAAAATTAATAATTTTTTTTTAGGAACAGCGTTAGGCAAGAGGATAAATATAATTAAGGATGGACAAGGACCAGATATAAACCAGTTTGGTGGATTAGCCCGCTGCAGAACCACCTGCTGGCAGCGTCTACCACTTTCCTCTGAATTCAAATTGCCACATCAACAATATCTAATATTTATTTCAAACTATCACCCGTTTACTTTTTTTCAGCTAAAAAAGAAAATCTGTTTATTGCAACGAACCTCTCATATTAAAAAAAACATTTCTTGGATACTAGAATATTAAAAACAACATTTATTTATTTGCAAAAAAATATAAACCTTACATACCCTTGAGTAAAAACAAGGTATAATAAACTAAACTGAGCTGTAGTAGACCGATCGGTTTTACGCCTAAAATTTAAAGCAACCAACAAGGTATGGATTAGTTGAAATAATTTGTAACAAAATGAATACTAATGCACTCATTCGCAGAGGTAATGGTTCTTCAAGGAGTAAGGAAAGCCCTGCAATGAAGAAGTGTAATAATAATAATAAAAATATTTATTAAAGAAATTATACAAATGCCATTTTGCATATATTGTATGAAGAAATGAGTCTTTAAAATAGACTTATTTCATTAATGAAATTGTAGATAATAGACTTATTCGATGTCAAATTATTATTAAAACATCTATCTGTTCAAACTTTATAAGTATTTTAACACATATTAGCAACTAATTAACGTAAACACAATTAATATTTATTTAATTTAAAAAAATTGTATATAAATATTACAAATATCTAATATAATTAGATTATTAAAAATTGAAGAGAGATACAAATCACATTTCTGAAACATCAAAAATCAATTAACTGAATTATGATTGAGTTTTTAATTGTGAACTGGGGGCATGTTAATTACATAATACGATATGTTATATAAATATATTATTATTTTTTGATCATTGCTTTAATTTTTAAATATTTTTATTTTGAAGTGAAAAGATTTGCCCCCAGCCGGGATTGGAACCCGGATCTCCGCTCCACCGTTGCAACGCTCTAACCGTTTGAGCCACCGGGGTCGCTCCCTATCTGTTCTCTTCACCGAACCCATATGCTGAAACTCTGTAAAATGTAATTATGAAAAATTAAAATTACCGTAACCACTTTTCAATGTAGTGGATCGCATTTTGCAGGCAGGATTTTGGAAATGTTTTTAAATATTAAGGCAGGATTTTATTTTCATTTTTTTATTTTGAAGAGAATAGATTTGCCCACAGCCGGGATTCGAACATTTCGAAAATCCTGCCTGCAAAATGCGATCCACTACATTGAAAAGTGGTTACGGTAATTTTAATTTTTCATAATTACATTTTACAGAGTTTCAGCATTGTAAAATTTGTAATGATTGTAAAAGGACAAACAATAGATAATTAAAATAACCTCCCCCCCCAGAGGTATAGGACACCAGGTCCACAAAATAGGTGATATTTTAGATAAATGTCAAAAACAAATACTACGATTAATACTTCTTAATACTTAGCTATTACTATAAGTAACAAAAATAATTAAAAAATAATTTTAATATTTAAAAGTCAATGGAAATTGGCTGTCCTGAAAAAAATACGACAGGGTGTCCTTTACCTCCGGGGTACATATATATACTACATCTTATTTTGAAAAAATTGTCAATAATTGCAATACTTAATAATATATAGCTGAAACATTTGTAAACATCATTTGTAATTAGATTAAGTTCTTAGTACTATAATAGTCAAATAGTAAACCAAAAATTAACATGCATATTGTGTAATATAATTAATGTAATTAATTGATATACAACTATAAAATATGTTATATATTATTATTACATATGTACGTTTTAGTGCCTACTGTGTGTACCGGAATTCTTATGCCTCATATCAGTTTTAAGCTAGGCCGTCTCCACACAAAGAAGTCCCATATTTCTTCCTGTATACTCCTACTAATCGATTCCTGTATCGAACGGTGACCCTCGATATCAGAAGATTCGATAGTAGCCGCCCAGGAAGCCATTAGGACCGAACGTTTCCTCCTGCGTCGTCCTTCCGCGTCTCTTCCTACCATCGGAGTCGCTCCTCAAGTCTATTATTCCCCAGGACTCTTTGCCAACCAGGACACGCATCATCAAGGCTTTCTTCTAACGTTCAGTTTTATTGACTCTCTTTCGTCGAGTTCCTTTTTTGGCACCGCTAGAGGAAACTGGTTCATTAATGAATCCTAATTAATTGTTCTCTGATCCGATTGAGCTACGTTCGGGTAACTGAGATGGAGGCTGTTTAATTAAATTTATGGTTCTGCGTTTAATGTATTGTTATTGTCTGCACACGAAACGTGTAGTCCCATTAACACTGAACTAAACCTGAATAGAAGTATTCAGCAATTTTTTTTCTACACTACTATGTTAATTTTTGTATTAGCCGTTCTACAGGGACAGTTATCCGCCATTGATTATAACCTGGACACTGATAATTCAGATACACCTTCCTTCTTATTCATGTTAATGGAAATTGAAATACAGAAAATTGTATTAGTATATGCTAATTCAAGACCCTCCAGCTTCGTCCCTTTCTTATAAAAATGTCTTCCCTAAACTTTCGACGAAAATATTTTCCGAACTGTTTCCAAAGTGTTATTCTATTCAGTTTAAAAAGGCAAACACGAAAGGAATATGCCAAAAAAAATAATAAACATTACAGAAAACAATTTAATAACGCACGCACAAATAACTCAAATGAGGCTAGTGATTTGAAAAAGTTACACCAGGTAAGAGGTAAGTTTCATGCAGATCGGCTAAAACACAAGTACCAATTATATTACAAAATTTCGACTGTACATATCTATCATATATCGTCCATCCTCGGGACGAAATTCATTCAGCTTATTCTAGAGAAATTATATGGTGTCTAATTTTTCTTGTTTCCAGTTACAAGAAATGTTGTATTTGGAAGCCAATAATTTTATCAATATTTTATATTTGAACCTTTAATTTACTAATTCGACAGCTGTTTCAGTAAACGTTGTAAACACCCTTGCGTAAACTGAATAATTTCGCCTTCCTGAATTTCTGCTTTCACAAGCTGTCATAAATAATATTTATCGATTTATTCCGGCATTATGTTGTAATTTGTATTATTAAATCTGTAGCCTTAGATTCCACGAATACAATTCCCCCTTGTTTGTGTTTTCGGTCAAAGGGAAAGTTAAGGTTTTGATGAAATTTCTTCCTCGACAGTCGATTTGGGGATTTGGTTAACTTCTTGTGATGAAAGTGAATTCTTGTAGAAGGTAGAATGTTTTAAACTTCTGTATTTGAATTATTGTTTGAACAGCTAAGTGCAAAGACATGTATATTACTTGTTGAAATAATATTTTAAATATTCCATTCAAAATAATCTTCTTCCTTACTTGTTCTAAAGGTTAACGTCTAGGAAAATTATTAGTGAACATTGGGTGGTCCATAAAAATAATTATTATACTTTTTAAATTTTTATATATAATTATTTTAAATAAAAAATAGAAATAAATCATTAGTAAATTAAATTTTTCTCAAATGACGATTTCTTATGTCATCTATTGTTCCATATTCAGACATTTTTTTCTTCTTTCACTGCCTATCATAATCATTTAGAAAGCTACGTAATTTGGTAATTTTAATAATTCCGTGCATGAATCCATAAAAAATTTGCACGTGAAATAATTAAATATGTATTTTACTAGTTTGTCCCTTGGCTATTTATAAGTTTGTAAGAATTGAGTTTCATTAATCAAATATATAATTCGGGGAGATTTTAGTGTTCCCATATTATATATCTACAGCCCCAGTGAATAATTGATCAAGTCAATTTTTTTCCAAAATCAATTAATTGAACCGAGAGAAGCTGGATTGTGCCATTTTCGTAGTCTTTGGCTTAAAATAGAAAAATAACAAAAGAAATAACTCCATTTCAAGCCTAGGATTGACCTAGCCACTTATACACTACGATATTGAAACAATTTTGCTTCCTTATAACTCATTTTGGACGAAATTCGACTTAACCACTTATTAACCATGGCTGCAACTTTATCATAACAATGCCATAATGATGAAAAGCATGCGGTTATTAAATTTTCAATATACAATATAAAATATTAGATTTTATGAAGAGATCGCTATAAATTTACTAAAAAATATGTTTTCAAAAAAATTTGTCTCATTATGGACTTTAATAATATTCATATGCTCCTGATTCCTTCCTGACTAACGAGAATCCAACAATATCTACAATCGAAATCTACCAGTGCACAATATTTTTAATTGAGTTTATTGTTAAGCCAATCTCGGGTACAACCCCCAGCCAACCTTCCTTTACCCGTTAATTATCAATATCAAACTCCAGACCCCTATCCAGTTCAAATCCAAAACCCCATTGACATAAATTAAATCCTGTCATCCTTCCTGAAAGATCTCCAAGAGACTATCAAGCCTCTCATCAACCTACTCACGAGAATTCTTACCGAAGTTCCACTTAATTACCCACGATGATCATAAAGCCCCTAGCTATCGTCCTATGGAACGCTAATGGACTGCATAATCACTGTGACGAACTTGATATATTTCTACACGACAACCAAATAGATATTGCTTTACTTACTGAAACACACTTCACTCACCGCACACATTTCTACATACTAGTCTATATCACATACAGATCAGACCACTCAGACAATACTTCACATGGTGGATCTTGTATTCTCATGCATAAAAACTTATCCCATTCCCTTATTCCTTCCACTCCATCTGATGCTATTCAATCAATCTCAGTAACCATAACGACTCGTCCTTTCCATATCACATTTTCAGCTGTATACTCTCCTCCTGGCAATTCTCTTTCTTATAACCTCCTTGATTTCTTATTCCAATCCCTTGGACCGCGCTTCATTGCTGGAGGAGACTACAATGCTAAACACCAACGATAGGGTTGTCGAACATCCAACTCCCGTGGAAAATTCTATCTTCTCTCACATCCTCAAAGAGCTACTCTATCTTTGCCCCAGCAAATCCTACCTATTGGCCTACATCCCTCAAAAAACGTCCCGACATCCTTGACATATTTGTTACATCCCAAATTTCGCCGGCACAAGCCAATATTGAATCCTTGGACGATCTTTCATCTGATCATAGTCCAGTCCTCCTTTTCTTGCACTCTAGTTTCGCTCTCAAGCCTTCCCCTCCCACATTGATTACAGGACGTGTCAACTGGGACGATTTTTGTTATGACTTGGAGGACAAACTGGACTTAAAAATTTCACTAAAGACAAAAGAAGACACTGATACAGCCGTAAAAAAACTTTCAACATCAATCAAAAGCAGTTTACAAGATAACATCTCAAATCATACAATTAATAGCTATCAACATACTGATTTGCCACAGCATATTCGTATCTTATTAAGAGAAAAACGCAGAGCAAGATCGAAGTGGCATAGAACTCGATATCAAGCAGATAAAACTACCTACACAAAATTAACTAACAAATTAAAAGCAGAAATGAAGAAGTTCAAAATTCAAAATTTAATTACCTGGACTGAAAATCTCACAGCCACTGACAAAATATTGTGGATGACCACCAAAAAACTCCTAAAGTTAAAAGAATTTAATCATCCACTACTTACTGAATCAAATACCTGGACAAGATCTGACGGAGAAAAATCACAGTTATTTGGTCAATACCTTTCCAAAATCTTTCATCTACATCCTGATATCATTAACCCAACTCATATTGAATATATAAAATCAGCGATAGATGTTCCCCTCCAAATGTCCCTTCCACCCAAAGCATTCCATCCTACAGAAATATCCAACATTATTCACAGATTACCTTCCCGCAAAGCTCCTGGGCACGACCTCATCACAATTCATATCTTAAAACATCTTCTTAGAAAAGCCATTCTATTCCTTATCTATATATATATAATGCTCCACATATTTTCCTGACCTCTGGAAATTATCCATTATAAAAATGATACCCAAACCTAAAAAAAAACCAGAATACCCTCATACCGTCCTATCTCTCTTCTACCTTGCATGGGTAAAATCCTAGAAAAACTCATCCTCAAACGATTGTACCCCATCCTTGATGCAAATCACATAATACCATATCACCAGATTGGATTCCGAGCATCCCACTCCACTATTCAGCAATGTCATCGTGTGGTGGATGTAGTCTCCTCTGCATTAGAACGTGGATCATATTGTTTGGGCGTCTTTCTTGATGTGGAACAGGCATTTGACCAAGTCTGGCATCCGAGATTACTCTACAAACTCCGTCAATTCCTACCGCCTACCTACTTTCTCATCCTTCAATCCTATCTCACTAACAGAACTTTCCAAGTAAATCATAATAATGTCTATTCATACCTCTTTTCCCAATCTGCTGGTGTTCCTCAAGGTAGTCATTGGCTCAATAATTTATACAGTTTATACAGCTTACATCCCAACTCATCCTAATACTATCCTTACCACGTATGCTGATGATACATGTGTATTATCAGTCAACACCAATCCAATTATTGCATCATAAAGCCTCCAATCCCATATCACTGATCTTGAAGAATGGTGTCAAAACTGGAGAATTAAAATAAACTCTCAAAAATCGCATCAAATCACTTTTTCAAACCAATGACTTCCTGCCCTTCAGTATCCTTTAATAATATCACACTGGTGGCTGTAGAACAGATCCGATACTTAGGGTTGCATCTTGACAAACGATTAACCTGGAATCCTCATACGAGATTGAAAAGACAAGAAACCGCTCGACGTTTCAGGCTACTTCAACACTTACTAGACAAACGCTCTAAGCTCCCAATTAATTACAAAAGACTCATCTACATGACCATCATAGGACCTATTTGGACCTACGGAGTAGAGCTTTGGGGCTCCACTAAGCCATCGAATTCCTCTCGTATCCAACCCCTACAATCCAAAATCCTTCGTAAAATCCTTAATGCTCCTTATTTTGTTAAGAATAAAATCATCCATAACGACCTTAATGTCCCATTTGTTGCTGATTTGGCCCGAACCCGGTATCTATCCTTTCATTACCAACTTCATTCCCACTCAAAACCTCTAGTTTCAAACCTAGCTTCCTCTTCAATTCCCGATAAACCTCCGAGGCATCTGAAAAGAAGATGGCCCCGTGACTTCTTAGTTGAACTTGTGATTTGAGTACTACCAGTGGGTAGTTTCTCTACTTGTCATTTTCACATGTCATTATGTATCGCTTAGCCCATTTACTTGATGTATTTTTTTGACACAGTTGTAAATATCAATACATAAATTTAAACAAAATAAATAAATTAAAAAAAAAAAATTGTTGAACCAACGGATTTGTCTGAACTATTTCAAAACAGCAGTGAGTTAAGGGAAGCACATTTCATTATACATCCTCTGTTCAATAGGTCACTAGAAAAAGATCCAAGGGAAATAGATATACAGAAAATTGTCAAAGTTATTTTTTGGCCTCGTATGTTAACCTGGTAGGCCAGCAGCCAGGTACCAAAAAAAGGACTTTAGGCTGAAATAAATTGAAGAGAGCTGAATTTTTGATATGTTGTAAGAGCATGTCTGAGTACTGGAAATCCAAGTTTGCTACCGAAAAAGTCGGCTGGGAAAACTTTTGGTGCCCGAAAAAACTCAACATTTTCGGAGTTATTTCAGTTGTTCAGTTGCCTATATCTCCTAATTGGTGCCTTTTTGATAAAAAAAAATTATCTATTTTTAAAGTGGGTTAAGTTTTCTATAATTTGAGCTCAAGCGCAGCTCTGTAGCTTTAATACATTCTGAGTTACGTCCCTTTAAAAATTGGTCTTTTTTTCCAAAAAGTCCAAATTTTAAGATTTGGCCGACTTTCTTGAGAAACACAGAAAGAAGTGATCCTACGATAAAAGTCAAGTGAAATGGAGTTGTTGTAAATTTAATTTAAGCACATAACGAGACCTGTAGTTGTTATACTTCTCTAGTTAATTAAAAAAAAAGGAAAATTGGGGAAAGTGGGTGTGAAAAAATGACCAATTTCCAAAGAGGAGTATCTCTGTATCAGTTAGACCTACAGGCTTAGTCTGTGCTTTAATTAGTGCTACATATATTTACTACCTTGACATTTATCGTAGAATCACTCCTTCGCCCGGTGTTCCTCAAGAAAGACTTTTTGAAAAAAAAGACCAATTTTCAAAGGGGCGTAACTCAAAATCTATTAGACCTAAAGAACTTCATTTGAATTTAAATGAAAATTTAATCTTATTTAAAATGGTTATTTATGTTGTTTTTTTTCAAAAATGCACCGATTAGGAGACGCAGCCAAAAACTAAAATAATTCCGAAAATTTCGAGGTTTTTTAGCCACCAAAAGTTTTCCCATCCGTATTTTCGGTTGAAAAACGTGATTTACACTACTCGGACATGCCCTTACTACATATAAAAAATGCAACTCTCTTCGATTTTTCGCGACCAGACCGCTGGGCTATGTTTTGACTACTTGGAAAAATGACCAAGGGCATAACTCAGAATCTATTAGACTTACAGGCCTCGGTCTGTGCTTAAATTAAAGCAAATTAAATTTGATACAGCTTTATTCTCTATAACTTTCATCGTAGGATCACTCCTTCGGCCAGTGTTCCTCACGAAAGTCGGCCAAATCTTAAATTTGGATTTTTTTTTGCAAAAAATTACCAATATTCAAAGAAACGTAACTCAGACAATATTAAAGCTACAGAGCTGCGATTAAATTATAGAAAACTTAATCTACTTTAAAAATAAATACTATAGTTTTTTTTAATCATAACTGCACCGATTAGGAGATATAGGCCAAAAACTGAAATAATTCCGAAAACTTCGAGGTTTTCCGGGCACCAAACGTTTTCCCACCCGATTTTTTCGGTAGCAAACTTGGATTTCCACTAGTCAGACATGCTCTTACAACATATAAAAATTCAGCTCTCTTCAATTTATTGCAACCTTCAAGTACTCGCCCGTTAGCCTATGGATATTCTAACTTGGAATTTGAGACGAGATCTGGCCGAGTATTACACTCGAAACAATAATGAGGGAATTTATCTAATTTTGATGAATGGTTGATAATAAAAAAAATGATGAAAACCAAATTTCTTTACTCAACATCGATCCATACAAAACAGTAAGAGAATTTCTTTATTTGTCAGGGATCTGAGGTTAATTTCTATAACGTTGTATTATAAAAATCTATAACGTCGAAATCAGCATGTAATATTTGTATCCCAGTTATAATTTCTTTCTTTTTTTCAAATGTTTTGTTGATTAGTTTTATTTGGTATTGAATTTTGTCTGATATTTCTCTTGAAGTTTTTATTCTTCTCTGTATATGTTTAGTGCTCTACCAGATAAAGATCCATTCTGTCTATTATTTTTTTATTTTGTATATCTATAGAGTTAATTTCCATAATACTCGCACATTAACTTCCATTGTTCATCCATAAAGAAACAGTATTAGGGGTCGAGAATATTTATGCACAAAAGAACAAACTATTGAAGATCCTATGATTCTGTTGTGATTTTTCATACTTGATGCTTTGTGGTTATATTTTAAAGTTTAAGGAGGATTAAGAAATAAAGCAGGTTTAAATTTAGAATCTTATTGAAACTCTAGTGATTCCCCAGTTTGTTGGTTCAGTGTCTTCCGTTTCCTCTTGGCAAGTGGTCCCACTTAATCCATCTTATTAGGATGGGTGAACAAGGTATGGCATGTCTGACTCGAGCTCTGGGTTTTGAGGTGTGGAGGAAAATATCTTTATGCTATAAAGGTTTTCGTGCCTTAAAATATTATATTTGTTATGTTTCTTGCAACTTGGGCTGCAAAGTGTCCAAGTTGTCTTCGTTTGTTTATTTAACTTAATTTTTATGCTTCTATGCCTAATTGGGTGATGCTACAGTGTAAATCCTAAATTTTGTCTATCCAGGTATAACTAGAATACAGACTACCATGTCCAAATCTTAGAAATGTCAATTAATTCGCTTTTAATTTTAACGAATCTATTTCTAAAATGGAGAATGTCCTACCAGGGACTATGTTAATGTTGATCTTACTTTACTGGTATTACAGATTTTTACAGCAGAATATTTCATCAAAAATAAGGTCATTAATGAGTTATTTTATCGTAACTTGGACATATACATGATAAATATGTATAATTAGCCATGACTGGTAGAGCAACCTTAATTCTCACGAAGCTGTGAAGTAAGAATTGGGTTCCAACCACCTGAATATTGTATATGTTCTCATACACTCATATGTTCCGTTTGGTGAAAAACCAAAACAAATTTCATTGTTTATTAGCAAAGAACCACTTCCTGTGATCATATAGAAACTACGAAATATAGAGGCCCAAAATTGGTGTTACACCAACCCCAACTACGAAATCCCTACATTATTTGGCTGATCGCTTTTGAGTTGAGAAAGACTCACGTAAGTATTTACAAATTCAGGGAAGGTCATAATGGAAATATCTGTTGAATCTAAAAATAAAAACATTTTCTCATTTTAAAGTACATGCTTTAATTGTATGCTTACAAGATAGTAAAAATGAAATAAATACACAATGTAATTTATTGAAATAATTGTTTTAATATTTAATTAGTCAATATTGGTATTCATGAATATAGTTTGATAGTTAAGTGGTCTAAATTAGGAGAAAAAAAAACAATGATATTCTTATTCTGAGATCTATTAATAGAATTGAAGTTGGAAAAAAATTGACTAGCTATTGTCAATTGAAAATGTAAATTGAAAAAAAATCGAATCGAACAACTGTCCAAAAAAATATTATTTAACTTAGAGAGCTTATAAATCTATGAACCGTCAGGACAACTCAGGACTTCTTTGTATGCCAATGAGGTTATACATGTGCTTCGAAAATGTTTATTCATTATACTTACTTGATACTATATTTAATATTATTATATTAGGAAGGGAAGAAAACCCCATGTTGTTAAATTATTTTTCTCTTGTGACCTACTGAAAAATACGTCACGTTATTTCGATATACTTCTCCCATAAAGTTCAGAACATATTCGCCAAATTCTTCCTCGCGCATATTCCCTCCTCGGGTTTGGACTTCGCGTGACTCCTCTCTTCTCCTTCGCCGCAGCTGCCTAATACCTGTAGCTTGCCGATCAGGCTCACCTGCCCGTCCCGGAGGCTCCCAACAGATGTTTACTGTCCAGGTTGGATGCGGCGAACTAATTCCCCATTCTGTTTCTGCGTGTCTGTTCCGCTACTGCACGATTTCTGTTCTTGATCCGGGATATCATGCAATTGAATTCGGTCGTTTTCCTTTTTGGAGTAGCCCTGCGAGAAGAGTATATTTTTCTAGGCGGACCATCTCAGAGGATATCCCGTATTGAAGTTTCATATTAACATCTTTGTATTATAAGATCTTAAATAGTTAATATGAAAGAAATTACCTTAATTATACAAAATGCCTTAGATTCCCGCTTGTTCCAAAGATAACATAACAGAAAGTTTTTTGTTGTTATATTCTTTTAGTTACTCACAATAGCCTAGCCTATTTCTTTATATCTTTATAGTCACATTTTTCTAATTATAGAACGAGATATAATGTAAGTATTTCCAGAACACGGAAGGGCCTCGAAATAGGTGAAAGGAATGACAGCAGCATGCACCGTTATGCAGGGCGTTGCATTTAATGATTGCACTCAATGCAATATTATTATGCGAGTCTTGATTGCAAGGAGATATGAATTTCTCTACAAAAGTTCTCCGTGTGTCTTAAGGACGGAAGTGTAAGGACAGCAGCTTGTAGATCGTTTATACTATATATTTTAATTTGGTTCAAGCAATCTTAATAATTTTTTCAAATAAAGTTGAGTTTTCCAAAATGTCAGATGAATAGAAAGTCCTTCCTGAAATATGAGCCAGGTTTCCGGAAAAGTGAAATATGAAGGAAGATCTGCATGCATTTTCCGAATTTATTATGCATTTGTTTCTTTGGTTTATATATGTCTATAGTTGCAGCGAGGAACGAATATATATGTAAGACTGTATTACTGTAGTATGTACTCTAAGGACTATCGCTATAATAAAGTCAAAATGGTTCTTTAGCCATGATTATTCGCAACGTAATCAGCGTCTCGCTTTTAGAGGATGTGGCCAATGGTAGGGATATATTGGTTCAAATTAAAAAAAATAAACGTAATAAATGTATATTATATATAAATATCAAAGAAAAAAACACAAATTAAAAGTGTTTTTCCTCTCACTCTTTCAGATCAAAGGGCGTCCCGCGACAGAGCAGAATATATATGACCATGTTAATTACACGAAATATTTCTGAAGGCTCTTCGTAACAAATAACAAAGAGTTCACTTATTACAATAGCACATCCAGATTTATCTATTTTTTCTTTTTTTTTAAGAAAAATAGTGTTTAATTTATTACATATATTTCATTAATATTTATTTTCACGGCTCACAAAACACGAAATTGCAAATGTAGATGCAAATAAAGAAAATATTTCAATTAAGAAGTATACTTCAAATAGTAACAATTAATTTCTGTCTATATTACATTTGTTTTTCTTTATTATAGCCTAAAAAAACAAAATGTAAAAACGTAAGAAACGAAGCTACAAAAGAAAGATACGTTTTGAAAAATCGTTACTAAAACGCAGGTATAAATAACGTTTTTACTAATACAAAATATCCATATAATGGACTTAAAGCTATAAATTTATGATGTAAAGAAATATATAACACAAAAAAAAAACAACTAAAGTTAGTTTAAAATGAAAAGCTTAACAAATAATTATAAAAAGAGGGGTCAACTGTTATCGTCATCAAAAAATTATTATTTTTTTGCTGCATCTAGTGGTTAGTAAATGAATTTTAAGTATGCTAACTGTCAACAACAATAGATGTAGAGATGTTAAAATTGCATATACAGTTCATATAGTATTTTATATTGTCATTATTTAAATAAAAAATTTAGACGGGTGGAGGAAAAGGTGTTGTTTAAAAATCATTTGTACATATGTCTCGTAAAATTATTATGTGTTAGCTAAACATTTCCCTGTAGTTATTGTTAGGAATTTCTAAAAATGGAAGTCCTAGTGGAAAAAAACGTCGTCATATCATTAATATAGATTAATAAACGTTAATGAATTGTTATGAAACAAAAGGATACAAATTATTTAATCATAATTGCTGACATTTATTTCAATAACCCAGTAATTGATTCCTACCTCGGAGGTATGACCGGGAAACCGATTCAATATATCATTATTATTGGCTAATAAATAGGCATTAAAGGTTTCAATTTATTTCTAGATTTCAAAACGCACTTCTATAACACGGAACGATAATGATAAATTTAATTTAATTTTTTCTTCAGCCTATTAGAAATCCAAGTGTATAGAGATAATCGTTATATCAAGAGTTTAGACGAGATACCTTTACTTGAAATTCTACAGCCCAAGATAGGCCGGATGGGTTTCGTAACCATTGGATGGAAAAGGTGAGACGGTTATGTGCTCTTAAAATCCAAAGAATCCAGTAGATAGGATCTTGCAACGGAAATCTGTCCCAGCTAAAAGAAGTACTGCTGTATGAGGTAACAGGTCCGACAATGGTCTCATCTGTCCTCATCTGTCTGACATATCTTTATATCTGAATCTACTTCTTTTATAAATGAGATTAGTTAATATCTAAGAAAAATATTGTATGGTATCAGATTTTTTTCGAGAAAATTAAAATAATGAAAAGTTAAACTTTTGAGCGACTTAACTCGAAGTGACAATTTGCGGAACTGATGTCCAATTGCTTAAATATTATTTTGTACATAATGTAGACTATTAAAATATTCTACGTTATGTAGAAAATAATATTTAGGTATGTATAGTATATACATACCTATTTAATACAATAACTTGAAGTGAGTTATATTTTTGATTCAATGATTTATAAAATACATGATTCACAATTGTCTTTTAGACTGAATTACTGGTTTATTAAGGCCTGAAGTGCCTTGAAAGGTGCCACCTGTATTTTATAACATAAAGCTAACAGGCCTAACAAAAAAATGGTTTCGTATTATTTAAAGAAGAAAAAAAAATAGTATAAATAGCTATTTTGTTTACCATTAGACAATTTAATTATTACCCTAACATCCTTAAAAATAAAAATTAAAACTATGTGGTGACATAGTTTGAATTTAATTCAGTTTTTTATAATTACAAATTTATCTGTATCTGCTTATTTGTAAGACCGTCAGTGGTAAGTTGTAGGATATAATGAACTTGCTCGAGACCGAAACGTCTTTGAAATGGGCCAACAGTATAATTAACTTGAGAACATGTAGTATTAACATCAGGATGCATCTGGTTTGTAAAAATTAAAATATTAAACAATATCCAAGTGTCATAATACAATCGGTATCAGTTCCTTTTATTCCTTTATTTTATTCGTTTCCTTTTAAATATTCTCAAAATATAATTGTCAGATTTAGTATGGAAAAAATGAGTGTAATTACGGGATATGTTTATATTTCCGTAATCATTTCATCAAGATATGAACGTTGCAATAAACATTATAATAAAACCTATACAGTAGGTTTAATCCTTCCTTTAATCAATATACTATAATATAATAGATTAAAGGACCCATACTATAATTTTCTCTTTCTGTTGATACTAAATTTTCTCCTGTGCAATTAAACTTTTTGTCTATTATAAAGTCATCATGGCCTCGAGAAAGAAGAACGGTATATTCTACAACTTACCACTCACGATCTTACGCGCAGACAGATTCGTTAATATTAAAAAAAAAAAACCAATTAAATATAAAGTAAGTCAACACATAGTTTTAATTACACTTTTAAGGATATTAGGGTAGTGGGAAGGTAATAATACAATTTCAAAAGGTTTATAAAAATTAGCTATTTATACTAAATGATTAGTTTTATTTTATTAAATGCAGGTGACACTTTGCAAGGCCATTCACGCCTCGATAAGATTATAAATGATTCTAAAGGTCAGTTATTATAAATATGAATAAGTAGGTAATATTGAATAAAAAAATACTGCTCGTTTTAGAATATTGCTTTTGGCATCAACATTATTTACAAAATAATATTAAAGTAATTGAAATTAATTTTCTTTTTTCTAAAATAATTATATAATTTACTTAAATCGATTATATTAATGGTAGATGAGAAATTTATTTAGGGGTTTATTAAATAATACAGTAAAAGAATAAAAATAAAATCATGAACATATAAAACCAATCTCTTATTTAAAGAGACAGACCTCCAGTTTCAGGACAACGTTTTGTTTGGCTTTTGATCATAGTTAAATTAAATAAGGAAATTAAAAACGATGTCAGTCATATATGCTGTATAATCCAAATCATAATAAGATAGATTCCATTTAATCAATGACAGTAATTGCCCCATAGGCGTTTAGACACATAATCTATGACTTCTTGTCTAAGCATCTAAATTTGTATTCTAAATGTATGAAATGCAAAGATAAAAATTAACTATTTTAGGAATTTTGGAGAGAACAAATACCGGGGAACTTAATACGATCAATAAAATAAATTTTATTAAAGTTTTGAATTTCGAAAGTTGACAATAGGTAAATGGAGGAGGTTTAGTATGTAGGTGTTTAGGTATTAACCAATTAGGTAATATTAAAAACAATGGAAGAATTAGATATTGGTTTTTATATAGAAGTATTTAGTATTATTTTTTATAGTTATTTTTAAATTTATTTTTTAAAATTAACAACTGTACAAGTAAAAATGATTAATGACATATAATGCCAAGTAAGTAAGGCCAAGTAGAAGAAATACCCACTGGTATGACTCTAATTTATTTCAGTAGGTCTCAAGGCTATCTTCTTTTTCGACGCCTCGGAGGATTATCGGGAATCGAAGAGGAGCTAGGTTTAAAAGCAATGGATAAGAGAAGGAATGAGGTTTGTCATGAGGTATTGATATCAGGTCTGGGCCAAATCATGAGCAAATGGGACTTGAAGGCCGTTTTGGATGATTTTATTCCCAACAAAGTAAGGAGCATTGAGGATTTTACGAAGGATTTGGTATGGATTGAATACGAGAGGAATTCGATGTTTTTTTTTTTTAATCAATGGAAAGGTTGCCAAGAAAGTGTTGAAGTAGCCGGAAAGGACTAGCTAAAATGATATATTAAAGTTCATTTTCAACCAGAATTTTGTTATCCACTTACATTAATCACTTCCATTCATAATGGATGATTTTATTGCTAACAAAGTAAGAAGTATTAAAGATTTTACGAAGGATTGTGAATTATAAGGATTGGATACGAGTGGAAGTCCAAATAGATTTTATCATGTATATGAATCTTTTGTAATTAATTGGAAGCTTAGAGCCTTTGGCTAGTAAGTGATGAAGGTACGTATAAATCTGAAACCTATTTATACCAACAACTTACGCTTTTGTATTTTTTGAAATATTTATAATATCTTATATACATCGATAATTATTACCTATGTTAAAATTTTATGTTGTCAATAATTGGTTATAAGGGACATTGCATACAAATGCAAGGGCTATGTCGACAAATAAACTGCACTTTCAAAGGGTAACTTCAAAGGAAAAAAACAAGCACGTGTTCTGACAATAATGTGTCTTTTGAATCAAGAAGCAAGGACAATTTGTTTATTTACTTACTTAAAGAGTTGTGAAACAAGAACCATTTTAAAGAGGCACGGTTAATAAAACTGAAAACTTCGTTCAACTCTATAAATTCTCTAACAGCTGCCTTTTTGGATTATTTTAGAGATCTAATGATAGACTCCTCGATATTTAAATAACCAGTTTGACCATCCTTGCATAACTAATTTACTTTTGATTTGAATACATCGGATGCAAATGTTATAAATAAACCTGAGAAGAGGCATCACGTTCATCTTCGCCTTGTATCACAAGCAATCCAAGACTCTTAGTTTATCAAATGATTTTTCATTTGATTGGGTAGTGCACGTCACTTAAATATTGTTACAAAAAACGCTTTGTTTGTTATTTTTTTAAACTTAAAATTTGTAACACAACACTTTCATCTCTTCAAATCTTCTCTGCTAGATTTTTAAAAATAATAAATTTGTATCAAAATTAATATTGATTTTTGTTCTGTTTCAACTCTTTTTGATAGTGAAATTCCTTTGGATAACAAATATTTATCAGATTTCGGGAAGTATTCTGAGCTGTTTAACGGCTTAATACTTAAATTAAAATTCTATGTATTATATTAAATAGCGGGAAACCAGCGTTATGACATTTTATAGGTGTTATATATTTACAGCCCCGGTGAATAAGTGGTTAAGCCTAATTTTCCCCAAAATGAGTTTCTTGTACTTAATTAGACGGAATCGAGTTATTTTCGTAGTGAATAAGGGGCTAAGTAAGACATTGGCTTAAAAAGGAATTATTGCTTATATTACAACTCCATTTCAAGCCAAAAACTACGAAAATGATACGATTCCGGTTATCTGAAAGCAGTTAACACTCTCTGGACAAAATCTGACTTAACCCTTTAATCACCGGGGCTGTAGATATGTAGTTGAAAATACCAATTTTTAGACTATTGTGATAGTGGAATTTAATTATTTTGTTCTACTTTTGCTAATAAATTATAAAATATAGATCTTGAATGATTATAATTGACCTTGTATATATTTCTGGAAGGAAATGGTCCGGGTGGAGGTCAATAAATTTCTCTTTAAATATTTTGAAATTTAATATTTTATTAAAGAGCCAACTATCTAACGTATAGTGATGTGATTAGAGTTAGTGACGAAGCTACACCGGGTCCCCCGCACCCCCCCCCTCGACAGCCCTGAAGAAGACCTGCAATGTGGGTCGAAACGCTGGCTCTGTAATAAACAGTTCTCCCTATTTAAGAGAATTTTTTTTACCACTTTCACTTTTACAATACAGAACTAAACGATAGCAATACGAATTTATTACTATTTTTTTAAATATTGCATCTTTCTAGGTGTCATTGGGGAAAATAGAATTTATACTGTGTTGTGAATTATTTGTGTTTAAAAAAAAATGACGGGCAGAATTTCTACATAATCATCAACTTTTGTTGAAAAAGTATAACTTCAAGAGTGCTATTCATTACCAAGTTCCTGCAGAGTACAGCCAATTTAGGGAATCCAAATAAAACTGCTTTGCAGTTCTGGAAATCCTGCAAGATTGACTTGTTGCAGCATCAATTATTCTCAATAAGGAACCGTGAGAAAACTCATAGTGCCTTTTCTTCTTTAAGCGCGAGAGCTCTTATTGCATTCTTCGATCTACCCAAGTGTTCAACCAATTATAATAAAATACATTTTTCTTGCCATTTAATTGGGTCTATATATTCTCCGAGTTGAGTTAAAGGGTTCAATATCAACATTTAAGTTCCATAGAAACGTTCTATGTGCTGTGTCTAGTTTTTCTCCTACAGTTCTTGTCATTTTTAGTGAAATATCACCTCGGTGATTTGAATGACACGTAACTTTTTTTCTTTTGATGGTTTTGATATTCAAAAGCAATCGTATACCATAGTTTTTAAATTATACGTCGGTTCCTGTACTGCCAAGAAAGGTCGTTAGGACGCGTTTTAAATATGAATAATCAGTTAAACAAACGAAATGGATATGAAAAAATGAACTAAAGGTTTGCAGTGTCATTATGTGCACGTACTAAATAAACACATGCATATGCAGAATCGCTTCATTTATATACAACGGACTAGCCCAATTAGAAAGGAAGTATCTATGTACATAACCGACGCCAAGCTACGGAAATAGCAATGGCTTTATGCTGCAATTATCGATTCATTGATCCAACTGATATAGGAAGGTCATCTTTGACATTCATTCCGATCTGGCCTCAATAGTCACGGTTCAGCTCTAGTTTTAATACTAAACCAAAACCTCGTTCTGTTGGGAATTCATTACAGTCTTGGACAGGGCATTAAATTAGTTGAAGGAAACATTGAGGAACTTAAACAGTACGTTAATGGAGAGGAAGTCTAAGCCCAGATATTCTTCACTTCTATTTATAATGAATAGAATAATTAATACAAACGAGTTTTGACCATAGGGTAATGTTGGTTTAAATACAGTTGTACTGATATTCAAGAAACTTATTTGTACTGTTACTCAAGTTGAGTGGAGCAAGCTTTTGACAAACCACGGACTAAGTCTTCATTAGTTACACTAATTACATTACGTAATATAAGCCAGGATTTGAAATGCATTCTATTAGTAAAAAAAGCTAGACTACTTCACATTTTTAGTTTTGTAATATTTCTCAAAATGTGAATCCATCCATCTTCCAAACAGTAGCAGAATCCATGGATAAGGTAAACTCGGGTTCTGAAATAAGTAAAGAAGAAAAAACACTGTATCTAATTTAAAATGTATCTAAAACTCATACGGGAGATTGTAAAATATCGTTTAGCTGTATTTCCGCACAATAGTTTTCACAACATAAATTAACTAAAACTCAAAAACAAATAAATTGCTAGACGAATAAAATATATGAACTAAAACTAATTGAGAAATAGAAAAAGTTGATTAATTGTCAATGCATAAATGCATGATAAAGTAGAATCCAAGACAATGTCTACTTGTTGTTCATAACTTGGTTTACCACCGTTACTTGTAAATACCATATAAGGCTAAAAATTGTAACTATACTGCGGTTATTATTAAAATTTGATTTTATTTAAATACTGTGTCTTACTGTGATTTAATATTGTGATTTTAATACTTTGCTTTTTTTTTTTTAAATTAATTGTTTGCTCGACAGATTCGTTTTACCTCCAAAAAAATATATTATTTTTTAGTTAGAACTTTCCTACATTTTTTCTGAATCTTATGTTTAAACCTTCACCATTCTCAATAACATAATCCTTTAATGAACTGCGCTCTAAGATTTGTCCTTGGTACTTCCAGACGATCCCGGCTGTCCCAACACTATGATGAGTTAAATGGCTCTTCCCTTCCATTCGTAGACAATATTTCCTTAGTGCTTTTCCATAACAATCCATTAACTCGCAATACCTTTCATTTATCTCGAGTCTCCTCCAATTCAAATCCTCTGTCCAGCAACACAAAACAAGATCCCGCCTTCCCGATCTCTATACTCGTTTCCACGGAACAAATGCATTCGAGCGTTCCTTCCTCGCCCGCTCCACCAGTGTGTGGAACTCATTCCCTCCTTTCATCCGCCATGCTTCTTCACTGGCTTCATTTAAATCCTTGCTTTTCCAACATCTCTTGAGATCCCAAAAAGATGCTCTCCAATCAGGTCAATCTTCCGCATAAATAAATTAGTATTGAATAATCGATTTCGTTGGCTACGTGTTTTGTTTATTTTTCCCAAAGAAGATATACACTATGTAAATACTTTATTGCATGCTATCCCATTCATTTATTTTATTATTAACTATTTTATTAGTTTTGCTTATAATTATTTTGTTGGTATTAATATGTTTATTTTCGACGATTAGTTAAAATCCTGTCAAGTTTCGTACTTATTAGTTATTTCATTTCTATTTTTATTTTGTTTTTGTCACTTTTAATTACTTCATGATTCGTATTATTATGTAGACTTCTGGCCAAATGTATATTATTTTTTTTTTGTCCATGATTGTTATTCTAAAGGGACTTAATCCCAGAATAAAGTTTGATTTCTATTCTATTCTATTCTAACAGCAACAAATGAACTACAAATTTAATGTAATGATTATGCACTTACCTCTTACTTTTTACTTACCTTAAGGTCCACCTCGTACAGACCGCATGTTTCGGATTGTTTACGCCCAGTGCGGTTATAATTATTATGTGTCATTAGTAATACTAAATACAGTTTGAGTAATATTTTTAATAAAAAAGTGATATATATTGCAATTAGAACCTATAAAAACTAATAGAATTTTTTTAAAATAATGATATAAAATGGAAAATGTTTCAATGGTTACAAGCAATAACTACCGTGAATATCTACGATAACTATCATTAGGTAAGAAAACCATTAAACTTGTCTCACATCGAGAGAAATTAATTGAAGAAATCCTTAAATACAGTTATATAATTCTCAATTTCCATTGATTTTTAAAAAAAAAAGGCCGTTAAGAAGTTCTGTCGTTTTAAATTCGATTGGAAGTTAAACATGTATGATAAGTTGATTTCGGCGATCGATTTCTCACAAGGTTACCCAAGGTTAATTTATTTTCTAATGAATGATAAATTACCATTGTTATTGACAAGTTTAGTTACTACAGGAATTTAGCTGTAGTTTATTATTTTTTATGTTCAATGCGTATATTATTGTTTAGGTTTAGCATTCAAATCAAGTTCCAAATAGTCTAAATCTGGTTCAAACTGTATCATTTATCAATAGATATGTAGATATTGTGAAATTCAGTTCAGTAAAATTGTATTTTGTTGTTAAATAAATCGTATTCTTTTATGCTTTTAAATGAATCTATAGCCTAAATCAGTTAATAATAATGATATAAGTTGGTGTAATTTATTTCAAAATACATTATCTACAATACTATTTTAATGATGATGCTGAATTTTATTACTATGGAGAGGGGGGCAAAGTTTGAGCCCTGGTATGTATGAGAAATTGCTCTGGGTGGAGCTCAAAGAATTAATAGCGATTCCTTAAATAGCGATAAACTATTAATTAGAAACCTATGTTCTGAACCTAATTGCAGTCTTCTTTAGGGCTGGATAGACAAGATACAAAAATATTTAAAAATGTAATAATTAGAACAGATGTAATAATATATACCCATGAAACTATTCGAGGTATCAAAAAACAAAATTAGAAATAATATAAATTATAAAATAAAATAGAATAAAAAAACTAAATTCAATTTTAAACTAAAACAAACTCCTCCCAGACCATTAGTTCATAAGGTGGACTAATATTTTTCAATATTAATAAATGCTTTATTGCAAATGATCTTATAAAATTCTTTTCAGCCGAAAAAAAAGAAAACATTAGTAGAGACGTATAAGTTTATTATAGATGTATCCAGTCTCTATGAAATTTTTCACGTTAACGTTATGTTCCCTCAGGATATATCCTATCTCAATATCACCACTCATATTCTATCAATTTCGAATGAACTCATTACTAAAAAATCACTTTAAAAATTGCCTTGTTGTTTCTAATATATTGTCATTATCACATACGTATTATTTCTTGAAAAAGTTATTGTGATTCAATTTACTCACAACTAAAAATTTGATACGGGGGAGGGGGTACTATTTTGAATGATTTGTCATCAATATTACGCATCGAATATCTCAGAATAATGGCTTTGAATGATAATAAATTTTATAGTACCATTAAAAACCGCCCATTAACTATTTAATGGTTCAAAACAATTTTTTTTATAATTTCGAAATCGCTGATAAAATTTGTTGTCTGTATTCATTAAGTAGTAAAATGATTTCATCATTCGATTTGGCACACTAAATCTATAATCTATATTGAGATATTTATCATTTACAACTCATATTTTCTTTTCTGATAGTTTATTCGGATTTGCATATACTTGCGATTTGCATGTACAGAATCTTGCGCAATATTAGCTCCTTGCATTCGATCCTAACCGGTTCAAGTATTGTATATTAATCGATTCTTAAGAAGTTGGGACTTGGCATATTTCCAATTCCCATTCAAGGATTTCCAGTAGTTATGGTTATTATATTTGTTTGCTACGTTACGATGAGGTGGGGGGATGTGGACGTTGAGCTCCACGCTAATAATTTTCTTTTTTCCTGCAGGTAGATTGTGCTGATAGACTAATCTTAAGCTGATTAATTAGGTTTTAAAATCATTTATACATTCATGATTTATTTGTAATAAACTGGAGTATAAACTATGACACGTCTGACCATAAGCATTTTTGATGGTGATATTGGCGACTTACACAAGCACTTGAGTTTCAAAATGGAGAACAATTAGATCATAACTAGAATTTTTTGAATCTGATAATACTCTTTTAATTATTTTGATCTTCTAAAGAATTTTTTTATTTGTAAATATCATAATTTTTTTCTTCAAAAGAATCTGTTGAAAGGAATGTCACGAAATTAATGGAAATGCTTATGCAAGAATCCTTATTTTAAATAATTGAATGAATAAGTTTATATAACTCAAACTCGTTAAAAAATTAAATTTTACTATGGCTGGGTTTATTGAAGATCAAAGCATTTTCTAAAACGAAGGTTTTTAGTAATTTCGGGTTTTGGATAATTTTAGCGAGATATTTTTCTAATCTAATAGCATTGGAGATTAAACATTTGCGAAATTCATTAAAATTAAGCGGTTTACTTAAAATTGGCTAAATGAGGAAAACATATAATTGTAAGCCATAAAAATTCACAATCTGGCATCTGAACATCCAACTATGGATATACGATACAAGGGTGTTATTAAAGTTAGTTATTAAAATATTACAATTACATTTTTGATTCTTATTTTTTTTTTTGTAAAACATATCTTCGAACGGTTATTGATTTAGTTCAAATGGATTAAAAAGATCTCATTATGTAGGTTGGAAATAGTTGGGGGTGCAGTCAAAAATTTACGCAATAAATAAGTGGAAACTTTTTATATTTTTATAAATATATATGTTTTAATAAATAAGTTTCCACTTATTTATTGTGTAAATTTTTGACTGCACCCCTACTATTTCCATCCTCCATTAGTACTTACTGTCAACGAATTTCTTTTCTAACATGGATCTCATTATGTGTTTATTTCTTGTAAAATTGACGATACCTATTGTTGAAAAGTTTTATTAAACTGTCCTATTTGAATAAAATAATTTTTATTTTGAAAATAATTATAAATTGTCTCACCCAAGCATCCAAAGTATACACTCATACCATAAATACAGACGAACGATAAATAACTGATATAGATGAATCATCTCAGTAATGGCAAAACAAGTAAACATTTTGATAAAGGAAATTAAATTTAAGAAAAAAATCATAAATTGTCTTTAATTTTATTTCGATGCACAATAATTACATTCTGCACTAAGGTATTCTTGTTGTTTATTTTGTTTCTATGGTTGCACAGTAAATGTTCTTTCCTTCAGTTCTTCCTCTGCCTCTGTAAGCCAGTTGAAAATGAGTATTACTACTCCAGAATCTCAGAGCATGAAGAGAAGCTAGAGATTACAGGGAAAGCAACAGCATATTCACAAAAGGCCTTGTTACCACTGCGAGGAGGTTTGTAGGGATGGTTTGTGTTGGATAGGATTTGTACTTAAGGAATGGAATTATGAATATAGAATTATATCCCTGTTGAGGCAATAGTGGCAATAAGATCATATTTGCAGTATAACATGGTCAAAGGATTCGGCACTGAAAGGTAATGCTCGAGAATTAAGCTGTCTCCCAAAATCCAATTCCATATGCCAAACCTATATTAGATGCATGTAATAAAAATATTGGTTATTTTAACCCACAGATTAATTTGTCTAATTGAATCGGAAATGTTTGCTGCTTTAGCTTAACCCTAATAGAATGATAAGGACTCATAATGAGCATGGACTTCCGTAAGTAAGCCAACATATAGTATCATGAGGGCCAGTGTGGAGTCAGGCCACGTGGTAGACCTAATGCAATGTCAAAGTGCTCATGGCATTGTATGGCCTAACAGGGAACTTATTAAGTGAGTAAGCATGGATTTCTTCCTTGTTCAGGAAGTTATTGGCATGTCTGCACTTTATTACCACGGATCATATGAGGTCATTCGAATTTTCTGAAGTTTTATTTCAAGCATAGTAAAAGTTTAACCGAGCTTTCATAAAATATTAACCGTTAGAGTATTGTTGAATATTTCAATTATTTCTTTACAAAACATAATTATTTTTCTGCTTTATCCAATTTTTTATAGCATTGATTTCCATTTTGTACACAGTCCAAAGATATTTCTAATTATAAAACCCTTATGCAAGTGAGCTAAAACATCGCGGAGTCAGCGATTACGATGAAATGGCATGTGGCATTAAGCTGTGATGTCAGCAGGTGGCAGTAATGCCAATGGAAGAGTTTCACCGATCGGTAGAGCTCACGTACGAGTGTCGTAACCTGATGCCTCCATGTGAAGACATTACCTGTCACTTGTTATGTGAGCAGCCAGGGGATGAGCGGTTTTATTAGCACACGATGCTTCTCTGGAAGTTCGACGATATCTCCTCTGAAGGTTAATATCATACTCTAAAGGATATGTATAGAAAGGAATATATTTATATGTATATCTTTATTGTTTTTTTTCTATATTATATATACAGTAATATATATATATATATATATATATATATATATATAGTAACTCTAACCACCAGCAAAGCAGTACCTCACGCCAATAAGAGTAATTAAATGAAGACATATGATCAACCTACAACACGGGTTCCCAACCTTTTCTTGGTCAGGGACCACTTTTATATTATTCTTGTTAGCAGGGACTTAGGACTTAGGGCTTAGGACCACTGTGCGGCGGCCCCGCGTATCGCGCCCACCACCCGCACTCTTGTCACTCACTTCACGGCGACCAACGGCTCACTGCCCGCTAAATTTAAATATAAATCTTTCGCGAACCACTGGTTGGGAACAATGATCTAAAACAACAATTCTCCTTACTCTGTCTGCTCCACCTCCTTGTATTAGCTCCTAGGCCTACAACTAGCTACAAAATGACCTATTTCTACTTCTAGAGAGTAGAAACAACCAAGAACATCTGTTCTATATATTGCCAAGTATATAATCCCATCATTATGGAAACCCGAGCAGGCGCCAGCTGAATAAGGAGGAAGACAGCCAACCACAACAATAATGCCATTCACAGATCACTATCACAGATTAATATTTTGCATCGTATATTTATGTTGCCATCATTATAAACGTTTAATCTTCATGTCTTTTCATTCTTGAATCCATCAATTTCTCATATATTTTCATTCTGGGATGGATCAAATCCCATAAAATGGGATAGTGATTTCTCCCTTTGAACAACACATGAGAACAACATATATACACATACTAGTAGTAAGACACTCCAACATGACATTAGTGTACCGGCTTGCTCGTACTTGGAGTGAGAATGCTGTCTCCAACTGATAGACTGTTGATATGAGCTGTGCTTTCTTTGTTCATTGATCGATACAAATTATTTGGTGTATATCTTGATAATACCTGAATTGGTGAAATGTTAAGGCTTTGTTTTTGGTAAATGTTATTATTCTTATTTCATTTTAGTAATTTTTCGTAAAAAATCGTTTTTTATATAAATACGCGTAGATATCTTAACGTAAAAAATATATATTTTTTTAAATTAATGTTCTCCTCTATTACTCCCGATTCTTTAAGGAATACAAAAACAAATTTTTATTATAAAGAGCACTTACCCATGGTAAAACAATGAATTTTAGATGTTGATAAACCCATTGTCTGTGTTAAATTTTATCCCATAGTTAAATTTTATTTATGTTTTCAATGTTCAGGCTTCAGTGCCTCAAACAAAAAACTCGAAACGAAATTCTTAGATCGTGTTTTTAAAAAGTATTAGATTCACAAACTGTACACATTTCGCGTGCTCTTTTCTATGTTTAAGCAAAACATGGTAAGTGATATTAAAATATATGAACAATTTTTCCTTGAAATTATCGTTTCCTAAACTTTTTATGTCAAATATGTATTAAAAGGCGAGACAAAAAAAAGATTTGCATTAAAATCAATAATTAAAAAAAAATTATTTTGTTGAAAATATATTACAATTACCTATGACAGAAAACTCTTCAAGGATACTCAAAACTCTGAAGTTGAATACCATTTAATAAACTTTAGATAATTTTAATTTAGCAGATGTACAATATTATAACACTTTAGACATTTTCATAATATTTTCAAGTAATAAAAAATATTCAGAAGTCTCTGTTTCAATTTTAGGTGTGTTTGTTAGTATAAGCTAAATGAAACTGACGAACACCAGCAGATTATAATTTTCTTGATATTCAATAAAATCGAATATGGAATTCTAAGTGACAGTGGCTTAATCGGCTTCTCAAATTAATTTTCTTAACATAGGGCAGTGTCCTTAATATAAAAAATTATTATTAGAACCCCTTAAGAAATTGGGAATGATTGAGGATAACACAAATTATAGTTAAAAAAAAGGAATTGCCTCGAAAATTGTACATTGTAATATTATATGTATTTATATAAGAGAGTTTTATTATTTCGTTACAAAAAAAAAATAATATCACTGCATATTAAAACGAGAGAGAATCATTGGAATAAAGTGGAATATTATTGAAATGATACAATACAATTTTTCGAGTGTCTTGTTCTTTACTTCAAAAATAAAAAAATCTGAATATGGATATGTACTAGAAGATAGATAGATTCCTATCAGTTGCAATTGTACTACCTACATACTAAGAAATATATCACTACAGAATATATACTAGGTAAATAGGTAAGTATATATACCTATTTAATAGAATGTTACTAGCCTATCTGAATTAAGAAAAACATAATTGCAATATTTTCCATAATAAAATTGAATAAAAAAAAAAAAAAATAGATTGCTTCGTCAATATTATGAAATTTTCTATAAGAAATCAAACTAAAAATATTTAAAAAAATCTTTTTGTAATTATTGAAATAATAATTTAAATCTTTCCTTCCATTTTTATAGTTTTTTTTCTCCTAGATATCATTTCTTCTGAAGATATTCTCTGTAAGTAATAAAGTTATACATTAGACCCCTCTCATATTTTCAATGGGCCATATGACAAAATGTATTCATATTCTTTCGATTGGGCTCAACATAATTTAAAACTACCATTTCAATAAAAGTACGATTGGGTAGTACGATATGAGCTGTATAATTTTGAAAGTGGTATAGGTCCATTTGTGTCATAATAATATTTAAAAGATGCATTGGGTTTGAAATATCACTCTCTGCCAAGTCCTAGGTGATAAAAACATTTGCTCGTTGGCCCATATTTTTAAAGTAATTCTAATGGAAACCTTTTGATGCAGTGAATATGCAAAAAATGGACTTATATCACTTTCAAAAATAACATCTTATATAATGTTGTTTTTATATATTAATAATGTTTGCCTTAAAATTATTGATGCTTCGTCACCTAATCCCCACTACTACCGTCTACTATGTATCAACGTCATCACATCTTTACGTCTCAGAAGGCTATCATGGTATACATATAATATAATGTATATTCTCGAGTAGGTTCACAACGCAAAAACACACCAAACAAAGAATGTGCCTACTCTGAGATTTCATTATCATAAACAAATAAGTCAATTATCGCTTACTTTATACTGTATTCGCAAACCGCACTAACGTAGTGATAAGATTTTTTTCCTGTTTTCTTTCTGAAAAAAAAAATGTTTTTCACTAATCAACGCTGTTCGTGATAAGATAACGCCTGTTTTCGAAACGAATAAACTGATATTGCTGTTTTTTTTTTAGGAAGAGGGGATAGCGAACATTGGGCAAATATCGAAAATACGAATCTCATTTTCGCAAAAATTGTTTAGGCGAATAATAGAGGAACGAGATAGGAATATGCAACAGCTTTTTATGCAAACAAGTTGGAATGAAAACAGTGGGCAAACTCAACTCATGTCACGCTTTAGTCGAATGGACTGTTTTGGCAATTACGTTTTGTGATTAGTTCTGAAATTAATGGCTACATGGACAAATTTAAAATTGCACGAACCCTCTATAATACTTTGTAGTTTATAAAATTGTAACCATAAATCTTAGAATCACTGTATTGATAAACACTTATAAATGTTCTTTGTTAAATTTGTTAAAATTCCAAATAAGTTTTACTTAAACATATTTATGGATAATACTATAATTATGATTTATTTATATTAGAATTATATATTATAATTATTTTTTATAATTATATTATAACGAAAAGGACAAAATAAATTATAAAATTAATTAGGTAATACATATGTAAACATAATTATGGTTTTTTTTTTCAAATTTCATTCTCTGGATTAATTTCTTTATTACATATTTGATAACTCTCTATTATTATTCCCTCGGTTTTTGTATTTATTAAGGGTCCCCATCTACATTTTTATCATTCATATACCTTGATGCTTATAAGAATTTTTAATATTTAATATGTATAACTTTAATTCAATTTGTCTCTATTTCAGAGATTTTTTTTTTTTTTGCGGGACCATTTTCTTCCTCAAATATTGTTATGGTTTATTTATCTATAAAAATATGAACACTCAGTTGTGTGTTTATATTTATCGGTATATGTAACACACTTGTCATATGCAAATAGTCAAATGAGTTCCAACTCTTCAGGTAAAGTATTCTCATAAGAATTATAAAGAAAATTAGCAACATTTTTTATCCTTTCTCTTCAATAAGCATATGTAATGATTATATTACGTATAAGAAATAAGCATATCGATATGTAATGATCGAATTACCGAGAATCTTTTTCAACTTTCTTTTGAATCGAAATTTCCTAACGGATATTGTTGCTCAGCGGTTGAAATGTATGATCATTGCATTTGTTGTTTTTTTTCGCGAGAAGTGATTTGATAAGAAGGCAAGTTATCCTATGAGATTACAACTGAGTGTAATCGCCAAATAAGTCGTAATATTCTTATTTTCATTTAATTGATTTGTTTGTCATTATTTGTCATTTTGGTGCAAAGCTGATTTAAAATACGAATCAGATGGGTAAGGAAATAATATTCGATCATTTATAGATTTCAAGAATAGATATATGTCATGGTTCTCCACCCTAATCAACACACACACACACACACACACACACACACACACAT
This sequence comes from Troilus luridus, assembly GCA_964056705.1. Taxonomy (NCBI): domain Eukaryota; kingdom Metazoa; phylum Arthropoda; class Insecta; order Hemiptera; family Pentatomidae; genus Troilus; species Troilus luridus. Next base: position 32,196,426 of record OZ057412.1, read on the forward strand.
ATATATATATATATATATTGGTTTCTACTTATCTTGACTGTTATGGAAAATATATGAAACTCATGAATCAGAACACATTGAGAGTTTCTGGCTACATTTAATTATTCTATATCCTGATATACAGAGAATTCAGAGTTTATACAGATACAGATTCTACATCCTAACATCGATTAATATTATATTATCTATCTTATATAATATAGCGACTGCTGTTAAGATTCAGATGAAATGAAACAGTTACTGAAAGAAAGAAACTGTAAACGAATAAATACTAATAATAAATGACATTTTAATATGAAATTATTAAATAGCAATTTCCATTACTTCCAAAATGTGCTTTCAGGATCACAAAAATTATAAAAATTGATTTTTTCTCATTTTTCGCTAGTTTCTATTTTGTCTAACGCGAAAGTTCACCGCTTTATTTCACACGATTTTAGTCCGGTTCTGAACTGATTTCTAAGTTACGGGAGCATAAATCATTGCTTGACTAAACAAAAAAAAGTAAATTTATGAAGTTTTGAGTTATCAGCTTTTGATTCTGAAAAGTTATTTTTTATTGTGATTTGCGACAGTAGAAAGTTTAAATTGATAGGTATCCAAAGCAACAATTCCCAGCATTTATACATTCTGTTATTTGAATACATATTAATTAGTATTCTTTGTTTTTCCATTTCAACTTCGTTTTGTATTTATTGCAATCAGGAGTTGATATTATTCACATCTCTTTATTTTGATTTGTCCAAAGTAATTCCCATCATTAGGTATTATTATTATTTGTGAGTGGCTCTTCAGCCATTCACTTCCGCCTAAATAGGCCCATTGAGCTCGAGTCCTAAAAATCCCTACCATAAGTCTAGGCTTCTGAAATATTTTAGATAATCTTTAAATCTCAGTTCTTGAAGTTCTTTGTCCTCCAGGGCCAAGGTCAAATGTCCTCTTTCGACATAGTGCATTGCATTCAAAGAGAACGTGCCAGGGGGTTTCGTCCTCCTCGGTGCAGATGGCGTTCGAGAAGGAGGGTCTTGTTCATGTAAAGGAGGAGGTCGATTCTCGACATTTAAGCGGCTTCTATCTTGATTTTCTCAGAAAGTTTGTCATTGGGATCCTTTATAAAAAGTTTAGTGTGCCTTATCTTGGCTCTATCTCAACGCGCTTTTATCTTTCTCTTCGCTAGTTTGTTAATTTTATCCTTAGCCAGAGTAATGATGATTGCCCATATTGGCTTGAATAACTCTATTCTTTAGCATGACAATGACCCATTTGGTAATGTTTGATTTGATGCCATGCTTTTGTAGGGCGTTAGTTAATATATGAGTAGGGGTATTTTCAAATGACATTTGGGGTATTTCGCAGGATTTTCCCTCTCTGCATGCATGTTACAGCAACAGTGCTGATCCATCTTTGAGATGTTTGTCCCTGATAAATCTGTCAAGAATCTTCTCCATTGTCTTCAGCTGAAATGAGGAAAGAGAAATGGGGCGATATGATTTGAGTTCAACATATGCTTCCTTCACTGGTTTGGGGATAAATGTGACCTGAACTTCTCTCCAGGGTGTTGGAATATAACTATAGACCAGACAGCCCTGGAATAGAGAAGAAAGCCTGCCTGTGATAACTTCGAGTTCCTCTATTAGCATGGCAGGATAAATTCCGTCAAGACCTGGTGTTTTGTACGGCTTGAGGTTTTTAACTGCTCATTTTATGGCGCTGGTATTAAAGATTTTCCGGACTGATGTCCAGTCCGATTTGCACCTATCCCCAGGGGGTTTACCTTCGTGTCTGAGGTTTCAAGCTTGCTCCCCGGGAAGTGCGATACCAGCATAACAGTTATGGATTCTTTAATTCTCATGAGATCCCCATTTGGCTTCGTTAGGGAGCCCACGGTATTACAGTAATTGCTCTTAAAGAGTATTTTATTCATGCGAGCGCATGTGTTCGTATTATTAATTCCCTGACAGAACTGTCTCCATGAGTTCCGTTTGGCTTTTCTAATAAGGTTATGATATTCAGTTAGAACGTGTCTGTATTTGATCCATTCACTAGTCCTTTTTGCTTTATTGAAAAGTATTCTGGTTCCAGATCTTGACTTTTCTAACTGCGAATTCCACGAGAGTGATATTGATCTACCAATAGGGCGCTAAGTTGGTGTACAGGGTCCAGGATTCAAATCTGGCTGTGGCAGATAAATCATTTCATCTTTAACAACCCCCGGTAAATCTTGCGGGATCTACAGAACCTCCTGGGCCTCACCCAGCCTCTATATAGTGGGTAGCCATAATGGGGGAAAAGCCAGGAGGTGTGATCTTGGAGAAATCATTTCCCGGCACAATTATTGTCCAATTTGTGCTGCCTCTACCGGATATTGAACCCAAGATCCATTGGTGGGTGTGGTATACATACTTTTTTTATAGTATCGCTTAATATTACAAGCATTAGTAATCATTCTTCAAATCTAAATTAAGAAACTTTAATTAGAAAAATGAAAAAAATATATTAAATATTTATCAACAGAGGCAATTCATTAAAAAAATGCACAATTTAATGTTTTGTCCTAAAAGGCTCTTTTCAAAAAATAAGAATGCCATTGTTATTTACACCACGGTATAATGTCGAGAATATATTAATATGTAATTAAATGTAATATAATAGAAATTCAAAATGTTATTTAAATGCTCATGATTTACTGCTTGTTTTATGAAGACTCTCAGGGGGGTGTTTTATGTTCGCAACTAAACGGAATTACTGAACTACACTGTCGATTTTTTTTATAAAATCCATTATATTATAAAATGTGACCTTATATAATTGTCCATAATAAAATAGTAGTAATAACCATATCAAATAATTAGTCTGTATTGTCAATACAAATGAAGAACAAAATTATATTGATAAATAGTCTTCCTAACTAATTGAGATTAAAAAATTATCAGACATACCGATAACCGTTTCATTTTAAAAAACGTGATATCATCCTCACGTTTTTTGCTCTAACAAAATATAATTAGGGCATTTAAAAAAAAAAATACACATTTTCCCTATCCGTTTTTTCGGTTTGTTTATTTAATACTGTTATACAACAAACCCGTTGGGTTTAAAACAAAATAAACATTTTTATTTTATTTTTTCTTGGTGTTTAACATATTTACTCTAATCTTATAAACTATTAGTATTGATTTAATTTAGTTATTTATTAACCATAATACTTTTTTTTTTTATCACCTAATAACTGTTGAATTGAAATAATTTTTTTTATTAAAGTATTTATCTAGTTAAACAGTATCAGTTTTATTTTCGTGTTGTTGAGTGTTGGCATATGGCAGCAATTAATGAATAAATTGTATACTTTATGATATAATGTATAAGTGCGAATACTTGTACAGTTGTATATTATTTGAAAAACATTTTTATTCATTTCTCAATCGACAAAATTAATTGTATATTTTGAAAAAAAATGTGCCTTTGCTTATTTCTATAAAATACTAATATTTGTTTAATGCGGTGCCTTAAAGTCCACTAACATATTATATCCAACAATAAACCTCAATTTATAGACGTAGGCATAATCGCGGAATTTATAATTTCTTGGGTGGGTGTTTCTAATATAAATATTTACAAATTATATCAAATTAGCGTTCAAATGTTTTTGAACTATAGCACTATTTTTTAGTGCTAGGGTAAGGTGATAGTATAATTGCATATATAGTTCATTATGATATTAAAGTTATTAATAAATAAAATATTGAAGGAAGTAAAAAAAAAAATTGTCATTGTGATAAAAAATACCGCTGCTTCATCCGAACTTTTATCATGAGAAAGTGAGTTTATATTAGTGGAATTTATTAATAATTTGCCATAGGAAGAATTATGGAGGAACTTAATTGCTACGGGCATAATTGAATTTCAGTATATTAATGTCTAATTTCTTTAATAAATATATTAATATCGCCTAAAAATAAGGATAGTTCTTCACTGAGAGGTTTAATTTATAACCCAAGTAGGAAGCTTGATTACGGATCAAAACCGTTATATAACATGAGATACAAGGTCCTATGTCGGGAATGGATCCCCTGATTTGTACGAGTCAAGGAAGACCAGGATTTAAAACTTTATTCGCCAACTCTCCAAGTGATCGTTCTTTTGTCCCGCCAAATCCATAACAGCTGTCTGTCAAAGAATTCGGCCTTGAGGAGAGCTGACGGTTCTAGTTAATGGAGAAGATCGGAATGTTTGGTCCAATCCAGCAATGCTGATCCCAATTCCTAGCATGTTAATTGCTTACTGATGGAGCTTAATTAGTTAACGATTTGTATGTTATCATATTATATGGTTTTTTATCATTCAATTATCTATATGGAGCGTTATTTGGCTTATCTGGCTACCACCATTAATATAAAATAAGGTTACACCCAGAGACTACTAGCTTTTGATTATAGGATTAGTTTCAAGACATAATATATTTATAATATTATAGATATTTATTGATGATACTAAATCACTAGACCAGTGGGATGCTGTCATTTTGGGAATGATCCCAATTCAACGAAATTGAAGAAGAAATTAGGCTTAGAAGCTATCATCCATCCACATTCGTATCCACATCCATAAACTATTATCCCAATAGGTTTGAAAAGAAAGAGGAGTACATGAACAGATAAATATAGGTGAAGGAATAACTTGATCCAATGTCGCAAGGGGTTGTGAAGGGAAGGGCATAAAGAAAGTGCTAACTAAATATCCCAGAAAATGGACTTCTTCATTTTTTTTTAAGTTTGTATCCACACCTGTCAAATAAAAAAATTGATAATTGGTAGATTGACTGACTGTAAAATAAACCATAATGACATGAGAGGCATGGAGAAGGTACCTCTCCCATGGCTTGATTTAATTTCTCATCCAGGTGTTCTCAGGAGAGTCGTGGCCTTTTACTCTATTGATGGGTTTGGGTGTCCTTGTTGTTTAAAATGGAATGTATTATTTTAAATATTTTATTAAAACTTTTCAAAATCAATACATTCCATACAAAATACAAACTCATAAAAATATCCAAAATTCCAGAGATAGTAGATTAATATTTTTTCATTAAATAATGTGAATCTTTTTAAATAAATAAAAAGGTGTAGTTTTACTATTATTATTATTACAAGAATTATTTATTGGAATAAATATGATAATATTATTCCATTCATAAAGCAAGGAATCCGCTTCATTATCATGCAAGGTATTCATTCTGGATTTATTTTGGTCAGTAAAAGAGTATCTAACGTCATATGTTATATTATTGTATTATTAAGTAGATAAAAACTTATAATTATTCATTTCTTTATTTCGTTCTTTAGTAATTTTACTAGACAATGTTTTTTGTACAATTCTATAATTTTCAAGACTGAAATCAATAAATAAAAATCATTGCTTATATGAGGCGTTCAGGATCAAAAGTGGATAACTCGAAATTTCAAAATTCGCCTTTTGCAAGTTTAGCAAAGAGAAAAATCTAGGGTCCTGGTGCTCACCCAAACTCTATAAAGTGAGTACTCATAATAAAGGGGGAAATCGGGCGGATGAGCGTGACCTAGCACAACCCGCCCTCCCCCCTCCCCCCCTGCACAACTGTTTTCCAATAGTACAGTCTCTACCACGTACTGGCCACCTAGAATAAAATAACAAAGTTGGTCTCCAAACGTTCGCATTTTTAGGGGAAAGAAATGTTCAATTTTTCTTTGGTTAGTGGAGAATGAGAAAAGGAAAACATGTTAAAAATAATTTCTGTTTTCTTGTCTTATTTTAACATAAAACTTTTTGTTATTGCTAATTGTGTTTGTTTGTTTTTCATGACCTTTATTATAACATTTCTGTTTCAAAATATCTTCACTTTTACGGGAAACTTAGGCTGTTAACTCATGTAACATTAATACGTGAAGGAGGAAGCGTTCCACATCTTACTCACGGCTAGAAAGTGCGGTTAGAGTTAGAATAACAGAATAAATGACATATTATTCAATGCTTCGTGAAATGGGAAATGTTCGAGTGCTATTCGTAGGTTTTGAAAATTAATTTCATATTTTAAAGCTTACAGGTAATAAAAGTTTTTCACTATCCCTATCCTATTAAAAAATATTTGATAATTATTTTAGTAATATTAGTAAAATATCTATTCATACTTATCTTTCATCCAGAAATAAGCAAATCAAAGTTCAAAACTTTAAGGAGGGTTATTTTTACAATTTTATAGCTGGGGGGTGTCCCATTTTACAATGTATACAACTTTTCATCTAATTGTACTACTCGATATTAAAATTGTATAACTGTAATTATCAGGTATTCTGTAGTTCAGGTTGTATTTTTTTTTCTATATAGTTTTAACAGGAAAAAATAAATAATTTCAAATCTTTATTCCAGAATTTTAATTTTGCTTTAACTTTCAGTTACAATGATCAAATCAGTCAGAATATTATAAGGCTTCTAGTAATGTTTTCAATTTACAGAATAAAATCTCAATGAATAACTATAGAATTACTTCCGTATACATCGGTTTATAGTTCGGTCTTTACTGAAAGGAAAGTACTGCGATCAAACCTGCACAGACCTGTCCAGTGTTCAAAGTAGAGATAACTATATAAATAAAATGGCTTCTAAGAATATACTCTAATTGATAATCTAACATTTATTTAATCATTTAATTTTTTAATACTTAGTATTAAAAGAGTTAAGAACTATAAAATAAATATTCTGTTGTATAACAAAAAACATACTTAAGAAATAGTAGTGATTTCTTCGATTATCAACTATAATATTTACTATGGAAAGACAGGTGAGAGTACATAGATACCAATTGAGCACAAATAAATCTCCATCACTGTCCGTCTAGCTTTACAATATAATGCAACATCGAAATGTTTTTATGTACTAGAAAGATTAGAAGACTAGATGATTTAGAATAAATATTATTATTCATTGATTTATTTATTCATTTATATAGCTTTGAACGCCGAATCTGAAAGCGCTACGAATGAATCTCGGAAGGCTTAATGCCGCGTCCCTGACTGAGCCGTTGCAGAACCAAACGCCTACTGCCGTGTTGCTCAATATGTCCTCTCTAAGGGTTATATTTAACACAGATTAACATATCGATAACAGGATAATCGATTGATTTATAATTCCAAGGAAATCGATGTTGGCTTGACTTTAGTGCTACCGGTTTTTGAGGCCGGAGCTCTTTATGCCTCATGTATGTTTACACGAGAACAGAATTATATATCATAAGTTATCATTAACACAGTATGTTCCAAACTTAAGAGGGTAGAAAACAAATTTATAGCATATTTTGTGATTTGTAAGCTTTAATAATATAACATAACGTTTAGTATTTCTTAAGTGTTATTTTTCATGTTTCAACTTTTTATATTAAGTAATCTAGGCTTACCGATTTGTAAATTTGATATTAGATATTTTGTGTTAGCACAAAAACATAATATTTTTATTATTTAATTATTTAAAACTTTAATTTTAATTTTAAAGTTTTATTATTTAATATATAATATTATAACACAAAAACATTGTGAAATGTTTTTGATTTTATGTTTAATATTATTGCTAAAATTTATACATTATCCCTGTAAATAAGGCATATGAACCCTATATGAATATGCAGGAAATGAAATGATAGAAACAAAATAAAAGGACGAATCTTTCACTTTTAAGATCTTAGTAAACTTCACTTTCATTATATATTAAAAATGTTATAAAAATCTGTAGTCTATATGTTTAATTGTGCGTAGTATTATGATTGATGAGAAAATTTTATTGATTGCCTTCTTGGCGATATTTAAAATAATTGTATTTTATTATTTTCAAATATATTGATTGTGAAGTTCATTATAAATATAAAGAGAATACATATTAAAGCTGATCCTCAAAAATTCAAATGTTCGCCCTTCCTCAAAATGTTGGTGTTCACTTACCTTTTATATTTTTATATTGTTACTCCGTATGCTTAACTTCTTTTTTTTATGACAATTCATTAGAAATTTTGTCAAAAATTAAATAGAAGTTTTTTTTATGCCTTAGAATAAAGACGCATATTATAGAAAAACATATTTTTATTCGCAAACGGAGCTATATTAAGAATATATTTTTACAATTTTTCTGTTAAACCTATATACTCGTAGATTGTCTGCAATAGAAGTTAACTTATAAGCGATCATTACATTGAAATTTTAGCAAATAGACATTGAGTTTCATAATATTTTTTTGAAAATAAAGAAATAAATATTGCTTTATTAGTAGTGTTACAAATATTTGTATATGGGTTACTTTGAAAGGCCTGTTTGCGGAAGTGTAAATGATGTAGAGGGCAGTACCTAGAGGAACTTACGCAACCTTGAGAAACACCTCCCTCAATAGTGAAAAATTGTTCAGAGCCACTGCAAATTTCGCAGGAAACGGCGATATAATATCATATAAAATTGGGCAATATAATACAGTAGCACACAAAACTGCAAATTTTGGAGGAGCCAGTCGAAAAGTAGAAACGAAGTCTAACGAATAAGGTTTGAGTTGATAAGGTGATTGTCGTCAGGTCCATCACTGAAACCATTTTTATCAGTTTCAACACGTCTGAAGGCACCAGAAGGTACGTGCGCCTCTAATGGTAAGAGATGTGGCCGTGACATACCACATTTTGGGGTTTTCTTGTTGAATTTGGAAAGAAATAACTATATATTTAATGAATATATAAAGTAGACTCCAGAAGAGATAGAACAACACTCTCGAAGGATGAAGGAACATTGGAAGAAAAGGGAATCGAACACAGTGAAAAGCAACCAAAGTTGATTCATCCCACCCTCCAAATGAGTTATTTAATAAAAAAAAATATTATATATATATTCAAACAAACAAAGGAAGACATTTCGAAATGAAAAGAGAAGCTCGCCAGATGACGACAGGTTCTGGTCATTGTCAACAACAGAACTCAGTCATTTTACGCTTTCTTCCGAAGATATCTTCACTTTCACAGAGCAATCATAGTCGACTAATGTTAGGCTATATTATCGTGGAAGATTGTTGTGGCATTAACATAATAGTAACAATAGGATTCTCATGTTGTTTGTGTGTGAACTAAACTTAAAATGTATTTTTGTTTATTGTTCTTTTGATGGTGATTATTTTTTAAAATATGTATCTATTTTTATATAGGATCAGTGAACAGAATGGATTTGTCTGGCTTAGATATGACCACTGGTAGCTCAGTGGTTAGATGCAGACGATTACAGACACAGACGACCCGGGTTTGAATCCTGGCCAGGACAAATCTTTTCTCTTCAAAATAAAAATAAACTTATAATGTTTTCATTTTATTGCAAGAGTGAATGAAACTTTGATCTGTTTTGGGTAATGTTATTACATTCTTTCATTATGTAGAAATATGCTTATATTAATAAAAATCATATTTGCAGTTATGATATTGTTCAGTCAGAGTCACATATATTCGTACACTATTATTATGTTTATTTTCTTTCGTTTAATTTTTATTTATATTTAATTTGAATGTATGTAATAATGTAGAATGGAATAACTAAGTTTTCATAATAAGGTCGAATGAATTAAGAATAATACGTAATAATATATGATAAGATGCACTCATAACTAACATTCAAAAATATTCGTACACTGGACTTTAATCCTTTGTTTTGTCACCTGGTTGAGATAGATGGTTTGAGGATTACCTCTAATCAGTCCTTGCCTAGACGTCTTTGCAAAGACGTGTAACTAAAAAGTGCGTTTTATTTTTTTTTTTTTTAAAATGGGAAGAAGATCAAAAGAAACGACAGAAGAGAAATGAAAAAATATTGTTTACATAATGAATGTAGATCGCTTAGAAACATAGCCAAAATTGTGAATAGACCTCACTCGACAGTCCGAAACATTATCGACAGGTATGGATTGAGAAAAAGTTTTATGTCTAGGGAGAAACCAGGACGACCTAGAAAAATCAATTGTAGAACAGAAAGACTTATCCTTAGAAAGGTTAACAAAAATCCAAAAATTAGTGCCCCTAAATTAACTTTTTTCTGAATCAGGTGTCCGAGTAAGCTTATCAACAATGCGTCAATGCTTACGAAGAAACGAGCTTCATGGCAGAACAGCTCGACGAAAACCATTGATCAGTGTTGATAATAAAAAAGTCTATATCAATGGTCTAAAGACCATCAAAAAGGTGAAATTGGCTTTTGGAATAGAGTGATATTTACCGACGAGTGCAAAATTTAAATGTTCAGCGCTCAAAGAAAACAAAAAGTATTGATGAAAAAACATACAGCAACGGAGACAAGGAATATAGTTCCAAAAATCAAAGATGGTGGTAAGTCTCTCATCGTCTGGGGGTGCATGAATCTTGCTGGGGTGGGATCCCTTGAATTTATTGATGCGATAATGGATCATGTCAAGTATGACACATTGATATTCTAAAAAGAAATCTTCCAATTAGTGATGAAAAATTTGGGATACTAGAAAATTACATTTTTCATGGGACAATGATCCCAAGCACACAGCTTGGAAATAAAAAAATGTGGATCCTTTACAATATACCAAAGTGGATGGTCACGCCTCCTCAATCCCGGACATTAATCCTATAGAGCACCTATGGAAATATCTAAAGGATCAAGTGGGTAAAAAATGTTACAAACTTTAGAAATTTATAGGAGGTCATCATAGAGGACAAAATTGCAGAAGATTCAAAGAAAAAATTGGTAAATTCAATGTCAGATCGTATACAGTGTATATTCAAAGCGAAAGGTGGGCTTTACAGAATTACGTAAGAAAATACAATTATTAGAATGCAAATGGAAAAAACCACAAGCTAAGTTAAGTTATAAATATCAGATTAGTTACTGGCTGATGAAATAGACGACGACAATACATGACTTTCTTCTTATATTCTACTTCCGGGATGGACCGTGACATGTTGGTGCTATGTTGGTGGTTTATAGCACCAACATGACACGGTCCATCCCGGAAGTAGAATATAAGAAGAATATTAACGACCATGGAAGCCTCCTTGAACAATATATGACTTTTCAAGAAATTGAAGATAAGTGGAGAAAACTCACATACTTTGTAAAATATGATTTCTCATAAACAGTTAAAGATTTTCATTGCAATGAGGGGAGGTCAACAAGCCAAATTTATAAAACCTATTTCTTAAAATTTATTTAGAAAAATCGATGCTACAAAAATTGATTTTAATGAATGAATTTCTATTAGTAGCACGTAATGGGACGTACGTAAAAATGGGCTTAATGATGTTCTACACTGGCTATGCATGTGTGCGCTTACATACCATAATGTTACATACCCAGGCAATAACAAACTTTATTTTCCAAATGAACCTTGATTTCTTTTAATTTTTTTTTTCAGTATTGTTCTTTATCTAGACAGGTTATGTCTCTCATTTTTAATTAGTTTGTCTCCTCTCTCATTTATTTTACTTACCCTCCAACGCTCTTGTATTCAAGGATTTTGTCAAATACTTTCTTGTTTAGTCTCCCTTGGTTCGTTCTTACAATGTGACCGTAGAATCTTTGCCTTATGATTCCTATTTCGGTTTCAACGTCTTTCATCTCCCTGTAGAGTTCCTGGTTGAGTCTTGAACTGTAGCTTTCCTGTGTTTTCTTGGGGATTCGTCGATTCTCCTCAGAATCCTGTCTATTTTCAGTAATATTTGTAGTCTATGGAGACATCCTACAAAAATTACTGGTTTTATCAGTAATATGTGTCTTAGTTTTGCGTTACAGGATAGGTTCTTCATATTGTAAATATTTCCGTTTGAAAAGCTTAGTTTTTCCAACGTTGTGATTTTCTTTTTTATGCTCTCTTTTTCCAAACCTTCGTTGGATTTTGTTTCTCAATAGATACTTCAATTTATTTTTTACTTTCATACGCCCATATTTATCTAAGTACTGTATACAACCAATATATAGTACATAGCAATAAAAATAGCGAAACAGCCGGTTTCGTACACCACGATGATAAAACCACGAATCAATTGACCTTGTATAGCGTGTAGACACCATGATCGCGTGGAACATTCTAGAACCACAGCCTGGAAGCGATTGAGCAACATTTAAATGTTACCATTTAGTTTGTTTTTTAATTTCAGGAAAAACTAATAGTAAAGAAATACAGGTTAAAATATAAATAGATACACATTATTTATTCTAGGAATTTATGATAAATTTACTTTTACATAACTGTCGTACATTCTGCTGCGCAAAAAAATCTACTCTTTGTTGACCTTCAAATATAATGATTTAATTATTTTTACTGTTAATTAGACGAGAAAATGCATAATGACTACATTATTTCATTTAACACATTATTTATATTATCGCATAATTTATATTAATCTAAACCGAATTCAATAAGTTTTTAATTCAATTTTAATTAACCATTTAATTTAAATTAATTTTAGATAAAAGTCTTTAATAAATAAATAAATAAATAAATAAATTACAACTCCTGTTAATCAAGCATTGACTATAAAGGGATATATGAAACTTAGTGCTGTGCCAACTCAAATATTTTTAAGATAAACCATATACAAACTCACGAAGAGCATAATATTAATGCCACAAATATAATCTAAACGGATTTCGGATGCTTGATGGAAATATTTCCTTTACTTCATTAAAGGAAGTAAAAAATATAAAAATACGGAATAGCTATAAAAAAGATATCAAGTTGGTTCTTGAAGGTTAAAATTGAAATAAAATAATTCAGAATGCTTTTGAATTAAGCTTGTTTAAGCCAAAGTAAACAAGTTTAATTCAAAAGCATCAATTCACAAAATCATTATGACAATGAAGAAATATTAAATTGATAAAATTGGCCCATTTTGCTCCAATTACTGATACATAAAATCTTAACAAAAAATAAGGAAAAAGTTCTACTTCAAATCAGCATTTATAAGAACTTGTTTTGTAATTTGACATTTCTGACTTAAATAAGAAGTATATAATGGGAACAGTTTCTCTCAAAAATGTCAAATCATGTTTTGTATAAGAAAATAACTAACATAAAAAAAAAAAATCTCACTTGTTTTATTTTGCTTCACATTATTTGCAAGCTATAGTTTCCTTTTTTTCTTCTTTATCAAACGTGTAGTCTTTGTTTTTATCAACTCTGTTTTCCTTAGACAAAGTCTACAGAACAAAGTAATATTGCGCAACACTTTAACAATATCATCACCAGATTATTAATGTTTCGGAGATTAAAACGATAGTTCATGGTGTATTTAATAATAATAAAAATATTTATTTAAAAATCATAAAAATACCATTTGGCACAAATTGTATTTTCGATTTTCTTTTGAAAACCTCCCCTTTGGGATTCTCGTGGAAGCTTGTATGGAGAAATCTCCCATTGAAAGCACTCCTAGCGTGGTTCATCTCTCTGCTTAATGAATTTAATGGGGAAAGTATTATGAAATTGAGAATTTACGTGCATGTATCTACAGCCCCGCTGAATAAGTGGTTAAAGTATAATTTTATCCAAAATGAGTTTCTTCTACATAAGTAAGTGTATTTTCGTAGTGCATAAGGGGCTAAGTAAGACATTGGCTTGAAAAGGAGTTATTGTTTTTATTACAACCCCATTTCAAGCCAAAAACTAAAGAATGATATCATTCCGGTTATCTGAAAGCAGTTAACTCTCTCTGGACAAAATCCGACATAACCACTTATTCACCGGGCCTGTAGATATAAAGTAATCACTTTTTTATCTTATCTCAAAATAATTGCCAAATTCAAAATATTTTCCCTTTGTTTATAACACTTGAGTACGTTATTACAAATGTGATACACACCGAAAAGGTTTGAATTTGGGTTTGCGGAAGATTTGGTGCTGTTGGGTGGAGACAAGAAAACTATAAAACTAAATACAGAAACGTTGATGGATCCAAGTAAGGGAATAGTGCTGGCAGTAAAAAAGCAGTAGATTTTGGTTATATAACAGTAGGAGGGTACCGCTGCGTACTGTTCTTTCCCATGCCTTTCATGTCATTCTATATTTTACTGTCACCCAATTTGGTAATTGTCCATTACACAGGTCTGTGATGAAAAAATTGTAGCATGTTTAACTAGTGGGTTTAACAGTATTTTTTTGTGCTGATTACGGAAAAAATAGTGATAAAATTCCATCACTCCTAGTTAAGTTACTAATTTCACCCGAAAATTGTTTCATTTTCATGGTACCGATTTAGGGAAAAGGAATTTGTCCCTTTTTTTACACAAGATGGTGACCTAGTTTTCTGCAACAATTTACCTGGAATCATGGAAATGTTTAAAATCACGAATCACGAACCAGAGGAATGGAGACTTTTCATCGATTCATCAAAAAGGAGTTTGAAAACTGTACTTCTTCACAATGGTAACCGGTATGCTTCTGTGCCTGTTGGACACTCAGTCCATTTGAAAGAAGGCTACGAAAATCTTGAGTTTGTTCTTAATTTGCTCGGCTACTCTGACCAAAAATGGACCATTTATGGGATTTGAAAGCTATTTCCATGCTACTAGGTCGACAAGGTGGTTACACAAAGTGCCCATGTTTCCTCTGTGAATGGAATAGCCGTAGCAGGAAACAACACTATGTCAAGCAGACGGGGCCAATCAGGGGCTCTAATTCCTGGAGTTAAAAATGCTGAAAGACAAAGTTTAGTAGATCCTAAAAAGATCTTCCACCACTTCATATCAAATTGGGGCTAATGAAACAGTTTGTGAAAGCATTCCCCAAAGAAGGAGAGTGTTTTAAGTATCTTTGAGCATTTGTGGTATATCCAATGCTAAGATGAAAGAGGGAGTCTTTGTTGGGCCTTACATCAGCAAACTTTTAAAAGATGAAAGCTTTGTCACTAAAATGGAAATGGAAGAAAAAAATGCATGGAATTCATTTAAACTTGTTGTAACAGGCTTTGTTGGAAATAAAAAAGACCCAAACTACAAAACTTAGGTTGCTGAATTGTTACAAAACTGTAAAATGTTGGGCTGCAACACGAGTGTCATTTTAAGCTCATTTCCTTCACTCACATCTGGACTACTTTCCAGAAAATCTTGGGGCTGTAAGTGAGGAACAAGGTGAAGGTTTCCATCAGGATATAAAAGAAATAGAGCGCAGATACCAAGGTCGATGGAATATTCTTAATTCCATTAATTGGTTTAACAGCCAACATGATGGCAGACTACTGTTGGATGTTAAAATGTGAAAATTAACAAGAACACAGCCGAAAAAGTACCAAAAGAAGCTTTGATGAAAAAAGAAAACGTTTTTACAAATACTTATAATAACTTTACAACACACGTGCATCACTTTTATGCTCATTTTAGCTATCGTCGTTTTGTTTTTTTTTTGCTTTTACTTCATGTTAAAATAAAAAAAAAAAATCCAAACCAACCCTTCTTTACGGATGTAAAACGTGAACGCCAAGGATGAACAACGTCTTAAGGTATTCGAAAATAAGGCGCTGCGTAGAATATTCGGACCAAAGGAAAATGAGACCGCTGGAGAATTCAGGAGATTACACAACGTGGAATGCGTAGCAGTGTTTAGATAGGCTTGTAAAGTTATTGGGCTTGGTAACGAACGATTTCCTAAAACGTTAATAAACGCTGTGCCGACTGGTAAACGTCTGAGGGTTTTTTTTTTTTTTTTTTTTTCTGGGTAGGGGAAAAATCTTTCATAAGACGAAGTGTAATAACACAACAGTGTGAGATTCCTACTCACTAAAAAACCACCTCCCAATTCTCCTTTTACCATCCCACGGAACAGCCGTCAAGCATTACTTCGTGGGGTGGCAGAAGGGCTATGTGTCTATTTCTTCTTTGGACAACTTATGTCGGATTAGCCAGAGCTTGGCCTCTCCTTTCTTGCTCATGTATTCTGAGCCTTCTTCCGATTTGTGCTGCATAGTCTGCTGCAGCACTCCAATGCTCTTGCCTAGTCATCATCAAAGTGACAATATTTTCCGGCGATGATTTCTTTCCGAATTTTATGTCAAGCTCTTCCTTTTCTTGAGAAAAACCTAGGCAACAGAAGAACGAGTGTTCCACTGTTTCATCCACGGGATCACAAGTAGGACAAGATTTTCGGTCTTCTATTCCGAAGCGAGCCAAGTAGATCCTAAAGCAACCATGCCCTGTGAGCAGTTGGGTGAGATAATAATCTACCTCTCCATGTTTGCGGGATATCCATTTTGATATATCGGGTATCAGACGGTGTGTCCATCTTCCAGAAGATGAGGCATTCCAGCGTCGCTGCCATCTTTCAAGGGTATGACTTCTTTCATCTTTAGCCAATGTTACCCAGTGCGCATTCGGCTCTTCTCGTTTCCTTCGAAAAATACGACTGCCTTCATCTGCCAAAAGATCTATCGGAGGCATATCTGCTATTACGCACACAATATCATAGGACACAGTGCGAAAAGCTCGAGCTACACGCAGGGCACTTCTTCGATACACACTGACAACCTTACGAGCATAAGACTGCACTTGGCAGGCTTCCGTCCAGATCGGTGCTGCGTACAAAAGTATTGAGTTGCCTACATTAGCTAGAAGCTTCCTTCGATTTTCCCTTGGTCCATCGATATTCAGCATAATTCTGGCCAATTTGTTAATCACTTGCGCTGCTCTGGTGCTAACTTGGTGCAAGTGTTCATCAAAACGGAATCTGGCGTCAATCTAAACTCCGAGATATCTAACAGACGGCTTTGATAAAATTTCAAACTCCCCGACGGTCAGACTGATTATCTCCCTCACTTTCCTACTGGTTACTAAAACTTCCTTAGTTTTATGATCAGCAAGTTGGAGGCCTACCGCTAAGAGCCATTCACGAATGGTGAGGACTGCTTTGTTCGCATTGTAAATAATCTCCTCTAAAAGTTTCCCTCGAACAATTATTGCTAGATCATCTGCAAACCCGAGGGTAGTAGTTTCCTCTGGCAGGGGCAGTCTAAGCACTGTGTCATACATAATGTTCCACAGCAATGGCCCTAGAACTGAGCCTTGAGGAACGCCACCCGTGACCTTATATGTTTTCAACCTATCTTCTGTATCATACATCAAGATTCTATCTGTGAAATAGCTCTCAATAATCTTCATAAGGTATTGTGGGACTTCCATCCTTCGCAATCCGTCCATGATACTATCCCACCGAGCTGAGTTAAAGGCATTCTTAACGTCCAACGTTATAATGGCGCAGAATTTCTTACCGCCTCTTCGCCACCTTTTTCCCGCTATGGCATCCCGAGCAGCTCTGATTGCAAAATCAATGGCATCGATTGTCGATCTGCCCTTCCGAAAACCATACTGGTTATCGGACAATCCTCCGGGTCCTTCACTGACTTCATTTAACCTGCCATAAACAATCCTCTCCAATACCTTGCCAGCAGTGTCTAGAAGACATATTGAGCGATAAGATGAGGGGTCTTCCGGGAGTCCCTTTCCCTTTGGAAGGAGAACCAGCCGTTGCTTCTTCCACTGTGTTGGAAATACGCCTTCACTGAGACAGCAGTTGTACACGTCTAAGAAGAGTTGCGGCCTTGTTCTAATAGCCGTTTTCAAGGCGAGATTAGGGATATTATCTGGGCCCGGAGCTTTAGAGCTCCCTATTTTTCTGCTTGCTTTATCTAATTCGTCCTCAGTGATTTCTGATTCCAGATCCAGCATAGATATCTTGTCAAAGTGGACTTCCGGGCGCCTTGGAAATAGCACTGCCACTATTTTTTCTAAAAGTTCTGAAGAGCTCGGGGGCGACAAGTTTGAACTTTTCAGTTTTGCCATGACTGTTTTGTAGGGCCTTCCCCCCGTGTCTTTGTCTACCTCCTCACACATCTTCCTCCAGCAGTTGCGTTTACTGTCTTTTATTGCCTTAACTAGGTCCCTTTTAGCTTGCTTATGCTATTGCTTTCGAGCATCGTATAATAAGCGGCCTCTCGCTCGCTAAGCTAATCTTCTGGTACGAAGACAAGTTCGTCGTAAAACAGCAATCTCCTCGGTCCACCAATACACTGCCATGTGCCGATTTCTCCTAGAAATTCTGGTCATTTATGCATCACATGCCACAGTAATAAACTCCATCAGTTGCTTTGCTCTGTCTTCTGCCGTTCCTTTTAACTCGATTCTTTCCTCCATCATGATAACAAAGGAATCTCTTTCGAAAGACTTATGGTTCCAACCTGCTGCTGGCTGCGTTTTAATCATTTTTCTTGCGCCATTTGGGGTAACGACTTCGAAAAAAATGGCCTGATGGTCACTATGAGTATATCGGTCACTGACCTGCCAATAATTGTCCCGGCAGCAAAGGTTTGCGCTAACAAGAGTCAAATCGATTATTGAGGAATTGCCATTTTTAGAGAACGTTGGAGTAGAACCGGTGTTAAGGAGAACAACATCAAGAGCAGCGAACGTGTCAAGAAGACACTCGCCTCTCCTGTTGGTGTATCTGCTACCCCATGTAGTAACATCTGAGGGGTAGGTTTAGGTCTAGGTGGGAGGGTTGAGTTCAGAGTGATCTGGCGGATTTAGATTTGGGTAATGCCCAGTGGACGGAAGTTTGTAAGCAGAGATTGGTAGTATCGGCATAAATCCTTCTGGGTTAGATAAGCCTTGTTATTAATATTATTGTTATATTAAATCCGTAATAAAAATTAATTTTAATACACTAGCATATGATGAATACAGGCTAGTTTTACTTCATTATATATAGGCGTGTTTTAGTCTGTTTATTTAAGTATATCTGCGTAATTATTACAATGTATACTACATATAAGGCTGATGTAATAAATATCCCATTTGTGTTATAAAATCATACCATAACAATAAATGACTAACAATTCCAATTAGGTATATAGAATTAGTTTACTAGATGACACCTAATATTGTCAACAAGCAATCTAATTCAGGACTGATTACAACTGCTGAACAAATATTTATTTACCAGATGACAATCCGATCCATACTCATAATTTTTCCACCTGATTTAAATGTTAATTTTCAATTTACAATGGTAATTATCTATAGACATGTTAATTGTACCCAATGTCCTATAACACTTGCTGTCCTCGATACTTATGTACAGTTCTCTCAAAGGAGAAATTGACACATCAAAGGCCAGGAGCTGCACTGAGTGTTCTTTCAACGGAACACTTTCTCTGCATATTGCATAGTGCATTTCTTCTTTCGTTTTTTATGGTGTATTGCTCAGACATTTTCTCTTAGAAAATTGAATTTCCACTTCTGTTTAACTTAGAACGAAACTGGAACGTCAGAAAAGTTATGTAAATTTTCATTTAATTGTTAAGGGTACTTAATTGGGGCTAGGCTTAGAATTGCGTTATGTTGGTCAAGTCTAAAGTACTCTCAAGGCACTTCCTAACAAGTCTGTGAATACCAAAGTTAGTCCATAATTACTGTATTTAACTTGGATATATCAACCTCCATTGTTCTATTTGTGTAGTCGTTCACACTCCCACTGGTGTATATTTGTAATATTGTATATTTCTATTGAAAGTACAAAAATATTCATTTATTTATATTCAAACTCAGGTATCCCGTCAATTTATAATTTATATAACTCGTGCTTGCTAACTTTGAAAGAAAAAAAAACGTCCACTGGAAAATTTAGGTTACAAAATTACACGAAATTGCGGAACAGGAGGTTTGCGTTTTTCTGTAATCAGTGGATTGAGGTTAGAATAAGACATTTGGTATTAATGGCACCTAACCTAGTTGTGAAATGGTTCACTAACAATTACCGAAGATTTTTTAAGGAAATGCGATTTAATATCTAGATTTGCGTGCGTAAGAGAGATTTTCTCAAAAAATCTATATTTCAAAACGAGAAAAATTTAATATTTCAATTTCAATCTATATTTCAAATTTAATGCTCTGCATTTGGTTCCTCGTATTTCGAAAGACTAACATTTCAAGTTTACTCTGCGTATTTCGATATACTGTTATTGTAAAAATTGTCTTCTATGAAGTAATACATATTATAAGAAATCTAGGTGCCTGTTTCTGAATCATAATAGCACATACAAATTTTGAATTTTTACTTTTCGAAACATGTCGTAAGCAATTACAAAATATAAATATATTTTTACAAACATATTTGGTTTACTTTTTTTTTCTTAAGTATGTATCCCTTAGAAATGGTGAGACTTATATTAAGTTAGGCCAGAAGGAAATTATGATGAAGTTTGCTATTCCACCAGGCGCATCAGGTATACCATTTTGCATAGCAAGCAAGTAAGTGACTTCGTGTAATCAATAATGAGGTCGGCCAATTAAAAGATAATTAAAATTAAATCTCCTAAAAGTTGAATTATTCTTTCTCTAATGAATAGACTATTCAAAGCACTAACAAAAAAAAAAAAAGGAAGCTATAATTCAGAGACTATTGAAACTGTGTACAACATACGATATTAAAATTGTTCACAATTTAAATACGAAACACTTCCCTTATCGAAATTCACTAATTAAAATTAACCAAAGGTATTATGAAATTTCCTAATTTAATTTGCTGGACCAATACTTCAGTGAATCTTGAAATTCCATTCCCATATTCTGAATTCTTTAAAGCGGTGTGTATTTCGGTGACACCTGTTTCGTATAATGAAAGAATGAGAACAAAAACCTTTGAGTTTTTTAAAAAGCAGTAACTGCAGTGTAGAGCACTGGAACTCCTTCCTTGGATTTTCCCTGTATTATCACCTGCTATAAAGTTTTATCTAACTCTAAGCATTATGGCTCCCAGGTATTGCAGTTTGCATGATAGTCTTGTCTGACCCAAATTATTTTATGAATCTTTCGGTACAACCACATCTCAAACGCTTGTAATCTTAGCATCTTTGTTTTCGTTAGAGCTCATTATTCTACCCGGTAAACTTAAAGTTATTGATTTAGAAATATCAGGGCGATAGTATAATTCACTCCTGAATCTAGTAGTGACTTACAATTACTTGGTGTCAATTACGCATTTATATGCTTAGCTATTGGGACTTGTATAGGAGATTTGTAATCCAAATATTACTTAATTCTGGATTTCAGGTTTATGTCACTATTATAAAGAAAATTAGGCACACATATTTAATAAAAACAATATTGTGAGCAAAGTGATACAATGCTTGAAATATCTACAAATTCAAAACTTATCAGATCATTTGTGGAATAAAAGGAGCCTTGCTTGGTTATAAATCATCTTCGGTCATAAATATACTTTCTATTAAAGCTATATTTCCTCCAGCGCTATTGTAACCTGGGCAAGATAGATAGTGTTGGAAGGAACTACTATCAGAACAGAACAATCGATCAAATTCTAACCTTGTAACGTGAATAAATCCAGTTATTCGATACTGTTTCAATTTACTTTCCAGGAAATTTTCTCCTGTTTCCAAAGGAAAACTGCGTTAGTCGGGATTTAATCCGGTTAAAAAACCTACTGTACAGTAAAAATACATATAAAAATAGTTCTTTCTTGTTTAATTCAAATTACAAGAGCTTGAAAGGCAATAAAAGTGAGCAAGAACTCAAAATGAGACATGAATTATATAAACGAGGCAGTAGGAAAAATCCCCCATAACAAAGCCTTAATTGTCTAAAAGACTGGAACAAAAAAAAGCAGTCGACGTCTTGCCTATTCAATAATAAATGATATAAAATTGTCAAATATTTTCTAGTATTCGTGAATTTTTGTGCCATATAAGAATAGTACATGCGTTAGGTTTTGATATATGTAAAGGGACATTAAGGCCGCCTAAACTCTTAGTTTACTAATCCCTTTAGTCTCTACCTTTGACACTGCCTTGAAGGGCACTATCGAAATTTGAGGAGCTCATATAGGCTTTGTTTATTTAGTCATTGCTTTATCATTTCGTCTATTTGAATTTCGACAGAGTTCTAAACGCGCAAAACTTAAATAAGCGCTAGAGGCACAGTGCGTACAGTTTCACATTCATACAAGTACGACCGCTTATGGGCCTATCAATCAACAAATCAGCTAGTGGGCTATACGTAACGATAGAACCACAATATTGCATCAGTTTGCGTATTTATTGGACACTCCCCGTAAGCACCAATACCCTTCATAACATATCAAATTCTTTTTGATAAATTCATAGAATATTCGAAATTTAAAAAAAATGTAGTAATAACAGGTACAGGTTTTCAACATTTAATCTTGAAAATGAGACAATACTCCGAAAGGGAGATTTTTTAAATTTAAAACTGCAAGGTAAGAAACAGAAACATAGGTAGTATAATATAATTTACATGTTTGATTAAAACGGATTGACCACAATAATAAAAATTGAAATTTTATATCACATTCAATCTATTTTTAAATAGTTTGTGGGTAGTTACTTTCTGATAAATGTTGTCCAATTAAAAAGCAGAACATATATATTTTTTAAATTCATGTTCGAAATTCTGACGTACGACCAAGTGCATTTTTTCTGTATCTTCTCTCTTGTTATTCTGACTTCAGTTACAGTTCTGTCCATTTCAAAATTAGCAGCCTAATCGACAAGGATTCTCCTTTCCCCTCGGCTGCCAGTGCATACTGATGACGATGCACATCAGAGTGCATTCACAATAGCTGCAATGCCGCGATAAAATCTGTTCTCAGAAATCAAGTTGATCGGAAACCGCCCAGGGCAGAACACGAAAGTCCTTCCCATTGATAGTATCGTTGCTTTCATGGAAAGTTATGTTGTCTTTTCATGTTTCTGTTGTGATTAGTACAAATTGACTTTTATTTGATTTAAAGGATTCTAATGAAATTTTATACAGCTTATAAACAAGCATTTTGTTTAGGAACACTGCCACAAATTAAAATTTTGGAAATATAAATAAATAAAACAATAATGAAAAAACACGACTTATTACGAAACGTCACTACAGGCACTTTATTCCATTTATAAATTAGTTTATTTTGATTATATGTTCATTGATAAATAGCCCTAGAACTTTTTATTTGCTTATATTCCGTTTAAAAAATAATTTCCTTTTGGAGTACTAAACTTTAACAATTTTTTAGAAACAATTGTAAATGAATATAGTTATAGTGTATTCGTAGTTAAAATAAATACAAGAAGAAAAATAGCATTTTTTGCAACAACGATTTTTTTTCACCAGGTTACTATTAACATATCGGCTTTTGTTAAAAAAAAAATCATTTAATTATTTTATTTAGAATGCCTATTTGGGATATATTTAATAAGATAAGTTATAGTGTCTAGGTTTTGGTATTAACAAATTTGAGTTGCAGAGAATCAAACAGTGGTTTTTTTTTTCATCAAAATTTATACTGTTTACAGTATGAAATTTATACCAACATCTAATGATAAAAAAGATGATCGAGCTCAGCTATGTTTTCCAATATAATTAAACTGCTTAGTTATTTGAAGAGTTCCTGACGTGGAATTGATTTTTTAAGAAGTAAATTGGACAACAAATTGCCACTTATCGTTTTATTAAGTTTTTCGGACATTTTCGGAGTTTTTCGTGCGAAAATTTTTACATGGTCGTTAATGGTCTTTAAGGACCTCAGCAAGATGAGCAGTTGGCAGTGGTACATCTCTGAGCTGAGTATTGTCACTATGGCTTTTTGATGGCGTTATCATAATAGTTTGAGATAACCCATTCGTAGGCCATTTTATTTGTGCACATTTAACACATTTCATATTTTATAGCCGTAGCTTATTTCAATATTGGTCGTTCAAAATGGTTTACTCTTTGGGAATCAACCTAATAAATAGAATCAACCTTGCTTCGTTTACATAACATTTAGAAAGTATAGCTTTGTATAAGCTGCTATCAAGAGGAGTTAAGTATTGACTATTCAACGTAATGATACAGGCCTGTAACTAGGAAGTGCTCCAGAAATCAAGATGCAAGAATCTACATCATGAATGTATCGATATTAATATACTCGATTCCTTCTTGTTTGCAGCTTGAATAAATAAGTTTCCGCATTCCTGGTCAGAATATGACTTACATGATTTGATGATGCTAAGTGCGATATGAGAGACCTCTTTAGCGTGTGGGAAAGGAAAAGCGCGTGTAACCGAGAAGACTTTCCCTCGTGATCTTTCGTTCTGTGGAAGACCTGGAAGACCTTTGATGATGCCCAGAGTGGCCCGTCCGGTGCTGGAAATCACGACGTGTCGGATGAAAGTCGAATCCAGTGGCTGAATCAACACGTATCGTTGTGTAATATCCGTTCGGTTCGGATTTTTATCGGAGCTGGTGATATGTCAGCCGTAAAAGTAAAAAGGTGTCTGGTTAGAAACCGATCCATAAATCATCTCCAGCGGACGAAACATGGCTTCCCTGCACGGAGGCTCCAAATGTGATACTTGATCTAACCAACAGTACTATTATCTTATTGCATATTTCGTTTAACAGAATAATAAAAATAACTCTATACCACAGATTACTGTACCAGACAATACTATACCAGGACAATACTATATCCATTCAAAATGGATCCAGTGATGTCTAAAAGTGAGTATCAATTATCTTTTAAATTTTGGTATTTATGTTTGTAGAAAACTGTTAAATATTAAATTGAAAAAATCTAGAAATTTGAACGGCAGAAATATTAAATAGGAAAAATCTCCAAAAAGCGAAACATCTAAAATACAGGAAAAACTAATCAGTCAACATTTCACTAATTCAGACATCATCTTGGCATGCACCAAAATAAAAAAACAAAAGAAGCCAAAGTGCATCAAATGTCAAATCAACAGTCGAAACAAACTCATTAAATATAGAAAGCAACTTTACTTCAAAAAAGTGCTACAAACGAATCACAACGTAACTCTTGATGAGTCTGTATGGACTAGTGATGTGAGATGTGCGATTTGTCTTCGTTGATGTGATTTTTATTAAGTATACGCTGTGATGAAGTCTGATCACATCTACTGCTTAATTTTAGATTTTTAAGTAATTTTTAAGTATTTTAGAGAGGCTTTGCTTTTTGGATTTCCCCTGTTTTATTCTAATTTATAATATATGCCTCTTTTTGAGTTTTAGTTCATTTTATTGACTGCATTTTCAAAAAATTATTTTTCTTAAATATGTAACTCTCAATAAGATACCAATTCCGGTTGTCAGGTAGTGACCAAAACAGTAGGAGTACAACAAGGTGTTACACCAACTTCGAAAACGAATTTATTGAAAGGTAAGAGTCAAAACGGATTTAAGAATGATCAATATGAATTTATCAACTGTAATCTGCAAATAAAAATTTACAGGATTCAACATTTCCCCTTTATTGTGTACAAGGAATTAAAAAGTTTAGTAGTCATGTATACAAAAATATATAGATAAGTCAAACTTCATAATTTCAGTAAATTCCTGCTTATGAGTATCTTAGAAATTAATGTATGGTAATCATAAGCTAAAATAAATAAATATCAGATTAAATAATTTCAACCACGTTTAAACAAAAATATATAAAATAACAGCTATAATACAAAACAAATTCAAGTAACTATTAATTCTCTTGCTTTATTACATGGAAAAAATATATCTTTATCTCCACTGTCGGTTTATAATTACCTGTTACACTAAGAGCAACAACCCAGCCGATAATTAAAATCCCCGAAGAGCCGGGACCATCAAGAGGACGGGCGCATGTAAGACAAGCCTGCCGATGCAAGGAGTATCGCCTTTCGACCTTGCTTCTCCAGGTTTTTTTCTTTTCCTCCTTCTTTTTTATCCTGTTTCGGTGGCTCTTGTTCCTTTTGCTGGGCCGAGGAGCTTGCTTTACGTCTTGAAAATGAACAGAGCTCTTCTGTTATTCGGCTGGTAGAAGGACGGCCATCAGGAATGAATGCTAACTAAGGCCATGGGACCACTCTTCTTATTTCCTCAGCCTCTTACAAAAACATCCTTCCCTAAAGGATCAGCTGTAGAATGTTAAATGCCCTACCCTCCTCTATTATTTAAATTATTCCTCATAATGGCTTTTGGTTTCCTCTTGGCATCCTTACGTAAGAGTGTCGATCCCTTTATAGCCCTGTATACACGTGTTTGTTTCCTTTTGTTTTCTGTTTGTTCCATTCATTTTTGGGATATATTTTTATTATTAGTATCGACTCCAAATATCACGGAAAGCTCATTTCGTTAATCTAAACATTGATTATTCTCGCGGAAAACTTGAACATCCATCCTTTTCAATTTTACATTGGATTTGAAACATGAGATTTTTTTACATAAACAATAGTACAACTAGGAGAGCAATTGTTAATAAAAACAAAACCAAGGGTCGTTAACAACAAAATGTCATTTTCCACCTGTTACGGTAACTAAGGTGACTCTTTTTTTAGCGAATTCTTTTTAATTAAAAAAAATTGTCATTCTACCATCAATTTTTTTAATGGATGAGAATAAGGGAGGGACACACCAGCTAATCACTTGACAAACGACACCTTGATTATCCTCGAGATTAATGACAATTTTCATGCGAGCAATGCGACAGAGAACAAAAAATATAACACTCTTTTAAGCCATAATTCAGGGACAAAACTGCTCTAGAATCTCCCCTATCATAGTCAGGCCTAGCACTTTTCCTGCCATTTCACTGAATCAGTATTCCTAGGTGATCAATAATTAATGTCGTGTAACTAATAGGATAAATGTATGGACAAATGTTTTATTAAGAATTATATCGTTATCCATTAAGATGGATTGCCCCTATCAAATACTAAGTAGATCTATATATTCCAAAAGAGAAATGATAACCTGATAGAATGATAAACATGATAGAAATGAATTCAGAAGAAAGTTATTCAG
Organism: Troilus luridus; assembly: GCA_964056705.1. Taxonomy (NCBI): domain Eukaryota; kingdom Metazoa; phylum Arthropoda; class Insecta; order Hemiptera; family Pentatomidae; genus Troilus; species Troilus luridus. Next base: position 32,223,272 of record OZ057412.1, read on the forward strand.
CTCTAAACTTACTCTCCAACAGCTGTAGTAACTGTAACTAATGGGACACAAATATGACGTCAGGTTTTCTCACCAATCAGCTTAGAGCAATTCGAACACATGATAACTATGCCTTCAAGTTTATTCATCAAGTTTATTTGTTTTGTAATATGCTCTAGTAACGGAAAAATAAAGGTGACTAGATGAGGAACATCGCAAGTAAAATTCTTTTTTATAATGACCCTACAGTTATTCATTTACTCGCTCTGTCGTAAAAGATAATTGGAAAATGGGGAAAAAATATATTAAGATGAATTGGTTAATGACTTAATTTCAGTATTTTCAGTGCTGTTTTTTTTTTTTTTTTTCTAGCCCCTTTGGGTTTGAAGGTTTCTAATTAGAATTGAAGACAGGATGGAAAAATATCTCTTGTACTGTACGATGTACATTTTAAGAGGAGTATGAGAAGGTGGAAGGTTCTAACGTATTTTATTTGCATTTATTAGCTTTAGACTTTTCCGGTGATGGGGCTCACCGCGTCCTTTTCCTCAGTGCTGTAAAGATTTTAGAAGATTCTAAATTTCTATAACTAAAAGATTTATGGAGAATGTAATACATAAATGTCGTAACGGTACATTTACTTTGTCTTTGGTTGTAAACAATACAAGGGAACGAAGGATCTGATACTGGATGGCACTGGATTAATTTCTAGATTCTGAGTTCGAAATCGGCTATGGCAGAATTATTTGTCCAATTAACAGTCGTGACTCGACCAAGTGGGGTATGGAGTCCTTTCTGGGGGTCACCCATCCTCTTTAAACTGGTTACCATTAATAATAAAAAACATCTCGATCATAGCGATACACAACCATTGGATTGAAAATACTACAATCCCTACTTAATTACAACACCAATGGTGTTTTTTAATTTTAGAACGGATAGTTCTCATACTTTTGCCACATTTGATGAAAATTAGAATAGTGCAATATAAAAACTATTAAAATAGATTAGTTGTAATAATAATGGAGTTATAGAAGCAAAAAACTCAACATAAAACCCTAACTACAATGAAAACTGTATAAGAACAAAATATTTAAAGGTTAAAAATCAAAATAAAAACTTTATATGCATTTATATAATTTAGAACAATATATTTAACCTTAATTTCTATCATATTTATCATGTTTTATTGATTTTGAAGTAAGGTTAACGAATTTGTAATATGTACACTTTGAGGTATTTTACAACCTTGGAATTGATAATTGGATCTTTAACATTTGTAGCATGGACATTATTAGAATCTTTACTTTCTTCTCTGTTGCTTTTAAAATTGTTTTCTGTCATGTTTTCACGCTTTATGATTTGTAACATTTAGCCTTCTGGCCAGATATATATATTATGTTTTTATTCCTGTTCATATCTGTTATTCTAAAGGGACTTTGTCCCAGAATAAAGTTACTTTTCTATTCTATTCTATTCTATTCTAAAATAAATAATTCTTTAATGCTTTAGTTTAAATAATCTTCATTTTAATAAATATTTAAATCAGAGCTAAAGGGTTGACGGTGATTACATCTCAAATTATCCGCTTCTGCCGAAGCGGCTAGACTGATGGAACTAAATTCATAAATTAAGTGATAGAAAATTGAAGTTGATTACTACATCAAAGTACCTATTATAATTATGTAATTATATGTATTAAAATATTCTTGTAGTTACTCAGCCCTTATTATTATAGATGAATGGAAGACTGAGTTGAGGCTAATAGTTGCCGCCTACGACGAGCATTGACTACTGATGACTTCTTTCGACATGTAAATTCTCAGTGAAGACTTCCTTGATGGCGTCTAGTGTTCATTTTCCTATTCACTTTTTTTTTTTTTTTATTAAGGAGTGCCAGGATCTGCGATTTAATTCTTGGATCCTGCTCTCGCAGGGAGTGGGTGGGTCTGGTAATTAACAATTCAATAATTCCTCTTGATTTTTCAAAACCTTTGGCAATGAAAGGGTGTATTTATTAAATTTAGTTTAGAGTATGTAGACAAAACGTTTTTCTTCCATATATTAAACCTCTCCGTGAGTGTTGACATATCCTTCGGTTTTGTCTAAGTCGAGAGTGCACTTACTAAAGTGATACAGCTTAGATTCAACTATATATGAATAAATGATATTTTTCTATTCATGCAACTCACACTCAATTTTCAGAAAATATGTAAATTGGGATTTGTAAAAATAAAAAATTGAGCCCTGTAACCTTCATTATTAAAAACCCCTTGTTCTAGACCTTGGCACTAGCTATATCATGCACCTGCAATATTAAAACCTATAAAGTGTTTTAGAGTCAATACATGATGGAGACTACTGATTATGGGACAAAGGCAGTGCAGTGAGGTGCGATGTCCGTAATTACTTCCAACCGCTAGATATTCTCTTAATTAAGTGTATGTTGTGTGTGGCTGGGTGTGACCCTGGAGGATCTGCAGACCCCCAGGCTGGTAACCGATTAAAACCATTTATCTGCCACAGCCGGATTTAAATCTGGAATTTTAGCATAGCAATACAGCTCTCTACTCCCTGAAGTACATGCTCCCAAGATGGTGCAAGAGACATTTTAAAACATTTGAATCATAGAAATTCATAAAATACTTGAATTTATCCAATAATTATTAGCCTTTTTTTCTCCTAATTAACAGTAAAAAAAAAACTGTACGCATTACATACGTTTTATTACTTTTATACTGTTCCAAAGATTATGAATATATATTAACATTTTGTTCCTATCATCAGCATTGAAATGTATGCTATCGTTTCTCATTTCCTCAGTAGTAGCATATTACAATTACTATTAAAAATTATGCATAAAATAAAATAAAAAAAACTTACAACCCTACTAGCCATAAACAGAAAGAACCTTCTATCGTTTTATTTTAATGCTAAATAACTTCATGTATTACATACGTTTTATTATTTCCATATTGCTCATAATGACCTAACATTTTGTGCTTATTGACCATGTAACATACCATTAGGTATACGGACAACTTACCTCAGAAAAAAAAATCAATCAAGGAGAATCATCAAGCCATATTTTTATCAACTATTAAAAAGGAAAACTAATAACGACTGGATTGTAAACATTACGTAAACTGTTTAACAAGAATCGATATCTATAAAAAAAAAGTCACGTGTTTAGAAAACGTGTGACGTCCAACATTTGCGTAATAAACTTGCATTGTGATGTCCCCACAAACATAATCGATTAATATACCCAATATTTAACTCAAATTGCCAAAGAATCACTTGAAAAACACGTTTGTTAAAATGTTATCAACTTTTATTCATTTACGAGTCGATTATTTAAATATTATCATTTGTATTCTAAGCATATCATAAAACTTCGAACGGAAAGAACTTCTCAAAGTACTTTAATCCCCATAACCAAGTTATTATACTTGTATAATGTTATTATACTTGTATAAATGCATAATAAATGCATTTTAAATGCTATTGATTTAAAATTAAACATTTATAGCCTTATCGATACGTTACCTTGGGTCTTAAGCGTTTGTTCTCGAGGACTCCTCCTGCACGAAAAGCTCTTTCAGCTGCGTAATGATGGATTGCAAAACTGCCTTCGGAAACGGACATCTGGATCCTGCATCCGTTGCTGCATGTAGAATGGCATCAATACCATCCTGACTTCATGCATGCAAGCTTTCCTCTCAGATTTGATTTATACAATATTTATGTAGTATTTTAATATATGATGTAAAAAACAGATAATGAGATTTGTTATTGTCCGCTGTATACTTCCCAATACTTTACATATAATTTGGAAATTACCCTTCCCAAATTTACAAAAAATAATAAAAATATTCACGGCCAGCAACTCATTAAAGATTCTTGATACTGTTCAAGGCCAACCGGCAAAATACATTATTTAAGCTCACAAAGAATGCCGGGGATAAAATAAAAAGATATAATGCTGATTCATTTCTCATGCTCAAAGCCGGATTTTTATGCAAATGTTTATAAATATGAATGTTTTTATATTTTAATGTGCAGATAAACATATAAAAAAAATTCTTATATATATATATATATATATATATATATATATATATATATATATATATATATATATATATATATACATGTGTGTGTGTGTATGAAAATGTATTTATGTATCTAAACCTGTACCCCTACAACTGTTTGGGGTTCAGTACATCGTACTCTGAACTCTTGGACAACGGTTGGGCAGGAAGAAAGATGACATCACGCTAAACTGCCAGATTCCTCCCTTATTTTGGGTACCTAATTTATACGTTAATTAATAGGTTAAAAAACGATTATACTAAACTAAGGCGTTGATGACCAATTGGTTTTACGCCTCCAATTTTAAAACAACCAACCAACCTGATTCATTGGGGCTGGGTGAGCCCCATTGATGATCCTAGATCCCACACTATCCACCTCTGAGCGCTAACAAATTAAATAAAAGTCTGCCCGTGAGAGGGATATGAACCAAGGACCTTCGGCGCGGCAATTAGCGCTCTACCACTGAGCCACTCCGCTCCCTAACAGATCTGTAGGCAAACGCACTTTTAAAATAATATTTTTAGGAGATGAAGGAAGGCTATATGCTCTCTAACAGAAATATTTTTGCACCTGATCAAATTTCCGATTCAAAAAGTGGAATTAAAACTAGCAATTATCTAATAATCGATATCCTGTATATCCAAGAGACAACTGTCGGAAATCGGAAGCGAATACCATCCATCTCTTGGGTTGTAGCATGTGCAATGTCAGTGAAGGTGTAAATTTAAATTATTAGCAAACAAATTATTAAACAATACTTTTATTAATCAAAATAGGATCCTTTACTTTCAATACACTTTTCCCAACGTCAAACAAGCATTTCCATCCCCGCTCTGTAGAAATTAGGTTTCAAGGCAGAAGCGAAGTCTTGGAAGGCCGATTTCAATGCATTTTCGTTGTCAATTTTTTTTATTTCTTAAAAAATTATTCAAACAACGGAAAAAGTAAAAATCAGTCGGAGAAAGGTCCGGAAAATATGGTGGGTGAGGAAGGACCTCTATATTCAGCTCCTGAAAAAAAAAATCGGTTGAGCTGCTGGACCTCGGTTAATTCATCTGGTCCCCATATTTCCAGCTTGTTTGTCTTACCAAGCTCTTGAAGGTGCCTCGAAACAGTCATGGCCTTGCACCAAGTTGTGAACCTAATTCACGAGTGGCCCGCTTGGAAAGGGCCCGCTTCGAACAGCTCTTTTAACTTTTCGTTGTCCAACTTAGTCTTCGCCCAACCACGTTCTTTGTTCTTAAGGTCAAAATCCCCAGACCGAAATTTTTCGAGCCAACGGAAGATTGTTTTTCGCTCACTTTATCTTCACCGTAAAAAATATTAATGTTTCGGAACGCCTCCGTGACGCTATGGGCAAGTTTAAATTCGTAGAGAAATTTATACGAATTACCGCTGAAGACATCATTTTATTCTTATTTATTTTTAAAAACGTTGCTTCACTTTCAAAAGGAAAAGTAAGACTGATCATGAACAAGGGTTAAATGATCTTTCAAACGGTATACATAACATAATTGTATGTGTACGAATAATCTAACCCCTAATGGAAAGAAACCCGTAAATAAACGAAACAAACGAAACTGACATTTCATCCGTTCCGACCCAATATTTAGGTTACTCGAAATTATGAAATATTAAAATGAAATGTTCGAGCCAGACCTAACCAGATAGATGTATCGTTCACTACGCTATAGCAACATAAAATAAATAATGATAATAATTATTATTATCAAATAAAAATGCTCCTGTTTCAACAAAATTTTCCAAACAACCCAGACATAAATAGATAAATAAAGGGCAGAAAATAAAAAAAAATATATATTAAAATAAATAAAAATGATTCTTTTATTTAAGGGAATGTGGGAGCTGAGCGCTGAGTTGCTGTGATGAAGATTCCGGGGTCAAATCCGGCTGCGGTTGATAAATTAATTAATCTATTATATTAACAACCACGAACAGAGGTTGTGGGATCTGCAGAGCCTTCTAGGAACTGCTCACCTTCGAAAAAGTGGGTACCGTTAATTAAGTTAACGCCTGGTGATTGAACGTAATATGAGACAAATAACTATCCTGCACATGCCTTTTCCTGGAAATAGTACGGACTCTACCTTGTACTATTCAAGCGTTCAAGTGGTTAGGTGTTTCTTTTTTTATTTTTTAATCTCAACACTAGTTGAAATCAGAGTTTACTATAACTATATCAATATGATACTGGAACAAAGTAATAAGAAAAAAAACCTGTACCACTACAAGCCGTGAACGGATCTGGGGTTCAGTACATGGTAGAGACTGTACTGTTTCATGGACAACGGTTCTGCAAGGAGGAGACTTGTCCTAGGTCACGCTCAACCGCCAGATTTTTCCCCCTTATTTTGGGTACCCTATTTTGATAATATTTTATAGAGGCTAGGTGAGTCCCAGGAGGGTCCTAGATCCCATATGACCCATCTCCAACTGCAAACAGACTAAACAAAGTCTTGCCCGCAGCGGGATTTGAACTAAGATTTCCGGCATGGCAACTCGGTGCTCTACCACTGAGCCACTCCGCTCCCTAAATTAATATGAAAACAAAATTAAAATAAAACTCAAAATTATTATTGAAATTTTATTAATTCTTTTTTTATTATTATTGACTGATCCCTAACTTTAGCCCTTGCCTTGAAAACATTTATTAAAGTACACATATTCAAAATATTATGAAAATTACATTAAAGCATACGTAAGAGAAGGAAGTTAATTAAACTAGAATAAATTTATTCCGTATATGATTACAGTTTCTGTCGTCAGCTTTTGATCTGGATTGTTGATATCAGCTAGGCATAAGTGGAGGTGATATTAAAAATTGTATAATATCAATGAAGCTGTAATTATAAAGTATTGAACAATATACCCAAATTATTCTTCAACTTGCTCAAACCGTTGAAGACATTGTCGTAACAGTCCCTGATTGAAATCTCAATTAAACTTTTAATTAAGTTGGAGTCAAATTGATACTCGGGAATCTCCCGAAATCTTCTACACAAGTTCCGAAGGCCATTTCAAAATTAATTCTTGCTGTTTAAATAATCAAGGGCGATAATTCCAATGCACGATTTTCAATTTTTTTATTTTTATTTATTACACCTGCGAGTAGACTAAACCTGTAAGACATGTTTAATAGTCATTTGTTATAATTTGTACATCATTGTATCCAGTGAATAAGTGGTTAAGTCGATTTTGTCTACTTTTCAGGGCAGCGCTTTTTAAGTTTCAACCTTCGCCTTAAATCAGCGTTTTGCGTTAGATGGTGTAAAATAAATTATTAGAATGTTGTCCGTATTTCATTATTACAATAACTATTTGGGTGGTCATATCATGAATGAATGGATATTAAAGTGAACCATTTATTCCGGCATATTGGAACCTACTTAATTGTATTTCTTAACTAAGCGGTAACTCAAAATAAATGGTTCCGCTTAAGGTATTTTCGGCTTTATTTGAACTGGTTATGGAATTTTTAAGTTCGATTTTAAGATGCATAAAATATGCATAAATTTTATCGAAGTTTTAGTTCGACAATGATATATATAATATTGCATAAACATCTGGATGAAGTTAAGTCAAGAGCATAACAGAGGCATCATTCCTGGATCCACATCATAATTCATATAAAACCATTAAAACATCTTCAAATTTCTTTGCCCTTTCGTTATCCTCCACTTATTTCTGTTACGAAGCCTTATCCTGCCCGTTACAGTTTTTCTAGGTTTTACATAAGCCACCTGAGGTCGAGGTAATCTGGTACTGGCATAATAATTCTGTTTCGTATTTTAATAATTACCAATATCTAATGTCACATCCGTGGTTAAAACATATGTTTATATAAACTGCGCAAAACTGAATAGGGATACCACTAATTTTATTGTATTTACTTTGCCTAGCTTTTTAATATTATTTGTATTAAAAAAAGCATTAATATTTATTAGAAATTATACTACATTAAATATTATTGTAGTCATTAAATATATAATTATATAAATGCTAAGTAAAATTTATATTACAAAATTAGCAATATCGCTATTCATTTTTGCCCAGTATAGTTAAACTTACTATACAATTGGATGCTCAATAGCATATTTCGTTATTAATCAAGCAGGTGTTCACTTCGAGTTGAGTTACAAGCTTTAACTCTTTATTCGTCTACTTTTAAATATTCTCCAAAAATACCAATTATCGTGAGCTTTAGTATACAAAAATAATGTAATTATGGCAAATATGTAGATTTCTGTATTCATTTCATCAAGAAATAAACGTTTCAACTAACATACAAGTGTAGATGATATATGTTTATTGAAACATTCATTTCTTAATGAAATGATTACCGAAATATAAGCATCTCCCATAATTACATCATTTTTTCCATACTAAAGCCCACTATAATATTAAATAGGAAACGAATGAAGAGTTAAATCTGGTTGCAACCCAACTCGAAGCGACAGCCTGCGGAAATTGTAAGCAAAATCATCAGCATATAGATCAGCATATTTATTGCAATAGTATCAGAAGATGGCAATGCTAGCCGATTCGCAAATTTCAATAGAGATTTATTTATATTTATAACTTAAAGACCTTCATTATTATTATGTTTTTTTTGTGGACTGTTTGATAGTGGACCTTGTTCGCGTTGTATTCCCATAACCGACTTTTCAAAAATCTTTATTTACGAACCTTTTTCTTCGCCGATATCCGAAATCACTGATATGAAGCAGGCGATACCATGATTCGCTGACATGTCGGAGGTTTCGTGACAGTTTGCTCAACACGCCCGGATGCATTGCCCTCGACTGTGTCACACTGGTAAATAAAAAGCCGAATACGTCACGTAGAGCCCGAGTCAGTGCAGACACCAAACAACAACACTGCCAATGACCCAGCTGGCTCTGGGGTTTGATGACTCCATGAACCATCTTCAGGAAACAGGAAACGCAAAGGTGTGAAAAAAAAATGTCCTGAGGAACCCGTCGTACGGAAAGTACGTGTTTATGGCGTGGAGTTCGATCGTGACCAAAAAATGGGTTACTAACGAAGGATAATAATAGATGTGCAAATAAATGTGGTTTTCCGGTGAACGATGTCCATATAATGATCAGTTACTGAACAAATTCAGCAATAAACATTAAACATGAATTATTCTTAGTATTCCAACAGAAATATAACATAGAACATTAGCAGTAACGCAATAATATTAAAAGGCCCGGATTTGTGGGCAACGTACCACAAATTCCTGTTTACAATCTTCGAACCACAGTTTGCCGTTCAAACTCAAATTTCTTAGATCACATTTAACGCAATATGTTCCTCGATGGCAAACCTGTCCGCTCAGTCCATATCAACATTTTTGCATTTCGGTCATGTTTTCTCATTAAAAATAGAGAACTAATTTTTATTAGAATCCTTTATTTAGCCCTTATTTCATTTTGAATTTTGTTTGTTCTAGTTATCACATATCTTAAATTTCATAGTATGGTTAAAGTTATTCGTATATTATATTCGTGTTTTTTATTATAACAAAAATCACCACAGTTTGGAGCAAGACACAGATTTCAACATATTTCATGCTCCTGCTTCTTTTACAACTTCAATGCTCCCATTCAGTTGTATATTTTATACAACTGGATTTTATATACCGTTGTTATAAGTTAATAGTATCCAAAGAATTTAATAAAATTAAAGTTAATTATTTTTATTTATTTATTTAATGGTAGGATATAAGTGAAAAAAAGGATGGAGAACTGTGATTACGGGTGTTTAACCAAGTTATTACAAAGTTAATGAGGGATTTATAGTCCAGTGTAAAAAGACTTGAAGACAGTATTGGATTTATGATTTTATCTGATGAAGTGTTTAGATCGCATGTAGAGAGTTGAGATTGTTTGGTCACATTTTCGACCTTTTTATTTATCATAAATGTTTGACGTGTGAAAATTCTGTCAGTACCTTTTAATGATCTATCAATAGGATGTGGGATCACACTTTTTTTTTTTAAACATCTACTATAAAATTACATATAATTTTTGAATGAAATAATATCGGAACTGTGTAAATATGATGTAAACTTTATTTGCATACTTCTTCTTATCTTATAGAGTGCGTCAGATAAATTAATAATAAAAATAACAAATTATTACAAATAAAACCAAACACTTAGATTTTCAAGATGGCAGCCTGACCTAGCGAACCACAGAGCTAGATGCTGGAGGCTCCAGTGACCTCACTGATGTAACCGACTCCAGCTGATCCTAGACGAGACCGTAGCTCGCTCCAGTGGACCAGGCCGCAGGAGTCCTTCCTCTTACATAACTCAAGGACACTGGAGCTACATTTGTCTGCCTATCTTGCGAATCGTCTTATAGCAAGTTGGGTCCACTGTGTTTATCCAATCATCTCGGCCTTCTAGTTCAACTTAAAGACCAGTGTTGAAATAGAAAAAAATAATTATAGAGGCAGTGCTAAAAATACATTGATAACATATACTCTTGATTATTTGTACACACATCGCTCCTTCAAAAGAACAACAACATAACTTAAGCCTTCAGTAGCAATTGCATAGGTTGGAGCTTTTCAGGAACGACATCCGATATACCATTTCAAAGATCTTTTTTTAATAAAGTCATATATTGAGTTGTATCATGTTTGAACTTGAAGTTTTATATATTCTAAAATATTCTAATGGCTAATAAAAAAAATTCAATACCATCGATACAATAGGAATGCTTTGTTTTTTAATACACATGGTACATTCAAATCCTTCTATTGAATAATTAGTTTTTTTTAATTGATCACATTGTCCTTTTGAAGGAGCGATGTGTGTACAAATAATCAAGAGTATATGTTATCAATGTATTTTTAGCACAGCCTCTATAATTATTTTTTTATAATAATACATGGTAACTGCAAAAAATGTATTCTTTTTTTTTTCTCGCCCGCGATATAGGAAGCACTTTAATTGCGAAAACTTCCTCTTTTATTCAGATCTATGCTTTTTGAACATTTTTGAATAATTTATACGCAAATTATAATTATAACAGCCGCTGAATTTTGCAATATAGTATTTAAGGCTGATGTAATATTTAGTTGTGCACCTTCCTTCATAGGACACTACATGGCAACAGAAAATAGCACCTCATTTAAAGATTAGATTAAATTTTTATTAAATCTAATCTCTTTATGATATTAGCTCTTTTCGAATTTAATATTTAATACTTTTTATATCAATATTAAATACATATTAAAATTTAAACACAGTTAATAATCCGGATGTGAAGCTTCATTTGAATTTCTCAAGTACTTTTTATTGAACGTCAATCGCTAAGGGAGTTAATAGAATCTTATTAAAAATATCTTAGTAATACGTCATATTATTTTTTATCTGCTTTGCAGTATTCTGTAATATTTAGTGCTAACAAAACTTAGAGATAGTTGATGAAGAATAAGCAAATTTCAATAAGGAATGTTTTTTGAACCATCTATATATAAGAAATAAACAAAGAAGACAAAAATGATGTCCAAATGGTTTATCATTTTTTAAGCTCCCTGAGATAAAAAAAAAAGTTAATTGTTTTGTATCTTAGTCTTTCCATGCCACAATTATCTCTTCGAAGTAAGAACTTCTTCTTTAAGTTTAATTAATTCGATATTTTAATTTCAATTTGCACTTAAACAATTGCAGGAAAATGTTTTTATTTTTATTTTGGTTTTATTTTATAAATGAATCACTTAATATGGAATCTTATTTTAGAAATTTTATACTTAAATGTTTACCAATATCTAGGGAGATTTGGAAATCATGTGAAAATAAGAGCGGTAAAAATTTGATGCGATTTAAGATGCAAACGTGTTTTAGTATATACACCATCTTTTAATATATTGACACCTGCTTTAAGCTGTCACTCAGTTCTGTTAACATCAGTTTTAAATAAAAAATAAGTACCAATGGATTGATATGTTGGAATGATGAAGTTAATTGTCCCAACAAGCCTACCGAGGAACACAATGCCATGGCAGTTACGAACGGAATGAAAAGAAGCGGTCCAGTTTGATAATGAACCGTGAGCAATATTGCACTTGACCCACTGAGGCCATTCGTACCGGTTCTTATGTCATTAGTCTCTATTGAGCCAGCTATTTATAACGTTTACTTATTTATAGCCTATTTTCTAAAGCAGAGTGAGACAGTGCAATGGGCCTGAGTTATATGTATAAGTTGGTATCCCTGTGTTGCACATTTCACTTCATGTGCATTGAATCCACCGAGGAAAATAAGTGAATAAGTAATATGCTTTATTTAATAAGAAACTATCTGGGGGAGCTAAATATATTTAATATTCTCGAACCTTTTAGGATCTTAAGGTAAAAGTATAATGAAAAACCTCTCGAGGCCACATACTTTGTAATATGGATCCTGCATACTTATTTATATATTATTTCAATATATTCATATTGCTCCATGTAATGAACAGATTTTTTCATTTTTCGACAATATATTTTAATGTCGCGAGAAAAAAATCTTACGTTACGCATATTATTTTATTAATCAATTTATTTTTAAGATTATATAAACGTTCTATTCCAATGTAAAATAAACTATTTTTATTTTGAAAAGAAAAGATATGCCCCCGGCCGGGATCTCTGTCTTACCGTGACAGGACTCTACCAACTAAGCTACCGGACTTGATACCAGCCGGGGACAAATCTTTTCTCGTATCTGATCCCATGTCCCCGTGTTCTTGCAAGTTTTGCGATGTATACACGAGAACGAATGTTCTTTGAACACTTTAATTTTTGGAACTTGTTGACATACGTCATATTACTATTTATAAATGTTTATAATTTATTAGTTAGTTGTTTTAATTTTTAACTATTTTATTTTTAAGAGAAAAGATATGCACCCGGCCAGGATGATCCAATTATTATGCCGGGAAGATCTAAATTATAAAAAATAAAATAAAATACCTGAATGTTTCAGTGTATTCAGAAGTTGTTTTGTATTGTGTAAACGTTCTTACTGAGCCACGTGTGAAAAAACATTTTTAAGAAGCTTCTTGGTTTGATGGGAGCGGAGTGGCACAGTGGCAGAGCACTGAGTTGCCATTCCGGAAATCCTGGTTCCAACCCCGCTGCAGGCAAGACTTTTATTTTGTCTGTTTGCAGCCGGAGATGGATCATATGGGATCTAGGAGCCTCTATAAAATAAGGGGGGGGGGGACTGGCGGTTGAGCGTGATCTACGACTTGTCACCTCCTTGCAGAACCGTTGTCCATGAAACAGTACAGTATCTAACCTGTACTGATCACCAGACCCGTTCACGGGTAGTAGTGGTACATTTCGTTTTTTTTTGGTTTGTTAATTTGTTCGCTATTTTTCTCTTTATATCTTTATTTTGCCACTTATCGCTCTATCTGGCTCACGGTAGTAGGAATAAGCACCATTATTTCTTTGCTCCAGAGGTAAAAGACACCTTTTAACAATATTTTAACTAACTAACAATATTTTAGGTAAATTATCTTTAATAAATATTGTAATCAATACTTCCAATTACTCTTTAATCTGTACCACTTCAACCCGTGAACGGATCTGGGGTTCAGTACACGATAGCGACTGTACTGATTCTTAGACAACGGTTCTGCAATGAGGTGACTTGTCCTAGGTCACGCTGAACCGCCAAATTCCCCCCCCCTTATTTTGTGTACCCTATTTTATAACATTTTATAGAGGTTGGGTGAGCCCCAGGAGGGTCCTAGATCCTATATGATCCATCTCACTTTGCAAACAGACTAAATAAAAGTCTTGGCCTGCAGCGGGATTTGAACCAGGATTTCCGTGAATTCCTATTGTGATTCCAATAACAATGTGAAAAAATTTCTTTGTACTCTTTCTATAAGTAACGAAGAAACAAATTTTAAGTTCAAAGCTTTGAAAAATTGGTTCTCGAACCAATACAAAAATGTGACATGGTGTCCTATACCTCCGAGGTACACATTTAATTCTTAACCTAAATTTATTTCCTGGCTTCACTGAATATTTCTTTACTAATGTTTCCTTGTGCAGTTGGCCATCGACTAATGCATTCACTTGTAATATTGTCATAGTTTTTTTTCGAATTTAAATATATTTTTTTTTAAAAGGTAAATATTCAATTGAGTGATTATATGTTGGAAAACACTTCAATAATCAGAACCTCGTGTTCGTTCACACGTTATAAGAAATTCATTCATTTAAATTGATATAATACATTATTTGTTACTAAAATCAATTCTTTCCTTCACAAAGATTTTGAAACTCTTACTGAAATCTGACCGTTGTTACATCACATGTAGGTTATCAGCCTATTCTAAATTTATAATTTTTTGTTAATTGTTATAATTTTTAAATATTTTTATTTTGATGAGAAAAGATTTGGCCCTGGCCGGGACTAGTACTCGTGTCGTGATCCTTTTTATCAAAATCAATTTTGGAACAATTCTGGCTAACCTTTGATTAATTCTGGTCTACCATTGCAAATAATTACAGAGTCCTGAATTTTATAAAATCAATATAAGCCGCTAATTAAACCTGATGTTGGTCATATATTTGTGCCAGCTCAAATCAACCTTGGGGATCCAACAAGAAGAAGAACATAGGCATCAGGAAGTGCGTCGGTGGTAAGGAATGGTGGAAGAGAAAAAAAGCTGTGCACAGTTCTCTGGTTATTTTGTATTAGTCTGAAACTAAAAATAAATTTTCTTTTTGTTTTTATTCTTAAAACTAACATAAATTATAGTGTACAACAATAAATTTAGCTTACGAGTTTTTTAAATATTTTTTGTGGTAGATCCTTAAATATTTAAAAATATTTATATAATTAATGGTACATTAGAGGAAGCTATTTTTTAATTTGGGAAAAAAATTCAGTATTAATATGATCTAGGTCATATTAAAAATTATTAACTAATTTTTTTAACTAGTTATAAAATAGACTTCTGAAATACCACACACGCGCAAAGACAATTTCGCGATATTTGATTATTTGGGCTGATGGAAGTTTGAAGTGTTTTACTCTTTTTGAAAAAAGGAAATGAGTGGCTAAGTGGTAGAGCACTGAGTAACCATGCCGGAAATCCTGGTTCTAATCCCGCTGCAGGCAGTTACTTTTATTTAGTCTGTTTGAGGCGGAAGATGGATCACATGGGATCTAGGACTCTCTAGGGCTCACCTACCTTCTATAAAATATTATAAAAATAGGGTAACCAAAATGAGGGGGAAAAAACCTGGCGGTTGAGCCTGACCTAGGACAAGTCACCGCTTTGCAGACCCGTTGTCCATGAAGCAGTACAGCCTCTACCATGTACTGAACCCCAGACTCGTTCACGGGTCGTGGTGGTCACAGGTTTTTACTCTTTTTGAAAACTTTTAATTGAAATTTTTCACTATTTCAGTAATTTTTCTTGGTTTGTATTATATGGTGAGGAAAATTAAAAACATAGCAGTAGGAAGGTTCAAAATTTAGTTTGTGGAATACAGATGAAGCACACAGGCAAGATACAATAACTGATTTACTAGTATATTTGCTGACCAATATAATTGTACTGAAATGAAATTTAAAAAATACATTTTGTTGGATACTAATTTAAATAATTACTTCAAAAGATGAACAAATGTTTTGATTAACATATTTTCAAAGAAAACTGGAAAAGAATAGAAATAAAAAAAAATACAATATATATCAAGGGAGCGAATTTGATGGATTAAAAACAAAGCAATATAAACAATCGATTACCTATTTACTAGTAACGTCTTAATTATTTTTACCTACAATAGTTGCTCCTATATTATTCACAGCTTGCATATCGTAGTTGGGGGCATTGGCATTGTTGCTTATTGATTTGATAGCGGCTGCAACAGGTTCGATATTGTTGACAACAATATCAGGGCATTTAGCCGAAATAGACTGATATGGGTCAGCTATCATGCGGCCAATTAATGTCATAGTGACATCCGATATCATTTGATACAATAAGTGCTCAGAAATCAATGGCTGTTATTTTTAATCTTCATTTATTTGAGCTCAAACGGCAAAATGTGAATTCAATCATAAGTTTACAAAATATTATTAAAAAATAAATAAATGTGATTACTCGGTATTTTATTTACAAAGCTATTAGTCATTTGGAGTTATATATTATTCAGTTGGAGTCATTTGGAGTAATATATTAGTCAGTTCGCATATCATTTGGAGAAACAAACAGAACATAGAAACTCTCACCATGATAGGAATATTTATAACTAAAAAAAAACAGTATAATCTTTTTCTTTTATCATAATTATTTCATTTTATTGTGGTGGGAAACATATATAACAAAGCTGAAATTTTCCAAATTTTAAAAATACGTATTGAACTGTTTAAAAATAAGTTTTGTCAACAGTAAAATACACATTAATTGCACAGTAGAAAGAAAAACTCATTTTCCCCTTTTTGAGCTACTTTAACACCGATATCCTTTTTGGTGAGAAATAGAAGTAACCTATGTAAGGTGTATATAATATATATACATATAAATGTATATGTACGGCTATGTAGGGGACGGGGTAGGTCAGTGTGTAGAGTGCTAGTTACCATCCTGAGGGTTCCGAGCTAAAATCCTGCTGTTGTAGATAAATTATTTAATCTGTTAATATCCATGGAGTGGCCATAGGGGATCCATTGATCTACCTGGGGCTCATCCAGCCCCTATTAAATTAATAACACAAAACCTTCCTTAATTAAGAGGTTTTTGGGGGATCTAAGACAAATCATCTCCCTGCACAGCTGTTGTTCTACACCATGTAAAACATGAAATGAAATGAACCGAAGGCCTTTCATAGTTGGTATTATGTTTATTTAACGTCACTTCATGCTGATATGGCTAATCAGACGATGCTACAGTAGGAGATCTAAATATTGCCTATCCAAGTTTATTTAGGATTGGGATTTTTAACGAGTACCTGACATCGTACAGACTTGGGACCCCTTTTAACGTCTCTTCCCAAGGACGGCAAAACCAAGGATTTTTTACTCCCTTTAAAAAATCCTAGGGCCACCTACCGGGCTACGAAGCCGCGATCTTGGGCTTAATAGGTTGTTATGATAACCACTAGACCACAGGTGAACACCATATGGAAGTAGTGATTGTTCAGTGTTTTTTAAGTTTTATCTTTTAAATAAATTATAACTTCAGATTAATTATTTGTGTCATTTATAACGATTTTTACGTATGCAACCAGACACATTATTCATACAGGAAAGTATAAATTATCAGTTATAGATCATTTATCATAAACATTAACGTTATTATTGCTTTGACGTCTTTAGGTGACTAAGCTTCCGTCATCAATGGGAAGCGTTTCAAATCAGATCTTCTGGTTTATGAGCGTATGATTCACACTTTAGCCCATCCATAATATCATAAAAACGATTATTATATATATTATAGATATATTTTAAAGAACATTGTGTTAATTTGGAAATAAATTAATAAAGTAGTTTTGATATTTAAACAGAGGATAATTAGAATACCGGATGTATAAAATAAATCAGTGCTTACTCTATAATTGTTAATATCGACTATTAAATATCTTTTAAACCCTAATTAAATAGCTAAATATATATTATATATATACATACATACATATATATATGTATATATGTAATACATACATATCATATATATGTATGTATTATAACTTTAATTAGAAAATATAGTAACATTGCTGAATATATCATAATACTGATCATCCATCAATCTGCTTAACATAAAATCAATGAGATCTCAATGAATTCCATCTATTGTGTTTGTAATTAAGTTTGTTTTATTTTGATAAATTCGTAAACAAATATACTATTATCGTAAACAAAAAAAACAAAACAATTATACTAGTTAAAACTTAAACTATGAATAGAAATTTGTTAATTTCTAAGAAATATATCATTAAATACATGATCAGAATAATACTTTCATCCATTTTTTTAAAAAATCTATAGGCTAAAAAAAAACAACCCTGTAACACTACGATCCGTGAACAAGTCTGGGGGTTCAGTACATGGTAGAGACTGTCCTGTTTCATGGACAACGGTTCTGCAAGGAGGTGACTTGTCCTAGGTCAGGCTCAACCGCCAGGTTTTTCCCCCTTATTTTGGGTACCCTATTTTTATAATATTTTATAGAGGCTGGGTGAGCCCCAGGAGGGTCCTAGATCCCATTTGATCCATCTCCCGCCGCAAACAGACTAAATAACAGTAACTGCCTGCAGCGGGATTTGAACCAGGATTTCCGGCATGGGAATTCAGTGCTCTACCACTGAGCCACTCCGCTCCCGAAATCTTTAGGCTACTCGTTTGAAATATTTGGATAAAAGTAATTTTTCTGTTTTTCGGTTTATGAACCTGGGATATTGTATATATTAAAAAAAAAAACAGCACCATTATAAAAAGACCCATTGAGGGTCTTGGTTTCAGTTTTAGGTGGAGTGGAGTAGTTGTACTGTTTTTTTGGAAAACGGTTGTGCAGGGAGGTGATTTCTGACCACGCTCAACTGCCAGATTTATATTTTGAGTACCAACTTTATAGAAGCTGGGTGCCCCCCAGGAGGGAAGAAAATGGCCCCTCCGGCCACTAACAGATTAAATAAAATATGCCAGCGAGCGGGATTTGAACCCAGGACCTTCGGCACAGCATCTACCACTGAATCACTTCGCTCCGTTATTGTATATATATTAATTAACTATTAATTATATTTATAAATCGTAAATTATTTACGTTAAAACGTTAATTTATTTAAAAATAATTTATATATATATATATATATATATATATATATATATATAAAGTTGATGAGCGTGCCTATTAAATAGGAGTGAAGAATCGGGGAAGGAATTTCGAGTCAAAGAAATAGATAGGTTTAAGATAATATGTAACTGTTTTAAGTCGTTAGCTCTATTGGGTTAACAGAAATGGACTTAGTTACAAGCATGCGGATCTGATTATTAGGTTTGGAATAGAGTGGATTTATTAAGTAAATTGAATCAACCAATATCCTGTCGCTAGGTAATATCCATTTTAGACCTTCCCTTCTTATCCTATCATCCCCCAAATATAGTTTATATTTGTCGAAAGCGTTATATCTCAGAAACAAAACTTTAAATTTATTTCAGTTAATAAATATTTAACTAATTAATTAATTAATTAATTACGATGTATTGAATTAAACAATGAAATGTCGAGCAGTTTACTTTACGTAGATTTTATTTTGTACACGGTGGAGGTAAAATAAATTATTCCTAAACCCATTCCATTCGACTAGTCGTCGAAATAAGATTTTTCTTGAACTAATGAAATCTGTAAAGGAAAGGAAAACAAAATTTGGCATTGGTTTTACTGTGTATCAAAGAATCTAAAAACTTATTTTTTGTTTAACTTTTTAAAAATTTTCTTTGCATTATATTCTGTTCTTTATTATTGAAAGTAAAATAATGATTTTATCTTATCTAACTTTATTTTAAATAAATGTTTATACATTTTTTAATGATGTATTTTCATTTTACCTTACATTGCGAGGAGCTAGCTCCACACCCGGTGTGCAATAATCTTATTTATGTGAATTCAATTTTGAATTGGGTGATTTCCACATTAAACATGTTTTTAAAATTAAAAATGAACCTTTAAAGAAAGAAAAATTCGCTTTTTGGGGACCATGTTCGAAAACATCGTCGTCTCGGATGGGTTAATTAACTATTTATTATTATTATCTATTATATCTAATAAAGAATAATAATTGTTTATATCTAATAAATATGTTATCACTAATTAATTAAATAAGTAATTCCTTTATTGGAATTAATAAAGTAATTTCAATAAAGGAATTACTTTATTGATATTGATAATTATTCAAGAATTTCTTTACGATTATAAAACATAACCATTAGCCAGTTCTGGACAATCACGAAATTTTATCCGCCCAAATATATTCTATTACTTCTTCTACTTTACTAAAAAAATTTAAATTCATTGTTTTAGAGAAATGAAATGACAATTTAATTAAAGAAGATCAATAGTGAAATATATTATTAAAATTATTAATTATTAATTAAAATCTGCCTGGAATAAATTTCTTGCTCACGTGCTCCTCCGCACTTTTCAGTCACATTTTTTCCATTTTCTTTTCTTCCTCTATCACTCTTGAAATAATTAAATAACACTGCGCTACCTTAATATTACAAGGTTGTATGTTACAAAATTGAAAAATCGGAGATTTTGATACCAAATGATTGTGTGGGTCGAAAACAATACATAGATCTTCAAAACGTAAAAAAAATCGCTACCGGGTATCATCCAAAGACCAAAAAAAAAAAGATACTAAGAATCTTTGATATCGTTTTTTTCATTTTCATATTTGTGTATCATAAAACTTTGTAATATTAAGGTAGCGACTGGGTAAATATATTTTTTTTGATTAGATTCTGGTTTAGGACCAGCATTGGCAGATCTTCAAAGTTCACTTTTGGTATTCTGAAGGAAATAGGAATAAAATATAAATATATATAAGGAGTCACACAAACAATATCATATGTTAGAAATAATTTTTTTAAATCATAGATCAATTGCACTTAACCTATAAAACTCATAAACACTTGATTGAAATCTTAAGAATATATTCTTATTCCAATTACGTAAAATATATACGTTAATTTTGTGTTATATATATATATATATATATATATATATATATATATATATATATATATAACATATATGTATACAAAATATGAACTGATAAAGGAGAGAGCAAACCTTATCAAGTTATTGCTTTGTTTTTTCTCTCTTCTTCTGGGTGCTGTATCTTTACAGAGAAAATTTATGTCTTGGGAACATGTCTTAACGAACAGATATATCCTTCAAGAATTACATTGTTATGCTTCTTATTCATGGCCCCGGAAATGGTTCAAGTATTCGAGTATTACGTTTTCAGGAAACGTATTTTCTAATAGTGAACAATTAGCGATAGGAGATAATTTTGCTCTAAAATGTTAAAATTCTTCTTCTTTTTCTGTCATTTAAGTTCAGTAACTAATATTCAGATAACCTCTATAGTGCGCAACACTTTCAATATTACTTTTATTTGTTCAAGACGGCAAATAGGTAGATTCGCATTATCGAAATTTTTAAAATATATTTATAAAGTTACAATTTTTTATTATCCTTTGATTTGAATTAAAGGAAGTCAGTGTAAAATGATCGGTTACAGCAAATCACAACGTCGATATTATTTTAGAATTGGTTAATATTTTTTTACAACAAAACATGTTGTATATTATTGCGTTTTTAAATTTCGAAATTATTTCGTTAAAATTTTTTTTTTTTTTATTATTTTATTGAATTGTACAACTGTAATATATACATCTAGTACAAGGGCTGTATGAATAAATAAATGCATGAAAGGACGTGTAGAGGCACTACCCATTGGCAGCACTCTAATTACATTTCTATTATAGAAGGTCTCGAGGCCATCTTCTCTTCAGACGCCTAGGAGGGTTGTCCGGGATGGAATTGGAACCAAGGATGGAAACTAGTGGGTTTGGATGGGCCTGGAGTTTATTATGGAATGATAGGTATCTGGAATGGGCTAAATCGGTAACATATGGAACGTTCAGGTCATTATGGATGGTTTTATTTGTGACAAAATAAGGAGCGTTTAGGATTTTGCGAAGGATTTTGGATTGCAAGGATTGAATACGAGAGGAATTTGATGGTTTGGTGGAGCCCCATAGTTCAATTCCGTAAGTCCATATAGGTCTTATAACAGTAATATAAAAAAGTATTTTGTAATTGATTTGAAGCTTTGAGCGTTTGTCTAGTATGTGTTGAAGTAGTCGGAAGCGTCGAGCTGTTTCTTGTCTTTTCAGTCTTGTGTGAGGGTTCCAAGTTAGACGTTTGTCTAAGTTAAGTCCTAGGTAGCGGATCTGTTCAACAGGGATAAGTGGAGTACTATTAAAGGATACAGTAGGACAGGAAGTCAAGGGTTATCGGTGAAGGGTAAAGGTAATTTGATGGGATTTTTTGGAATTGATTTTAATTCTCCAATTCCGACACCATTCTTCGAGGCTTGATAAATGTGATTGAAGGGATTGGGATGCAATATATGGGTCGTTATTAACTGATAACACACATGTGTCATCAGCATAGGTGGAGATGAAGGTGTTAGGATGAGTTGGGATGTCAGCTGTATATACTGTGTAGAGGATAGGACCGAGGATGCTACCTTGAGGAACACCAGCAGACTGGGAATAGAGAGGAGAGTAGGAACCATTATGATTTACTTTAAATGTTCTGCCAGCTAGAAAGGAGCGAATGATCAAAAAGTATGTAGGAGGAAGGATTTGTCGGATTTTCGTTAAAAAAAAAAAAAAAATCATAATTCTCATTTAAAATTAAATTATATTGTATTATTATTATTAATAATCTGGAATAAAGTAGGGGTACCAAAGGGCGTTCGTTCTAAAGAGGGAGGTGGGATAGTCATATCTTCTCCAGCATATAGCAGAGTCGAAGAATGGGAGCCAGTCTCTTCCAGGATTATATTTGCAGACCTCCAGGTAACTATTGGCAAGTTAACAATCATACAAGTATATGCTCCTACAGAAGATGCTGGGATATCGGATAAAGAAGAATTCTACTCAGACGTGCAACGAACGATTGAGAAGCAGGGACAAAGGTCGCTGCGCAGAACTACGCAAGTAGTTCTCTGTGGAGATTTTAATGCGTGAATTGGACGGGACTACAGAACATTATTCGGTGCGATGGGGCCTCATGGAGGTGAAATCGTTAAAAATGAAAATGGCCAACGATAGATTGATTTCTGTGTCGAAAAGATCTCTTAGTAGGCAGTTCCTTCTACCCACATAAGAGGGCATATAAAATTACTTTCTCAAGCGCAGTTGGAAATAGTGTCATCGACTATTTTATTCATGATACGACAATATTAGAGATGTGAAAGTAATAAGAGGAGCACAAATAGGCACAGACCACCTGTTGTTAGTTGCGGATACCAGGATCTTAAGAACCCGCAAGCCCCCTGCCAAAGTTTACGAAGCAATAAAAGTTCGAGCTTTGGATGATCCAGATAAGAGAACTATATTCTGTCAAATTGGAAGAAAGCCTCAGAGCTCTGGATTTGGACGGAGACGCAGAGAAACAATGGAGCGCTCTCAAAACTACCATCAGGGAAACTGCCAAGGAGATATGGAGCCTACAAAAATTCACCTATAAAGGCAAACGCAACAAATGGTGGAACGATAATGTGAAGTTGGTTATAAACCGGAAGAAGCAAGCATGGAAATCCTACCAACGGCATAAGACACCTGATAACATTGCTGGGTATAGAAGAGCAAGTAATGAAGCCAAAGCAGCACTTAAAGCGCAAAAAAAGATATCGCGGGAAGAATTTGGTAAAAGCCTAGATGACAATCACAGGGAAAATATTAAAAAGTTTTGGCCAACTGTGAAATTCTTGAAGAGCAAAGCCATTGAGAAATGTTAAAGATAACAACGGTAAAATATTAGATAGATGGCGTAGACACTCCCTAGATCTCTTCGCTAATGAAGAAGCAGATAGAGAACAAATAGAACAGACGATCTACGAAGTCTACGAATGAGGAAGAAGTATTTGCACTGGCTAAAGAACAGATGAAGACTTGCAAGGCAGCAGGTAGCAACATTGCCCACGATTTCCTGAAATATGGTGGAGAAGAACTCATTAAAGCGTTTTAAATAGCCTTTGCTATTTCAGACTGTATGGGATACTATGAGAATCCCGAAAGATTGGAATACATTGTGATTATCTCTATCCACAAAAAAAGAAAGTCAAACAGAATGTGCCAATTATTCTCTTTTCTGTGGTATACAAAATGTACACGCACATTCTGAAGAAAAGGCTATAACGAATTGTGGAGAAACTGCTGGAAGAGGAGCAACCAGGTTTTCACCCTGGTAGGCAGACCCAGGATATTATTTTTGTCATAAGAAATACATTAGAAAAATCATGGGACAGAGGAAAGAACACATAATTAGCATTCCTGGACCTTAAGGCTCCTTTTGACTCGGTCCCGCGTCAAGAAATATGGAACGCTCTTGCAGCAAAAATGTACCAAGAGACCTCATTACCGGGATAAAATCTGTATACACGAATTCAAAAGGAGTGGTAAGGATTAACGGAACAAAATCTGCTCCTGTTCCCATTGACAGAGTAGTAAAGCAAGGAGACAGCTTGTGCCCACCTCTATTTCCAGTGTTTATGGATGAGATCCATTAAATTTGTAAATGGCGAACTGCCCGAACAGTTATAGGTAAGTGGAACATGATGACGATAATGATGAAGCCACTCTTACATGCAGATGATATCGTTCTCATTTTTGACACAGAACATAAACTACAGCAAGTTCTACTGGAATGGAAGATCTTCAGAGAAAAGGAATGACCATCACTGCCTCCAAGAGCAAGATACTGGTCCTGTCCCGAGATGAGGAGGAGACAGTGGAGGTGATTTGTAATGGTAAGGTTCTCGAAGTAGTTGAGAACTTTCTCTACTTGGGCTCTAACATGAACAGACAGTATGAAAATAACAAATGGGGAAATAGCAAATAGGATTACTAAAGCTAACCAGCTCTATTATAACATAAGCAACATCGAGATGTGGGGCTAGAGACGAAATTCCACATTTACAAATCAGTATACCTCCCTACTCTTACCTACGGGAGCGAGAGCAGACATGCAAGACAAGTAGATAAGCCGAATAACCGGAGCTGAGATGAGATACGTACGTAGTGTCGCAGGAAAAACGGGAAGAGATCGTGTAAGAAATGGAAGGATTAGAGCGGAGCTAAAAATTCCTGCACTGAAAACCATTCTGGAGAAACGACAGCTAAAATGGTTTGGTCATGTTTGTCGAAGGAGCGAGGACCGGGAACCTAGAAAGGTGATGGAAGCTCGACCCACTGGCAAGAGGCCACGCGGAAGGCCTAGGATTTTATATAAAAGGTATGTGCAGATGATTGGAGGAAAAAACAGGTCTTTCCAGGAGCTAAAACGGCTCTGCAGAAACCGTGAAGCATGGCAGCGTTGGATTGAGGCCCCTCCACGCAGCGTTGGAGGATAAAGGAGGAAGATAAAGAAGAAGTAGCCCTGGAGGATCAAATATCTCCTGGGTTCAAAGTAATTGATAACTTTGATTGTTCTAAGAAATTGGTAGTTGATGACAGAATTTCAAGATTTCATAAAGAATTCAAATAAATTTGTTGGTGCCCCTCGTTTACAATTACGGAGAGAAGTACTTCATAAAAATTCTAAGCTTTGAAATATATTTTCTGGGGAGGTTATGAATAGATTCTATTTTTTTTTTTACTTCAATACAAAAACTGAGCCATCGTAACTGCGTAATAGAAAATTTAGATAACATATTAACTAAAAATTAGGAGATAGCTCTTAGTTTGTGTTATTACGTTATTGTGATACGATAGTTTTCAAATAAATAAATGCTAGTATGCTTTTTGATTACTGCTGAGTTTGTCATAGTATAATCTATTACAATTCTTTAAACTAAATTACTTATGATACCCGAACTATGTAACCTACTTCGGCAATTATAGTGATTAAATAATTTCAGATATTATATACACTGATAACGAAAGTAGGAAGGACCAACAATTATCATAACTTCAAGAGATGTCCGTTGATAACTAGCAAGAAGTTAAAAGTTGGTATGTAAGGAAATCTTCAACTAAACCATTTCCATATTCATAATTGAGAGGAAAATAGTTGACTGGATGATCTAATGTGGGCTATAGATAGTCAGGGGGTGCAGTCAAAATAACACTAAATAAGATAAACTTATTTATTATAAGTGCCGAAGTTTCGACCTACGTTGTACGCCATCTTCAGAGCTGACAGAAGGCTGGAGCTACTGACATTTCATTAAACCAGGCACACTCATAGGAATGATTTATTACCTAGATATGTTTTGCTGATTGAACAGTATGTTATCTATCTATCAGTTACTTTTACATATCTATTCAAATTAACTACGATTAAAAATCGTGAAAATTATTGATATAAATAAATATTGTTAGAGTGCTGCCAATGGGTAGTGCCTCTACACGTCCTTTAATGCATTTATTTATTCATACAGCCCTTGTACTAGATGTATATATTACAGTTGTACAATTAAAATAATAAAAAAATAAAATAAAAATAAAAAAATAAATATTGAGTAAATGATTTGTGAAAGAAAAAATGTATTTATGTACTTTATAATGATTGTACAAAAATAATTAACTTATTATTAATTGTTTAAAGTTGAAACATACCATCCCCCTTTTTATGGGATGTAGTATGTTAGCTCTCTGGGGTTTTGGACTGTATGTCAGTTGTGAATTGGTAATAAAATGAAAGTTATTATAATTTGTAGTTTAATTTATAATTGGTGGTAATTCATCTGTGAATGGCATGTTGCTTTCATCTTGTTGGTTGCTAATCTCCTTACCCTGCTGGCTGCCTGCAGAGGTGTTCTGCTCCAAAATAATGTATTCAGATTCATGATGAAATATTTGGAGGTCTTGATTCAGGCGGTTCTCTTGTAATAGTTGTAGGCCGAGACAAGGATAATACAGGTAGACATCCCGTGTAACGAAGAGATAGAGCATCACAAGGAGTAGATTCTTGTTACTGTAGGATGAACACTAATATTAATTATTACCTCATCTATTTACCTCTGAATGGTGATACATCGCTGAATGGCATATGCCTTTGTTCCATCATTGAATAACAGCAACTTTTGGTGGTTGGCTTGCAGGATTGCTCCTTGGATGTTTTCTACTCCATCATAGAATAAATGGATGAGAAGCTGAAACAAATCGAGTACATGTGGCTGAAGCTTAAATCTGTTCAAGTAGGCCATTTTGTCCCAGTCCCTTAGAGGACTCCATATCTATGACAAAGCCGTAGAGGAGAGCCAGGAGTAAGGTGAAGTGTTAGTGTTATATAAACTTAGTTCTTCGTTACGAAATCCACACCTCCAAGGGACCAGCCCAAAGCAAGCAAACACAGAGACAGCTGACTAGCCCTATTTGTAGGGAGATAGTACTATCTGCGGTACAGTGATAGCGTTGCCGCTAGTACCCGGCCGGTACCCACTACCGCTGTAAAAACTTATCTTCAGGTTCTGTGGGAACCCAGGTCGGACAGTGGGTACTATCTACCTGCACTCTGATAGGGCTCAGTATCGCCCACGAGTCCTACGCGTAAGAGATATGCGGTGTGAAGCCGTTGGTATATATTTTATAACGGTCTTAAATATATACGGATATACGGTTTATAATACATTTATAGTTAAACTCAGTTAATATAAATTATGAGTAACTTTCAAAGATAAGGTTATATAACACACTTATGCTTCTTTAGTCGTGTTTAGCGACTTTTGGTAGGGGAAAAACTAATACGTTAGCATTACGACATGCTCTGGCGTTTTGCGACACCTTGCAGCCTATGTATGAGTTTAGATTTATTTTAATCACCTTTAGTTAAAGGTTATAATTCGATTGATTTATGAATAATAATATTAAATTAAAAGGTCGTCTAATAGTTGTGCAATTCATACTAATTTGAACTTAAAACTTCAATAACCTTTTCAACCAACAACCTTTTCGTATCCTTTAAAATATTTTAATTTTCATAGTTAAATGTTTTGTTTTATGAAATGATTGAAAGTACAAATTATCTATGTATTTGAACTTAACGATAAAAATAATGCTAAAAATGAAAATAAAATCTATCTAATCAATGTAAATACAAACAAAAGGTATAAATAATTTAACTAATTAATAATTATTATTTCAATGAAATTATTGATATTTTGTATTGAGTTTGTGTAATAAATAAACTACTTGAAAATGTAATTAATCATTGTTGGGAGTGTTTATGTGAAAACCAGCCTAATGTTAATAATTGATTTTTACAAATTTGAAAGTTAAATAATTCATACCAAATGATTTAGAAAGTCAAAAAGGACACAGTTATTCCATTCTCTTGAATTTTGACTACTGTCGGCTGTCCTCATGACTGCTTATATATTTTTTTTTGTAATTTAAGGAATAATAAATTATTTCTCCATATATATACCTATTGAGACATTGAAACACTGATAAAAAATGTTATAAAGATATCATTGATATTATTCAATGTGTTAACCTCAAAAAGAGAACTACATTTTATTGTTTTTAGTTTCCTAATGAATCTATCTATACTCTTGAAATATGAGTATGACTCACATTTTTTAAACACTTGTCTAATTATTGCATGGGATTTCGAGTTTAGAATACTTAAGGATCAAGAGATACCTTTACGAAGCTTTGTCAGGCGCGTCAGATATACCATTCCGCCACACACACACACACAAACACACATACACGTGTACAGGTGTATATGCGGTGTGTTAATGGATATATTAATATTTTTGGTGTATATGTAATGTTTTTATATAAACACCATCTTACAGAAAATGGTTATGAATGAAAACTATTTCCAAGATTCCTTTTATATCCATCAACACCCACTGAAAGACATGAATGGACCTTCGTTTTGTCGGTGATTGTTAACAGTCGGACTGTCTCTTAATGGATTCTAATTGCGAAACTTTCACGCCACGCAGGGCTGCCAACTGCCGCATTGTTCTGGCGCGTGCTTCTTACATAACCTTAATTAACGGTTAATAAAGACAAATTGCCGATTCGGGAATTGTCTCCGGAAATGGGTGTGTGCTAGGGATTATAAGATACGAATTCTTCTGTCATAAGGACGCATTGTCTCAGTGCGAAAATTGCCTCTACAAAATAAGAATGATGATTGTCTCATTCGTCAAAGCCGTTTATAAAACCAAAGTGAAATCGTGCCTTTCATCCGTTACACAAGAACCGTATATGATAGTCCAATAATTAAATTTGGAACCGATAGTATAAACGATAAAAATAAAAAACTTTCTTGTAATATTTTTGTGTATGATTAGACGATCATAACTGCTATTTGCCGAAAAAGGAATTTCATTGTTGCCTATATTTCCCGTTTTGTTAACTTCCAAATTTCACGTTTTAATCTAAAAATTTGTATTAACCATCTTAAACCCAAAGTTTCCCTATCCTAATTAAACCAGGGTAGGCAAAATTTAGAGCTCCCACTGTAGCATCGTCCGATTATCCATAACAGCATAAAGTGACGTTAAATGAACAAACAACATAGTGAGAATGAGCAACTTAAGGAAAGGTGAATCGAAGAGTTGGCTAGAGTTTTTCAGAACAACTTCTGAAATTGGCCCAAGTCCAATTCCGATTGACTGGAAGTGCCAGTAGGATCCGGGTATTGGATAGGTAGTAGTGCGTTGCAGCGCAAAAAGAGGAATGAAATATTTTTATCGCTGACAGAAGGAACCCTTTTTATAGTAAGATCAACGTGTTTTGAAATGGTCTTTATTCCCATAAACGATTCGTAGTCGTTTGTAGCAGGTTGGCCTAACATCTTATGTCCCTTTGAGAAGATCTGCAGCAACATCTCATAAGAATGTGTTGCAGCAGTCGCTTAGAGGAGGGCATAGTTTAGTATACACTCTTGTTTACTGACGTTAAGCGTTTCTCTTTGTATAGTGGTATCAGACGTCGATGAGTGTACAGAGAACATAGGGTGCGTGTAATGTCCCACTTCATTCTCTCTTTCATGCAGTTTAGAGGAGGAAGTGTCGTCATCTGGGCTGTTAATTAGGCAGGAGGAGGGACACAAATCATGTTAATGGTAATCTCACATAAGTTCGCTACGCACAAGGAAGTGTTGATGAATACGTCCCTCAAGCCAGGCATTGGCAGGCATCGATATCTAAATGACAACTCTCCACTTCATAGAGAAAGGGTTGTTTAACAAATTTTTGAAAACCTGGAAATTATCCCTAAAAGCGGAAAAATCCCATCTGCTTGTCTCCAGAGCTCAATTATTTTTATAATATGTGGTTTGCGTTGCAGAGAAGACTTGTCAACAATTGAGTGCAAGCATAGTAACATAGATTGTGTGCCATTCCTCAAGATGCTAGTGATAACATAGTTAAAAGTATGCCTAATTTGTGGACATAAGTTCTAGCTAATAAAGAGTGTTATACAAGATATGAATTGATTCCGAAATCGATTGTATTCCATAAAGAACATATATTTTTAACTTTATCTCAATTAAAGGTACTCACCCTATGGAGGCCGAGGGAGCCTCAGGTGGGTTTGCAGATCTCACTTGATTTGTATAACAGAATAATTAATTTGTATGTCGTTGGAGGATTAAAATCTTGGATCTATAAATCAGTAATTCAGCTATCAACTTTTTTAGCTACTCAATTTTATGTTTACAAGTGTTTAATTCCCTACTTGTTTAATGACGACAAAGAGCCCTACAGAACTCCTAGTAAAGGTACTCGCCTACTCCCCCCAGAGGCACTTCAGCTCTCCCTGAAACGCCATCAAACGGAACCCTTCACCGAGATAAGAAGCACTCAAGCGGTGATCCCATCTCAGCGGGGGCCCTAGAAGGGAAGAGAGAACACCCTCAGGTGGAGGTCGAAGAAAGTACTCCCGCCGAGGAGGAAAACCCGAAGAGCTCTCTGTGGTTTGCGGTCCCGAGGAGAACCTGGGTGCCGATCATCCGGGATAACCAAGGTCGCGATCCAGGCTGCGATGGGAGCGGATTCCATCTTGAAATTTTGTTATAATAAATAAATACCTGTATATACCCTATACTTATAGTTTTTGGTTCTATGTTCTATGAAATGACGTTATTCTGTATCTTTTTATAATTGTCCAGTTAAAACTTATTATTTTAGGAATTGAGATGACGAAAGCCAAAAAAGAACGCATTACCTCCCTTTTCCCCGCCAAAAAAAAACAAACTGAAACAACCATAACCAACAAACAACAAGACCAAATTCAATTACTTAAGTTTACAGGATAACAGCAGGGTTAAATAAATCTAACTGAAAGTAATAAATTAATATCAATATATACTCATATTAAACATAAAAAAAGTATAAGGTTTAGCCATATAAAAGAAATAAAAAGAAAATACCAAAAAAGTACAGAAGTACAGAAAAGAAAGCTGTTTATAAAAATCCCACTGGATACATGGGTCCTATCCATTGTAGGAAAATAACAAAATTAATTATTAAAATAAAATAAATATTACAAAAGCAGATCCCAGTCTCTCTGGGACAGTCCTGAAGAAGACCAGCAATGTGGGCCCAAATGTTGGCTCTTCAATAAACAGTTCTCCCTAAACAGTTCTACTTAAGAGAATTCAAGAATTTTCAGATTTCCCAGCATAGGATTGCTATAATATTAATTCCTACCATAGGCCCCAATCTTTGAAATCTTCACTTCTGAGTCCTCCACTGTCATTTCTTCCTTCATTATATTCTAAAACAAAAACAAAAAAATAAAAAGAATTACCTCACAAATTAGTTTTAGTTTTAAATAAAATTAATTTATCGTTATAGCTTATAATTTTATGCTTCATACTTCATTCCATATTAAGTTGTATATTTGTTTTCTCTTAAATGTCTATTTTTTTAAATATGAATCGGTCGAATTGAATTTCTGAGCAGTAATAATTACAAAGGCTTAATCATCTTGTTCGAAGAGTTCAATGATCGTCGAACAATTCAAGGATAATATTAAAATGGTTGATTGGACTCCTTAGGACGAATCGGCGGAGGAGTTATTACCAATGTTGGTACATCCTCTTTAGGAGGAGAACTTCCTTCGTTTTAATTTCCTAATGAATGAGAACAACAATGACAAATGGAAACGAAGAGCATATGACATGCTCGTTAATTGCTCTGCCTAGGGCCCATTGTCCCTATGAGTGGGCAATATAGAGGCTGCATTAGAGGCCCGCATTAAGAGGCTAATGTCTCGGCCAGTCTTAACTCGGAGGGGAAGGAACTGCTACATAATTGCTCTACAATGGAGTGTTGTTGTAGACCACCTTTTATGACTATATATTAAGTCATAATATAAATTTTAGATATTAATTTAGAAAACTTACTAAGTCACATGTTGTGAAAGAACAAAAAAAAAATAATAGAAGATACTTGATTTTAATGGTGGACAAGGACAAGGAGTCATAATTAATAAATTCAATATATAATAAATAGAATAAATAATTAATTTTAACAGTCATGGCAAGGAAACACATGTTCTGGTTCCTAAAGTTTTTACTAAACACTTTATTATAATTTAATCCCACCGCAAAAAATAAGAATTGACTAAAAAAAATATACTTTAAACAAGCATCTATAAACTAATACGTGTTAATAAAATATTATTCATGAACAAATAAGAACTATCTTGTTGGGAGACATGAATGCATTGTGAATAAGCAACGGGAGTTAGTAAAGAAGTGTAAAGAGTTATAAAGACACAATTCTGAAGTTCAAATCTTCTAATTATCTTGCACCTTCAGTTTCCTGTATTCTGTTGTTTCGGTGTTAATCTATTACTAGAATTATTTTTTAATTGAGTGGTAAGTGGGTTATTGAGAATTTGTTTAGCAAATAACAATTGTATATATATTTTTCTCCTAAACAGTTTTCTATTTTATATATCCTAGTCAAAGTTTCCGAAAAACGATAGTTGGTGAATATAATTTATTAGTTATATAGGTGGGAAAATTAAATAGGAAGGATTGAAATATTAGAATGGTCAGCAATTTTACATAAGCCCTATTTCTATGCGTTGCTTGAATCCTCATCCCATTATGTCGTCGATTTTAATAGGTCTATAAAGTCTCTGTAAAATCTAGTACGGACTTACCTCACTTCATATCTTTCCGATTACTGTAGCATAAATGCATCAGCAGATAAAGTAATCAGAGATGTTTTTTATGGAACAATCTTACAATAATAATCCTCTATAGCTGATTATGAAAGACAGATTGCAGCTAGACAAGTAGGTTGGGTACACACGGTAGCTGGAAGATAAGGACGCGGTGCAGAAGCTTCCAGTCACGAAACTTATATAACTCTCTCGATGTCTTAACCTTTCTTCCATAACATTCTCCGGGTCTCTTTTCGAGGGAAAGTCATGGCTGCGGTTAGATTCGATATGCGTTCCTCTCCAATCTAATGCCACTTTCTGTCTCGTAGTTTCGTAAATTTATTGCAACCTTATCCTCACGTGAAGGTATTTTACTTGAACAAACACATGAGAGCTTTTGTAAGATTAAAAGACACATTAGTGCCGTTAACTAGCTTGTGATGATGAAATGAGAAAGAAAAGACTTGGCCTAAGGTAGCACTGGTGAGAAAATAATGAGGAGGCAGCATGAAATTTATTGGAATGAATTTATGCATAAAAAGTATATCTACGTTTTAATTTGTTCTATTTATTTGTTTTGTTTTACAGGAACTCATATCTCAATAACATTTTTTTTCTTATTGACCCCTCCGGATAACGTTACAACTTTATTTTCCTTTCTTATGTCGGAATTTTCTCTGTCTCTAATATTCTTTCACTGGCAGGTATCCTTTGATCCTTTGTCCATCATCGTTCAACCTTCTCTGGACTTTCTTCATCCTAAAACCCTTTAAGATTTTTCAAATTCACGTCCTTCCAGTATGTGTGACTCTGCATTGCTCACTTTTCTTAATCTTTCCATACTTCTATAGTGCATGGTGTAGTGGTATTCTCTTTCAACTATTTGTTTGACCATTCTGTACAGATGTCCGAGGAATGAATAACAGACATTTTGTTATCTGGTTTTCTTCTCAGCATTGCTAGTTGATATGGTTTAACCGGACCATGGTCAAGGTTAAGCTTAATCGTCTTATTTATCAACATTTAAAAATTTTCGTACAATACTAGCAGTTCATAATAACACTGCTTTTTGTAGTAGTTCAACTTCCTTGTTTAATTCAAGGATTTTCAAAGATTTTATTGTTTCCTCTGGAATAAGGCCATTCGTAGAAACTACAGTTGGCAGTACTTGAACCTTTACCAGTCCATAAAGATGCTTCAACTCTTCACCAAGTTCCTGATACTTCCGAATTTTTTCTCCTATTGTTTTTTGCACGTTATCATCGGAAGGAACCCCTATCTCAATAATCTGTTCTTTCTTTGCTGCCTTGTCAATAAGCACGATGTCAGGTCTGTTGTGAGATATATGGTGGTCTGTTATCATCGTATGGTCCCAATACAATTTAACATTACCACTTTCTAATAATTCTTCAGGATGATATCTGTAGAAAGGTTGGTGATC
Organism: Troilus luridus; assembly: GCA_964056705.1. Taxonomy (NCBI): domain Eukaryota; kingdom Metazoa; phylum Arthropoda; class Insecta; order Hemiptera; family Pentatomidae; genus Troilus; species Troilus luridus. The sequence goes on from OZ057412.1 coordinate 32,257,723, forward strand.
TTTAATTAGATCACAACTTTTAGCAACTGCTTGATTAATGACCTTCGCTGTATTATTGTGTCTTTAAGGGTATTCTATTCCCACTAGTACTTGACAGCCTGAGGTCACATGTTGTAAGGATTCGTTCGTAGATTTGCAAAGACGACACTTATCATCAATGGCCTCTTGTAAGATACACTTCCTATACTAATGAGTTGCCGTTTCTTAAAGGAATCCTTCCGTCTCTGGAAACGTACTTCCATTTTTCAACCATTGGACAGATGCTGCTAAATTTATTCCAGAAGTTTTTAAGGCGTTGTAAAATCTGCCGTGAAGTTGTTTACATTTCCAAGACTTGGTAAGGCTCTGTTCAGTTCGGTTCTCGTTCGGTTCCTCTCGAAGCAAGTTTAGTGCCGTTTATCCATGGTCAAGCCTTGTAATCGCAGATAGTACTGGTGAGGTGCTGCTTATGAGATACTCTTTAAGTTGTGCTTCCTGTTCTTTGCATGATTTTAATAAACTAGTGAGACCTCTTCCTCCATGTTTTCTGGCGATATATAGTCGTGGGACTGGGTAGTTCGGATAACGTTGCCCCCATTTCACCATATGCGTTCTAATGAAACGATCCATTCTTTTAAGATCGGTATCTGGCCATTTTAATGTACCAAAGGAGTAAGTGACCGCTGAGATATCCCATGTATTCAAGGCCTTTATCAAATCTCCTGAATTTAAATTGGTTTTAAGACCCTCTGAACTCGTTTCTTGAATTCAGCCTTAATTGTTTCTTTAAAGTCCTTCTTGAACTTTAGAAGCTGGGTGCTAACGAGATATCTGTATGAATCAGTTTTCTGTAACTCCTTGATAACTTTACTGTTTGAAAGTTCTATATTCGTTTTGTTATTATTATTATAACATTTTGTGAAAAAGATCTGATGATGAATTTTTCAATTTTTAAAAACCTAACCAAAATATAATTTGGTTACAAAATATTATAACATTCTTCCAAAGGCTCATACTTAGCTTGTTTACTTTTGCAATGCATTCAAACGCTTTATTTTCACATAATCTTGGTTTCCGGTTGATTTTGCTACACTATATGTTCAATAAATATAAAATAAAAATAAAGATCTACATGAACTAAAAACATGCATACAAGTTTTATAATGCAAAGTTAGTATAATAAAATTAAGTTATACCACCTAATAACAGACAGCGCCACTATAGTACTTAATGCGAGCAGTATAAAGCTCAATAGACTATGATTGTTATATCTGCTGTCCCGGTGGATAAGTGGTCAATCATCGTAATTCTTCGCTTGAAATGGAATTGTATCATAATCAATAACTCCTTTTCAAGCCAATCCCTGCAAGTACAAGGGAGACAGCTTTGGATTTTGAAGACAATTCAACTTAACCAGTTATTCACCGGGGCTGTAGATGTATCACGCCAAGTAAGAGAGTAAGAGAGACATTTAGAAGGCCCTTTCGGTTTACATTGTAGCCAGTTCATTACAGTGATTATTTCGTACTTAGACTGAACATAGCGTTCCCGCTGTGCGCGCAGCCACAGAGCGCAAATAATGCTCACACTAAGCGGACTCGGAACCAGGACCGTGGCAAGAGAAAGCCGTTGCACAAGCGAGCACATCTCACTTTCCCCCGCAGGAAGAGTTATGCAACTCGGCTCAGGTGTCTTCTCGATGCACCGCTCGGGGGAAGGTCATGACAAGAGCGTAACACGTTGTTTTCGTCGCTAATAATTATATTTCTTTGCAACATAACAATGATAAACATAGATCGTGACCTTCAAGGTGTATATAGTCATAGGAAATATGATAATATGATAACAGACACTAGTCAGTAATTAGAATATAAGAAGAAAGAGCGTATTTTATCGTACGGGGCAGGAAAATGGGGGAAGTTTTAGTTTTCCTATTTCTGAGGAATTCAAATATTCCTCATTTTATGAGAGATATGTTAGGTTTTATTATTTTTTTCTCTACCACAACATACTTTTTATTTTCTAATGCTTATGTAACTACTGTATGATTCTTCTTAAAAAAATCTAATAATAACAATAATTATTTTTATTGGTTCCTCGGACATCTGTACCGAATGGTCAAACAAAGTCCATTTCAGATTAAAGATAATAAGGATAGAACAATAGTTTTATTCAGGGACCAGGTTCCTTAAGAATAACATATGTGTATTTACATAAGCATTTAAAAAAAAAAAATTGTAGTGGTAAAAAATTAAATAATAAAAACCTAAAATATCCCTCATAAAATGAGGATATTTGAATTCCTCAGAAATAGGAAAACTAAACCGAACTGATTTGAGGAAGCAGAGAGGAACACTAGATAACTCGGGGTTACGGAAAATATGCTTAAGGATGGAACTCCCAAGAGTATAACCCCAGACCAGGGGGTAAGATTTAAGGCGAAAAAACTACGATGAGCAAAGGAGTAGGAAGTCAGAAAATTAGAAGAGATACTGGACGGAGAGGAATTGAGGAACAAACACTAATAATTGATCTGGAGTACCCCAATGTTTGGTGAAACTAAAAAATAAATAAAACGAATTAAGGTGAAAAATTACATAAATATAATCACGTAAAATATAATGAAAAAATAATATTGTTATTAGTGAAGAAAAAATGGCAGAAAGTCGTATATTACTTCTGATGGATATGAGCTTTTAATTATAACAGATTAGAGACCATCTGTTTGGGAAATCAAAACCAAGGGTTTGAATGTGGATACCTAAGGAAGAAGCATGGTGGATATAAAGTGGGAGTGTGTTCCGAAATGTGGTGGAACTGGAGATAATATACAGATAAAATAAATATAATATATAAATATAAATATTTAGTAGTTTGGGAATGTTCAGTAACTGGCGGTGGTAATACCCCAAACTATAATTACACATAAACACAGGTGTGTGTGTGTGTGTGCCATTCCTTTCAGTCAATCATGTGGAAGCAAATCAGAAGCGTCAGACCAAACAGTGACTTTTTTCTGATGACATATCAGGGATTCGATTTTATAAATGAATTAAAATCCTTGTGTGAAGTCAATATAGTAACACACATCTATAGAGCTTTATCATTAAACCTATTTTTAGATCCGCTGAATAAGCAGTTAAGATAAACAGCTGAACGAAAGTAATCAACTTGTAATCAGAAAGCCATCCATTCCTTTTTTTAAGACTTTTAATTTCTTTTTGAAATTAAAACTTTGTAGGGAAATTATCCTTTGGCTACGTTAAAACTAAACGAAATAAAGATATCCAGAACAGATCTTTTGTAACAACTTTAGTAGTCATGGTATAAAATGAACTACTGTACTACTTTAGTTGTAGTTTTATTGTATATTTGATCAATAGTGTTTATTCATTATTATGGCATAAATGAACATCACAATACATTCAAAATATTAATTTTTTCAAATTAACCCTTTAAAAGTACTTATTTATTGGCACATACCATACAAGTTTAAACTACGTGGCTTTTAATAACTTATTTACAAAATCAAATCATATGATAATAAAAAATATATATAAAAACATTACATCTTAGTTCCAAATAAATTTTATATGAGTTTATATTTACAGAAAAATTCTCATTACTTTATATTTTTTTTTTACATTGTATTGTATATACCATAATATTTTGATGACAATTTTTCAAAATGAATGCTATTTTAGAATTTATCAAATTCGGTTTGAAATATATAAGATAATAGATGTTCACACAGTGTCAAATTTTGTCCTTTTTATATTATTGCAATAATTAATATTGACCTTTTCCATATTATTATTTATATGTCTGTTCTTTGTCTATTGAGCAAGTATTGTCATTGAGCATTTGAAATGTGTGTAAATTTCGTATCTTCATGTATGATTTCAGTTAAAACCTGAGCTAATTTGTACAATGCCGATTTAATTTTTTTTTTCATTGAATTAGAAATTTGTTTTTCCATGATTGAGGTCTAATACACATAGGAATAAGCAGTTTTATTTTTATTTTTACACTTTGTGCAGTCCTTCTATTTCACGTCGACATTTTAAGGTATAACGAAGAAAATAAGTTTCTTAAAAACATAAAACAAATGTTACAAAGGAAATTATAGTTATAACTTTATTAAAACGTAAACCTCATGCATTTTGATAAAATTATTAATAAACATAATTGAAATTTTATCATAAAAGGGCGCTTCTAATTCCTTGTGCACATAGAAGCAGGACAACAAATGTCACGTAGAGTTATAGGCTTCCTCGACGTTTCGTCAGATCTGTTTTCTCCATCAGAAACTTTCTAACCTTTCGACATAGGACACTCCATCCGCCCTGCCACGTGGAACAGACTAATGCAGCCGCTGTCACCCCGGACAGCCGATTAGCCTCTGGCACCCGAACGACAGGCAATACAGGGCATCGCGCATAGGAAATCGCGATTAGAAAACTCCTTGATCGGGATTAGAAACGTATCGAAAAATTTTTCCACTTGGGCATGAAGAATTTTCTAGTAGCAACGGTGATATTTGTAAATTTTGCAACAATATTCATAATTAACAAAAAATAAATAATTTTCAAATTTGATATTTGTAAAACTTGTGTAGAACAAATCCGATACTTAGGATTTCATCTTGGCAAACGTTTAACTTGGAATCTTCAAAGTAGACTGAAATGAAAAGAAACTGCTCCCCGTTTCAGGCAACTGCAACACTTGCTCAAGCGCTCTAAGCTCTCAATTAATTACAAAAGACTCATATTGATTACAAAAGATATGTCTAACATAAAACCTGTTTGGACTTACGGAGTTGAGCTTTGGATCCAATCCTTACAGTCCAAAATCCTTAATGCTTCTTACTTTGTTACGAATAAAATCATCTGTAATGACCTCAATGCCCCATTTGTTACTAATTTTGGCCCGATTCCAATATCAATCTTTTCATGAAAAACTTTATTCCTACCCAAACTTACCTAGCTGCTTTTCAATTCCTCATTATCCTCTGAGGCGTTTGAAAAGAAGGTAGCTTTGTGACCTGTTGTTGAATTTGCTATTCGAGTACTAACACTGGGTTGTTTCCCTACTTGTCTTTATCCATGCCAGAATGTATCATTTACTTGTTGTATTGTTATAATACAGTTGTAAATTTCAATGAATAAATTAATTAAAAAAATAGATTTGTCCAAAATATCTAGTGAATATGGTTATGTAATTCCTTTAAATCAATTTTAATATAATATTTGTGTCCTGCCATCCTGTTTGTCGTATTATTGCATGGACTTGAGCTGGGACCTCAGCACTACCGACTTTACTTTTCTGGCGCCCCGAACATTAGCGAAACATTTTTCTGCGTCTCATAAATCTACACTCACACTTCTCCTCCGATCCTAAACAAAACTAAGATTACCCGTGCCATTGTTGTGGTAATGTTCCCTTTTTTATAGTTGTTCAAATATTAACTAAATAAGTTTATCTAATTCGTGATTTCAATCATCAATAATTAATAAAATACCTTAGACTTACTAATGACTTTTAACATATTGTAAAATAAAAAAGTGCGATATAAATTACATAACGCGGACGCTAAAATAATGAAAAACCTATTGTTTGAAGGAAACCTTAGTTGTTGGTTATTTATTTAACGTCACATTTTATTTCGGGACACCCATTTTACGTTCCTTCTGAAGGGGTGAATAAGCAAGAATTTTTTACTCCCTTTAAAAATCTAGAGTTACCTAGATTTATATCTGTGAGCCCGCGATCTAGATTTATAAACCTTTTTTGTTTTTTCTACTTTCCAATAATCTCAAGTGAGGGTCGTGTATGTATATAATTTACAAGTTCGAGGGTAAAAAATCTGAGTAAACAGTGATATCTTAAATATGTTGAATACAATTAAGCATTTGTAAATATGTGTCGGGATCTATTAAAAAAAAAGTGAAATTTGAAATACGTTTGCAAATATTATTTAAATATCAAAAAAACAAAACAAAACAGTTATATAAATGTAATAAGATTCTTAACGGTTTTTATTGCTTTTATATTTGACAATCCTTTCACGAAGGCTTTCGGATCTAACAGCCTAGTTAATTTACTATCACTAGAATACTTAAAAAACTTCCTCTTATTCTAGTACTCAAGCCTTTTCATAAACATGGAAAAAGAATAATAAATATGGAGAGATATTTAGCAAAGACATTCATCTTTCATTTATGTCTTTTGGTTTTATGTTACATCATTGTAAACTTTGCTGTATCAGCTATTAAATCAACCTTATGTTATTCACTTTAATAGTTTCATTTTAATTTTTTTTATGTAATCTAACATTTTGTTTTATTTCCTACATCTCTTATTTACTTTATTTTCTTATTTTTAGGTAAAAATGAGAAAATAAAGTAACAGATATCTGTTTTTATAAATAAAAACAGAGGTCTGTTGAATAAGTGCAATGTTTGTCGAAATGTGGCAAAAAATCAATAGCCATACTCAAGTTCTTGCCTTTGATCGACCGCCCAGGCCAATTCCTTCATTAAATTTGGATTGTGTAACCTAATGTGTAACCTTCCATTACCTAGAGATGTAACAAATTAATGGAATGTTTTGTTTACATTCAGGAACCACCTTAGCCTCAACCTGTCCTTGGTCCCTGGAGAAGATAACCGAGGGCTGAATCAGAGGAAGCGGTCTTCAAGAGATGAATACGAAGTGGAGGATGGTAGGAATGCTCTACCGGGAAGGGACGGCTCAGGTAGAAGGAGAAGGAGAACAAAAAACAGGCTTTAATACCTGATTTTCTTCCATCCCATAAAATCGACATTAAGTCTCTTTTAATATTCTTTAGTAATAATAGTATTCCCTGGAGGCGGAGCAGAACTTATTTTTCAAAGAATTAAACTGAGATCGCGAAGGAGTTCTTTTAAACATGAAACCCTATGCGCTATAAATCATGAAGCAGTGTTTTTTCTGTTCAATATCTACGTGGTAGATGTTAGAGGGTCCCAATCCTCAAATGATATAATTGAGTCCGTTTTTGTGACTACATCGAGAGAGGGTAGAACAGATTGTTGATGAAGAAACTGAAGAAGAAGAAGCGAGAGGTTTAGAGATAGTACTTGGCCAAGATGAGGCGATAAATGTCTTCTTTTTTGTTAGGCCTACGAAGAAACCTTTAATATATTTCAATATTATACCTGTTTTACAGGTATTTAATAGAGATATTATTATGTATATATACGTATTTATGATCCAAGAAAGAACGAGTCCATTGGAGAACATCCTTCTAATATTATAAATGCGAAAGTTTGAATGTTTGTTACTCTTTCGCGCAAAAACAAGGGAACGGATTTGGATGGCACTTTACAGTAATATAGCTTATACATCAGAATAACACATAAGCCACTATTTCTAATGATTTTGTGTAATTTGGTCCCAATATAACGATAAACATCATTAATAAGTACTTGGATATAACACATTCTCAATATTACCTCCAACATATGGTCAGTAGGTAATCGCTGTTATTTAATGTAATTGTTAAATATTGTTAGCATCGCTACAGGGCTCCCCCTGAGTAGCTCGCTTACGTTTTAGTGACACGAACAACAGTAACCGAAAGTAAGTTATGTCCGTCCCTTTTGTTAATCACTGTCAATGTATGTTTCACGGCTGTGCTGATCCGTTTGTGATGAAATTTGATATGAATAATCTCAAGACTGCGGAAGGACATAGGCTACTTTTTATCTACACACCAAACAGGCGAAGTTTATATGAAACTGTAACCTGATTGACTAACACACCCAGCGGTCAACGCAGAGAACACACCACTAAACTTAGCATCTTGAAATTTGTAGTAAGGTTCTTTGTATAGCTTAAATGAGTACTAAGAAAGGAAGTTGGATAATTCCAGCCCCAAGGGTTTCCCCCTTAATAATATAGGGGTTCAAAGATTGTATGGAATACGCCAGTTTTAAAATTAGACATCTGAAATTTTGGATATACGAGTAACTTATAGTTAAAAAAAATTAAATTGTTTATGCAAAGTGATCTGTCACGAAAATTTATGTGGCAGACCAAATTCCACGCGAGTATAGTATCGTAGATACAAATGCAAAGATTTGAATGTGAAATAAACACCTATTTCGTTTTAGATCTATTACGATCGCTCATGATTAGTGAATCTTCAAGTAAATTTTAAATCTATATTCACATTGTAAAATAGAAGAATATAAGGTTCGTTTGCTGTTGTAGTTTTTGTAAAGATCAACGAAAGTTTTTAAGGCAGATTATCTATTATCACATATTCGATGGTTAAAAATTAGCATCTTTATAACTATTTAAAATTATGCATTTGTTTAAACGAAGATTCCACATTCGATAGTTTCCGTTATAAATAATTAAACTAACAAATATATTTTTCTTACTAATTAATATAAATTATACGATACAATTCATATCTTGTCATTATTTAAGCCACAAAAGTACGTATGATCTAATACGATATTTCACACTTATTTTGACTGAACTTTGAAACAGTTGTTTTACTCTCCTGAAAAGTTGTATTTCTTTACTGTCAATATTTAGCATTTGTATCGAAGATGTGGGGTTGGAAGAATTTAATATTCCACTGTGTTAGAACATTTTAATTGATAAGATTGCGAAGCGGAAGATAGGCATGTAAAGTTGCACACAGTAACGAAAGATAGTTAGTAATGAACCAACTTGTAAAAGTCCGAAGATTTTACTGAGGCGTGGCAGGATCACGTCGAGTGCAATCTTATGGGTTTCAGTTTTTATGTAATAGGTAATCTATGAAGGAAAGTTCGTAAACTGCAATTAATTATACCTGGATTGATCCTTCGGCTTCGCTGAGACATTTATTGTAATTATATTCATTAAATATTTATTATTCGCCTCTTATTTGCGAAATTATATATCAGAGAGTTAATATGAGCGTGGGAGCATTGATTTATATGATTTATTGATATGATTTATTATATTACATAATGTTTATTATTTATAAAAACCCATAATTTTTATTTAAAACATCTGAAGGATTTTTAATTTTTCTCATAGTGTAAGTTTATAAATTTTCGTATGTGCTGTTCCATAAGCTACAGAGGTTACATTATTTTCATCAGAGGTTTTATCACCCTGATAACTGTAATGGGCTGTGGTATCGGTCGCGTTGGCCCAAATTAAATCATTAAAACCGGCATCTAGAACACTAGAAACTGTGGAGTGGCTCGGATTGGTAGATAATAGATAATCACTTGCTCATTAGCCAAGCTGGGATATCTGGAAGATAGTAGGGCAAGCGAGATAAAACAGTTAAAAATAGATTTATTTCTGTCATTTATTTAAAGCTATGATAAACCTTGAAATAAAATTAAACGACAAAAATAATCATTACATCAGAAGTTAAGTAGCGTTTTTAAGGTGTAATAAATTGTTTCCAACAATATTGTTGCTGAAATGGCGATACTTCCTATAATCTGTGGCTAATTAAGCCCCGAGGAAGCTAGAAGTATCCCAAGCGAAAAGTCGGCAAATAATTTAACGGTTGAATCCTGAAGGAATACTTGATGAATGGGAGGAAAATATTGGCCGTTGAAGTTGTTGATTAGTTCAAATGAAGGGTGCTGTTGGTAATTGGTAATGCTTATCTACATTACAGACATTTCATTATCTGTTTTACGCTATTTTCGAGAGTAGGCAAGAGGAGATAACAATTTTTTTTATATGAAATCGGTAGTTGTCTAGGCGGACGCCAAAACTTTTATTAACATTTTTTTTTTCCAGTTGATCGAGCTCAACCAATCATAATATTGTAAATATCTCACAATTAAGAACCAATGAAAACAAAGGACAATTAAAATGGTGCACATCCAGGAATAATAATTGAAAATAAATACCAAAAATACATAAGTTTTGTCGACTTTCTTGTATAAGTGACCTATACTCAATATACAGAAAATTCGCCTCATTGAGATTAGAAAACTTTTTTTTTACCTTTTAAACAAGATAATCAGTATCAAGTATAAGTTAAAATAAATATGTTACATTGAATCACTTAAAATGTTAACAGCTGATGTAGGATTCGTATAAACTTCGACAACTTAACTCAAATGATACGCGCGGATCGTTATTCAAATAGAATCAAATCATTACGCTGATTTTAGGTTGTTTTGTTTTTTTATGGAAAAGAAGAATTAGTAACGGTTTTCAAAAAAGTTCAAATAACCGTTCCTAAAGCAAATCATCTACAGAAGGTCATCCAGTTATTTTGCTGAGACTCAATTGTCTAATCTAGAAGAAAAATGTGTATTTTTCCCGAAGTAAGATGTTTTACAATAATCTTGCCAGCCTTTTCACTTCTTCTCAGACGTAAATCCATATTTTCCAACTTGTTACATAACCTAGAACCAGAAATATCACTGAAAACAATGAGAAACGAAACATCTATATTGGGAACTTGTGTTGAGAAACCCCTCAGAGATATATTATCTTTAGACTCTCTGAGCTGTTGTGTGGCAGCCCATCTTGGAAGTAGACTTTGCCAGGAAAAACAGCCGAGGATTGGACGTATCTTGAGTTGTATAGTTGCCGTACGTGACGTTTCGCCTCTTCTCAATGAGTGCACAGAATTATTATGAGCACTGGCACGTCTAGAGCACTTAACTGATATTTTTTTTCCCCTAAACTAAAAAGTGTTGTTGACGGAAAAATAAAATATGTTAACCCAAAAAAACAAAAAAAATTGATAAGAATTTAAGGCATCTATCATAATATAAAATAAAAATAGAACGTTCTAATGATATGGGTCTCATTTTAATTTTTTATATTTTGTTGTTACATCAAATATAATAATTTAGTTTATATCGAAATATACTAGCACGTCTATAACACATAACACATAATACACATAACTGATACTTTTTTTCTCCTAAGCTAATTAGTTTTGAAAAAAAAATGTGCCAGATTCACACATGTGTCGTTAATGAAAAAAAATAATATATGTTAAACAAAAAAAATTTATATGAAATTAAGGCATCTATTAAAAAAAGGAAAATAGAACGTCCTAATGGGGAAGCTAAAGTACTCATGTTTTTTTTTGTTTATATATATTTTGTTGTTTCTTCCAACATAAACAAAATTATTAACTATGTATTTAAGCAAAATTAAATGCATCAATATGTTAAGTTTAATTTGAATTATTGCAAGGTATGACGAATTTCATTGCAGAAACTTCACAGTGTTAAACAGCGGTTAACAGTTTTGGCACATCTCTTCACCTTGCATTTGACCTTTATTAATCTGGTGAAATAACCAGAGATATCCATTAAGAGAAACGGAAAAAATTATCTTTTCGGTAAGAATGTTGTAGCAAATCAAAGAACGCGCCATATACCCAAGGAGTCTGGTATCGCATATTTCACTAAAAAGGATTTATGAGCCTTTACCTCACAGCCCATTCTGATGAAACTGTCAAGAGAAAAAAGGTGAATAATACTTCTTGAAAATAGCAGATTGTTTTCTCATGAATTGTTTCAAGTTAGTATGGATACAATATATATTTATTTACCCCTACCCTCGAAACCTCGCACCAACGAGGAAAATAAAGAAGAAGAAGAATTCTGAAATAATATATACAAATGACTTTATTAAATTTAAACATTTGAAAAATGTATCTTCTTATGGTTAGACCCATGGAAATACTTGAACCGTGTTGTATAGTATGCATTTACTTTAGATCTTAAAAATAAAACCATCACAACCTCTAAAAAGCATATCGTCTACCAACTAAATTATAAAAATTCATAAATACTTTTTTGTAATTGTTATTTTTTAAATTAACTTATCACGTACAGGAAGCTAATGCGTTGATTGTGTTTAGCGAATGTCATATATGAACTGACGAATTCCAAATAAATTCTTTCAAGGCTAATCCAACTAGACTTTTCTAAACCTTTTGATTCCTTGGACAGAATGCCTTTTTTCCAAACTAAAGTCATTGTCCTTTTCCAACAGCTCTATAGTATGGTTCCAATCTTTCCTCTCTGACGGGTCCCAAGCGGTTTCTATGCCCAACCGACCCTTTTCCTCTTTCCTCACTTTATCCTCAGGCGTGGCACAGGGCTCAAGCATCTCTCCTCTCCTTTTCAACTATTACATCAACGATCTTCCTAAATCCGTACACCACTGTTCCTACCTATTCTATTTATCCTTTCCTCCTTCTCAGCTATCATTTGCGTTCGCCAGTATTCAGCAAGACCTAGATAGGATCGGTGCCTGGGCAAAGCTGAACTAACTGGAATTGAAAGCAATGAAAACCCAGGCCATTGTTCTAGGTTCCAACTCCCTCCTTACAACTATTCCAACCCTCCCAACATTAATCCTAAACGACCACACCATCAGTTTCAACTCCTCCGTTAAAAACCTAGGCATTACCATTGATCAAAACCTTTCCTGGAAACCCCCTGTCACCCAAATAACCCGACGATCAATTATTCCATCGATCTCGGCATCTCCTTACACAATCTACCCGGAAGCTTCTCGTATCATCCCTCATCTTCCCCCACTCTACTACTGTAGTATTGTATACGGGGGCCTTTCGGAAATGCTGGAGGGCCGCTTAAAAAGAATAATGAAGTGCGCTTTATGATTTGTCCTTGGTACTCCGAGGCGATCCCGGTTGCCATATCACTATGATGAGTTAAAGTGGCTCTTCCCTCCCATTCGCAGACATTATTTCCTTAGTGCTTTTCTATACCAATTCATTTACTCGCAACACCCTTCGTATATCTATAGTCTCCTCCAATTCAAATCCTCTGTCCAGCACCACAAAACAAGATCCCCCCTTTCCGATCTCTACATTCTTTCCCACAGAACTAAGGCATTCGAGCGTTCCTTCCTCGCCCGCTCCACCACTGTGTGGAACTCAATCCCTCCGTCCCTCCGCCATTCTTCTTCACTAGCTTTATTTAAATCCCTGCTTTTCCTTCATCTCTTAGCATCCCAAAAAGACTCTCTCCAGCCAATTCAATCTTCCGCTTGAATAAACTAGTATCGAATACTACGTGTTTTGTTTATTTTTTCAACAACAAAGAAGATACAGAATTTGTAAATACTTTATCGCATGCTATGCCATTCATTCATTTTATTTAGAAATTTCGTTATTAACTATTGTATTAATGTTATTTATCATTATTGAGTTAATATCAATATATTTATTTTCGACAATTAGTTAAAACCCTGGCAAGTTTCCTACTTCGTATTTTATTTTTCTCTATTTCTATTTTATTATGTTTTGTCATTCTTGATTACTTCATGATTTGTATTATTATGTAGCCTTCTGGCCAGATGAATATCATGTTTATTTTATTTGTTAATTATTGTTATTCTAAAGGGACTTGCTCCCAGTATAAAGTTTGTTTTCTATTATATTACATATTCAATAAAGGAATTAACTAATAATAATAAAAAAATACTACATTAGTGGAATTTTATATTGTGAAATTTTTATGTAGAAAATTATGTATTTAGGCTGACGACACTACAAACCAAAAAGTTCTGTTTTAATAATTTTTTTAATCACATATTCACTGTAAAATTTGAAATCGTACTGAGCTTCTTACACGGCATTATTTATTATAGATTTAACTGCATGCTGCTTCAGGTAAATGTACAGAAATTTGAAAAATCTGGAATCATTATACTAATAGTAGGTTCACATAAGCGAAAGGCTGGAAAATAGCGATGAAATGTTTTTCAATAGTTACCGACTATTTAGCTCTATAAACAAGGAAGTAGAAGATAGATAAGTCAATGGTACCAGTATTTATAAACTAACAAATAATACCGAAGTAACCAGTATTAGTGTTAGTGTTCAAAAAAAGGGCATGAAATTGATTATTTAAAAAAATATTGCCTTAACTGAAATTATTAATTCTTCTCTTTATTTAGTTGAACGAGTATAAAGTTTAATTGGCATTTATATATTTTTTTAATTACAAACATTAATTCTATATCTCCAAAATAAAAAAATGAAAGTTTCTTGAATCATTTTTTTATAATTTATTAGTTAGTTGTTTTAATTTTAAATATTTTTATTTTGAAGAGAAAAGATATGCCCCCGGCCAGGATTCGAACCCGGGTCCTCTGTCTTACCGTGACAGGACTCTACCAACTAAGCTACCGGAGTTGATACCGGCTGGGGGCAAATCTTTTCTCTTATCTGATCCCATGTCCCCGTGTTCTCGCAAGTTTTGCGATTTATACACGAGAACGAATGTTCTTTGAACATTACTTTAATTTTAGGAACTTGTTGACATACGTCATATTACTATTTATAATTTATTAGTTAGTTGTTTTAATTAAAATTTTTTTTTTGAAGAGAAAAGATATGCCGGGATTCGAACCCGGGTCCTGTCTCTTACCGTTACAGGACTCTACCAACTAAGCTACCGGAGTTGAAACCAGCCGGGGTATAGTAATATGACGTATGTCAACAAGTTCCTAAAATTAAAGTAATGTTCAAAGACCATTCGTTCTCGTGTATACATCGCAAAACTTGCGAGAACACGGGGACATGGGATCAGATAAGAGAAAGGATTTTTCCCCGGCCGGTATCAACTCCGGTAGCTTAGTTGGTAGAGTCCTGTCACGGTAAGACAGAGGACCCGGGTTCGAATCCTGTCTGGGGGCATATCTTTTCTCTTCAAAATAAAAAATTTCTTGAATCAAGTTTGTAGCCGATCTTCATAATGGACTTAAACGGTTGGAATGAAATATTTAATTAATATACTTCATAAAACCAGATAGTATTCATTTAAAATTTATTATTTAATTTTCTTATTTTCGGGTATAATGTAATTGTTATCAATTAACAGTCCCGCACTAACGCCATCTTACGGATTCCATGTTAACTAACTTCTTAATAACTAAATAAAAACTTTAATTTCCTACTTATTAGGATTATAAATGCTTTTATTATATATTATTTAAAATTATTGATGTTGATCACATCTACCTGTCTGGGGTATTTATAATAATACTATATATTTCTATATTGTTGCTAAGGTTTATTGTATTATCAATTTATTATTAAAGCAGTAATAATTATAAAACTTTCACTGAATAGGATCCCCTAGGATCCAGGCAGCTCTAATCAAAGTTGTCATAATAAAATTACAATAAGGCGTAGATTCCACTTATAAGTGTCCGTTTGGTTTGGTTTCCCTTTAGCGTTCATGGAGTAAATAGAAATGATAATTTTAACAATCCAGATGATTACAATTTTTTGAGTTGAATTTCTAGTAGTTAGTTACCGCGAAGTCAAAAGATAGGAGTAAATTGATAACGCGGCAGTCTTTTTTCTAAATACCTGCAGGCTTTTTTCTAAATTTGCTACCCTGGGTGCAAAACAGAGTATTTGTAACAAATCGTTGTAAAAATTATTTACTGGGACTTATTTAATGAAAATGTACAAATAAACAATACCATATATTTCTCAAAAATCTGTCAAGTTATCTCAAGTTATCAAAATCTGATTTTTTTTTATCTTTACTTTATGCTTTACTGATTTCACTTCGCACCTATCGCGTTTCAGGTAGCAGAAGAATTACCGTTTCAGATTTAAACTGGTCATTCTTATACGCGGATACTGTTGCTCTATCAAGTGCTAACCAATGATCGGTCCAAATTTTAAATCCTTGGAATAGTTCTTGTTAAAGTTGTATCGTTTATAATTTTTTTAATTTCTGTCCTTCCTGCAGTATGTTGGCTCATTCGAACAGCAAACATCAAAACGAAAAAAGAAAATGTACGGTTACTCTTCAGCATTTAATGGCTTCATCAATTCTCTAGTTTTGTTATTTATATCTCTTTCACTCAATTACTCATCTCTCGCTCATTGCTGCTTTCTTCTAGCCCAATTACAAAGTTTAATAGAATAATTGAACCTCTGTTAGAAAATATATTTACATAAAAGTATCCTTTTCCATTTTTGCTTAAAGTTGGGTTTGAAATATTACTTGATCGGCTCGCATTAAAATATTTTACTATTCTTACCTTCCCCCTGAAACTCCTCCAAGAATAAATATCTGAATTCTGACTCGAGCACCCTTCATTAATGTTGTGTAATGACATCTTAGTCATTTCCTTTAGCCTTCTAGACGAGAATGGTTCTCGCAATAATCACCTAGGGGCAAAAAGAATTATGTTTAAATTAAAATATATCTTCTATGAATGTATATACAACGTGGGGAAGGCAAGAGGCGACGTAGATTTTAAGTCGAACAGTTATAACAATATTTTATTTTATTTTTTATTAATTGTTTTAATTTTTAAATATTTTTATTTGAAAAGAAAAGATATGTCGAGGGCCGGGACTCGAACCCGGGTCGCCCACGTCACTAGCGTGGTGCTCTCTCAACTGAGCTATCCTGGCTCGCCTCTCGGTCAGACATATCCTTTCTTTTCACTGATCCCATATCCCCGTGTCCTCGCATTATTTCCCGGGTTCAGTTATAACAATATTTTTAATAAACTACGTTTTGTTCATTTAATAAATTATTTTAATGTTAAAATAAACCTGAAGTTTCTTAAATATCACTGTCCACCTTTGAAACTTGCCTGTACATTCGCCCCTCTTAAATGATTCAGAATTGAAGAGCATCTATAAAGAAGTAAAAAAAAAAAAATGATGATATGAAGTCTAAAAAGATGTAAAATAAAAATAAAGAAAAAATAAACAAATTTTTCTTTTAAGAAAACTTCGAAATTATTTTTGAAGTAAGAATAAGCAAGAAACTCCCGTAACATATTTTATATTCAACGACGACTAACTAAATTTAATTTATTTTATTTTATTTGTTATTGATTGTATTAATTTTTAACTTTAAAATTTTTAACTTTTTCAAATAAAAATATTTTAATTTAATTTAATTTAAAATTAAGAACATAAAGAATATTTCTTCTTCTTTACCCAGTGCTAAGGTCTATTAAGGACCTAGGCCTCTTCCATAATTTTTATCCACTTGGACAGATCTTCCGCTCCCACCCCCAGGAGCTTAAGGTCTGCTTCCACATCAACCAACCATCGCAGTATAGGCAAGAGACAGGCCTTCTTTCCCCATCTGGGCGTCCCTCCATGATCACTTTAGTGAGTCTTTTTTATTACTTCTATGAACGTGGCCCAAACATCTTAATCTTGCTTTTTTAGAACAAGACCCTATATCAGGTTCTCTATTAATGTCCTTAAGTTTCTTGATTCTTTTTGATACAGGAACGATTTCTTTCTTTGGTTGGGCATATGCTCTTCAAAGAATCTTTCCCTCGCAAGTACTCAATATTCTGTCTTATTGCTTGGTTAGGGTCCCCATCTCACCACCATACGTAACAAATGGGCGAAGTACCGTCTTATATTTCCTTATGTTAAGGCTTCGAGGAATATCTCTATTTTGGAACACATTTCTGAGGGACCAATAACATCTATTATCGTTCTGCCTCTTCCTCTTTCTCCACCTTGCCGTCCTTCCAACGCCTGTTTTGGGAGCCTTTTTCTATTCATCTGATGTACGTGGCTCAAATTATATTCTTTCTTTTTTGATACCATACGCTATATCAGGTTCTTCATATACAAGTATGTCCTTAAGTTCATTTGATACGGAAACAATTTCCTTCATTTGCTGGGCTACGCACTATTCTAAGAATCTCTCCCTCTCAAGTACTCAATAATCTCTCGTTAGGGTCCACACCTCACCATTAAACATGACAACTGGACGAACTGCCGTCTTATATACCCTTCTTTTGAGGCTTCTGGGTATAGCTCCATTTTGGAACACTTTTGTAAAGGACCAACAATAATTGTTACAGTTCTAAATTATATTCTTTAAATTTAAATATTATTTATAATATTTAAATTTCAAGTTTGTTATCTTCGGCTACAATTGTGCCAAGATGATTAATTTTTTTTAAGATTTTCCAAATTATACCCTCTTCCTAGGTGATCTCAACTGATCATCTTTAACTACAAGTAGGACAATTGTGTTTCATACTAATTACGGTGACCATTATTATCCAATACAATTATACTAAAACCCTAACTGAACTTATTTAACTTAACTACTTATTTAATTTCTACAAATGGTGATTTCCGATGCCTCTAGTAAAGAAAAATAATGTTTAGGAGTCAGAAGGATGCGGCGTTGCACTTGAACAGATGTTATGGTAGGGATGGAAATATGTGATTAATAATTACAAAAAATCCTCGATCGACTGGCACTCGGAACTTCAATATTGCCGTCATTAAAAGGATATTAATCTAGGAATGGCGCAAATAAAATTTCCGGTGAAAGTTAGTAGGTTAATAATATTTTTTTCTTTTTCTTGATGGGTTTGACCTTAAGTTTTTATGTAATTTGACATACTGTGATAAATTGGCTTTTATTAGGGGGTGGATGATGAAGGAATAGTATTCAAAAATAAACTTATTACCAATCGCTCCTTTCTCTGCCTCAATGCTTTTAGGGGAGAATCTTTCGCCTCTAGGGAAATGTGATACTGACAAAGTATCGAAACCGACACTCATTCGAGAAAATGGATCCAATATTCTGCACTTTTAATGTATTGAATTAATGGTGCCTTAGTAAAACTATTGGATATCGAAGGGAATTTTTTTTTCTAGTTACATAAAATATATTATCTCCAGATAAAATAATAGAAAAGTACTTCCGTAGACAAGGGCGGATCCATGATTTTTCTCTGGAGGGGGGCACAACGGCCAGACGGGAAAAAAAATCAACAATAACTTACAAATAAACTTGAGGTATATATAGAAAGATTTCTAGGGTTTATTAAAATATCAAAACAATGGTTTTACTCATGTTCTTTCTTTTATTTTAAAAACTATGTTCATGTGATTGCCTATAATTATGTACTATAACGGATCCAAAGTATACAAAAAAATGTCTGTAGGGCCGGTTCTCGTGCCCCCCCCCTAAATCCACCTTGAACGTAGATACTGTAGGTATTCTAGTCACTCTATAACCTGTACTAGTTATAACCAAAATAACTGACCTTAATGGCACGCATTGACAGGTACATCAGCCTAATCATGACCTCATCTACATGCTGGAGTAGAATATTTTAGCAAATTAAGTTGTCATCTTTGAACACAAAGACCTGACTTCGTACAGGTCTAATTACTCATCGTGATTAGTCTTGGGTAAGCAAAATTTAGGACCCCCCACTGTAGCATCTTCCGATTAGCTATAGCAACATAAAGTGACGTCAAACGAATCAAACTATCAACTACTAAATTATTGATTTGTATCTTATAGATAAAATAGAATCGTACTGTATCGTTTACGTATATGCAAGACTATGCAAATCGATTGTCGATAAGAGGTCTTTCAGCCACCCATTCTTCGGTATTTTAAAGGACCATTAAAAACAAATCAGATATACGGGTGACTAGCAAAAGTGACATATAACGGCTAAATATTACAATAGCCATATGGAAGTCGCCTGTAGATGTTCTTAACAAGTTGGTCAGTAAAAGCCAATTGTAAAAGAAAACAATGTAATAAATGTATTATAGTTTTTATGGCTGCCAACAATTCGGCTTAAGCCGTTTATTAAAGAATTTGGGCTGACTTAAGAATTGTTAGTTCAAGGAAATCTATGAGGTAATAAGCGAATATCTCATCAATAGCTTCAAAGTATAAAAAAGAAGTAATGTATAACAACACCTATCTGTGTCAGGTACTCCCTAATGCAAATTATTCATGGAATGGCAATATTAAATACAACCATAGCAGCATAAACAATACCTAGATAGCCCTTTTCCCTTTTGTGATTAATGTGCCACTTGTTTACATCCAACGTAGCTCTGACATGCTTATGGGAGTGGCTTAGAAGATATATTGAACTTAACACTTTAATAAGTAAATATAGTAAACCTTTATGTGATCGTGTGTCAGAGGGAAAAAGTAAAAAGAAAACAGAGACTGTTAAGAAGGAGTGGTTATGAGTAGGAAACCCAGAAGTAATGCAATTCCACTATTCACTTAGAATAAGCCCTTCATCCAGATCAACGCAAAATATATCTTGTTACAGTATGGCACCAGCGTATTTGAAAATAATCAAACGTTTTGTTAACAGAGGTATGCTAGGGTAGGGCGAAGAGAGTGGGAACCCTAGGACAAACCTAAGGTATGGTCTAAATTTCCAATAATAATTTTTTTCATATTTATTAGGCTATGAATAGAAAATAATTTATTTCCATCTGGTACAAAAACATGTGTTTTTGACTCAATTAATTAACACCAAAGTACGGCATATCACCCAATCCGTTACAAACTAGACTAAAATGCAGAAAAGTATCCCTAGATAACTAGCAACAAAGATGACAACTTGTCTTCTGTTGACTACCTGACTTCGTACAGGCTCGGGGCCCCCATTTTACGTCCCTTCCGAGGGACTTCAAGGGACTTGTATTAATTTACAATCTTTACATATTGTATCTAAATACAAGAAACCGCTGGACGCTTCAGGCTAATTCAACACTTACTAGACAAACGCTCTAAGCTCCCAATTAATTACAAAAGATTCATCTATATGACCATCATACGACCTGTTTGGACATACGGAGTAGAGCTTTGGGGCTCCACTAAGCCATCGAATTCTTCTCGTATCCAATTCCTACAATCTAAAATCCTTCGTAAAATCCTCAATGCTCCTTATTTTGTTAAGAATAATGTCATCCATATTGACCTTAATGTCCCATTTGTTGCTGATTTGGCCCGAACCCGGTATCTATCCTTTCATAACAAACTTCATTTCCACTCAAACCTAGTTTCCTCTTCAATTCCCGATAATCCTCCGAGGCGTCTGAAAAGAAGATGTCCCCGTAACCTTCTTAGTTGAACTTGTGATTTGAGTACTACCAGTGGGTAGTTTCTCTACTTGTCATTTTCACATGTCATTATGTATCACTTAGCCTATTTACTTGATGTATAATTGTAATATAGTTGTAAATATCAATAAATAATTAGATAAATAGATAGATTAATTTTCGGAACTGGGACTGACGGGAAATATATTTGTTAACATTGCGTTCAATGTTACAGTTTTGCTTATGGATGGTGCTTTAAAATTTTCTTCGCAGATATGACAGCGCACTTCTTAACAAAGCAAGAACCCAAGTAAAGGTTGTATAGAAGCGTGCCTTATTAGAATTAATAAAGTTCATAATAATTATGAAATTAGCTGAGTGAATTGTGACACGAATCACGTATCTAGACGTACTTCGATGTAAGGTCACCCACATCTGCAAGCACGCGATATGAATATCTAGTTCAGAATCGTGTACATTAAGTCTATTTTTATACAGGCGATACACACTGCATTATATTACCAACGAGTCGACAAAAGAATAAAAACGGAGAGGTCGCAGTGTTATCAAGATTTATATAAATAGGATGGGTTATCTGCCCAACACTGGCTACATAATTTATGAGACGTCGGGGATATAATGAGAGAAAAAGATTATTGGAGACGTGTTTGGGTCCTGTTGTGCAACAGACTGACGCAAAGCCGTGCCCGGTGACCCGGTACTGATACCGATATCGTACTTGTTAGATAATTGACATCTCTCAACTAACGAATTCACAGTTCACTGAAGGACTATTATCTCAGAGCCGGTAATTAACTTGGGATGGTTGGGTCTTAGTCATGTCTTTATCTGACGGTGTCAGAGAGCTTGGACCGAAGTCGATGTATCGTTCGATAGAACCAACTAATCGATTCTACCTTGTGTCTAAGAATTTAGAGTGAGGAAGTTATTTTTCCATCTTTTCCATCTATATTCATGATTCCTAAAAGCACGAAACTATCTACCTACTATTTATTACCATCCTCATAAATACTTTCTTTATCATTTACTATCAGTCTCTTACATTGCTTGGAGCTGGTTCAATGTCCACAAAGAAGAGTCGGAGGAGTTCTTTCGACCTAGGTTGTAAAACGTTAGGGATAAGGACGATGAATCCTTTTCTCTCTAAAACATATGGGGTAACTAATGATTGTTTCTAAATACAAATCTGCAGGGTTTTTTTTCTTTAGGTTCATAGGCCAATATTAATAAAGCTTAGTGAACCCGAAGCCTCGATACAGATACCACCAATAAATACAAACTTCCATCCACGAACCACTACCCAAACCCAAAACCGCTAAATCACTTAACGCAATCCTCCCACCGACGCCTCGGTCTACTTCACAGATGTTTACCAGTCGGCTCAGCGCTTGTTAAATGTGCCGTAATTCGTTCTTTACAAAGCCGAACAACACTAATAGTCAATCTCAACCTTCGGGACGCTATTGTTTTAAATATATTGACCGGGTGCATGCTCTGCAATTCTTCGGCGTACAATCTCTGAAATTCTCCAGTGCTCTCGGACTATTTCAATGAAACAGAAAAATGAGAGGCTTACGTATTTACTTAGAATTGATGATTCACTAATTACATGTTTGTCGGATACAAATGAATGCACGTGAAAGGCCCTTCCGGATATTATATTCCGGTATCTCTCCTACTTGATCTACCTTTCTTCTCTTTAGACTGAAATTGATTTTTCCTGCCGTTTTCTCAGTCCAAGAGGAATCCTGTCTGGTCTATTTTCCTATTTCGAAATTTTTAATAAAACAAATATAATACTTCCATATAGAAGTATTGATGTTCAATCATATTTTTGGGAACTACGTTTTATTATATATAAGTGATTCCTGATATACATTTTCTAGCTATTTATCAGCAAAAATGGTTACCATTAACATTTATTCCCTCGCTACGTGTTCGATATCGATAATTAATTGATTCTTAATACAAGTATGATAAAAACTTGATTTTATCTTAAAGTTCGTATATTTTAAGATAAAATCAATAAATCCTTATAGACTATAAAATTATTGAATTATGACTTCTATCCCTTGGTTTTTCTCTTCCCCAAAAAATGGTAATTACATAAATCATATTCCTGAACTTAAGTTAATAACCTCATTTTTTATTTGTATACGAAATAACTAAAGTGGTATTATTAAAACTAAACCTTTTCGAATGAAACGATTGCTTTCGGAATGAACAAACATCTTTCCAAATTTTGGGCAGATGTTAACCCAAACCAGTTGCTAACAGTTTAATTCGATTGCTCCTCTAGACAAGACAGCGCAACAGCGATTCCAAGGCGCGACCTGAGGTAACTGCGTAATCATCTCAGGTAATCGCCTACTCCGGGGCTTTCGGGAACCATTCGGTTATTATTAGGGCGGTTACAGCCGAACCCAGAATCCTCATGACCTGGAAAGATTAAACTCTTTCCAAAGATACCATGATGATAGTGGAGCGGCAAACACATGTGTACGCTGAATAAAGATCAAGGAGATACTGTATAATGCCACTGATGTTCAAAACCTGAAAGATGATGGAGAAATATCCGTGAATTCATAGCAGTAATCTAAGAAAAAAAAACATGTAACATTGTTATGACAATTAAATACCTAATAATATTAAAATTGGACAAAAAAGTATTATATCCAAAATAGTAAATGCACAAACAAAATCTAACGAGTTAATAATATTAAATAAAGAAAAATATTAAAGAATTAGAAATAAAATAATATTATATAAAAATAGTAATACAAAAATCTGAAAAAATAATTCCTGCTTTTGCTTGAATTATTCAGGTTTATCTATCTATCATATTTTAACTCTTAAGATAGACGTAAATACCTGGATTATATACTCTTTTAATTTTAAATATTTATTGTCCTTAAGGATTCTCTCTCCTTAAAACGCATTGAACGTCCATAATGCACTGTGCATTACGACATGCATTTATAAAAATGTACTTAGGTTAAACAAAAATGATTTTAATCTATGATTTTTTAACTACATATTTCAAAAGTAAACAGTCTAGTCATAAACTTTTGAAATAATGTACACGGGCTAAATTATAAAATATTTACAAAAATATATTTAAAAATTATTACCTGTACTAATAATGAAATATATTTTTTAAAATGTATTCTAATTTTTTGCATGTAAATATTTTATAGCATCCCATGTAAATATGTACATCCCCCAACAATCTGAATTGAAAAAAAAAAATTAAATTATAGAAGTTCATATTTAAAGTTATTCTAATTTCAACTTTCTTAATACTTCCTCATTATAAAAAAACTTTTAAAAAATCATTACACCATTTCGTATTAAGAATGTATTGATGGGTTTTAAAGAAAAGGTTTTAAAAATTTAGAAAAATAAAATCTAACAAATTAGAAAACTCTCTGCTACTCTACCGAAGTTAGTGAGTATTAGTTATTAGATATGAATAGTTAATCGCAACATAATAAACATAATAATAAACAAATAGTATACGATTGCTTACAGTTATTCTAAAAGGTTTAAACTTTAAGAGAATAAATGTAATTCAATTCTAATTGAAGCTTATATACTCTTATTAGTTTTGTACAACTTTATTTTTCAATGATTCCATAATTACATCTATATCTGGCAAGGCAAAAGTATGCACAAGCATGTAGCCATGATTCAGAGAGGGCCAACAATTTCACATTCAGACTACATTGTGTCCTAGTTTGATTTTGAGAAGGAGTCACCTCGTTTGTTATTCAAAAGTGATTACAAATATTCTAAGCATACATATTGATTAAAGTAAAATTTATAATGCAGAGGACTTCTAAACACCATGGCTACGTGCCAATTCATTGTAGTATCATATAGTATCAGAATTATGTCAATAGAATTCCGAAGAAGATTAATTACTGTAAAATCGGTCACTAAAGAGGAAAATCCTAAACTCAAATAATCAAAATAGCATTTCATTTTATTTATTTATTTTTATGCTCAACTTGCCACACAATTTTTAAAAGGGAAAATAGTTATACTTGCTAACTGAAAGTTTGTACACTATAAAATATGATGATTGAAGCTAATTGGTTTGGTCACGGGAAGATGAGATACGTCTAAAGTGTTTTTTATTTAATATTTTTTTAAATTTTTATAAAAAATTTCAAGACCAATTTAAATTGAGAATAAGGACATGAATTAAATTGTAAGTCATAATACAAAGGTAAAAGATGATGAGCATTTGCTCTTTTGAAAGATTAAAAGAAACAAATACATGAAAAGATAAAAATGAAAGAATACAAATAAAAAATAATGAGATATTTTTTTTTACTTAGTTCAGCACCAATCTAACATAAAACATTGGGAAATCCACTTCAATATGTTCGAGATAAGCTAGCATAGACACTAAAATTATATAACTATTGCGAATTATTGAGTTACGATTATACAGTAGTATTGCCCATTTCTGAAGAACAGTGATAACTCTCACAAAAGGCCAGAGATCGGCTGATATGAAGATGTTATAAAAATTTTACGATAAAAAAGAAAAATGGTGCAATATACCTTGGGCTCCTATCATTTATATTTTACTGCAGCCAAGAAAAAAATTATTTCCTTTTCAAAATTATTGTTATTTTATAATTTTTTTTTTACTGCATCAAGAGACAAGGGTGAAGCCTTGATTAAAATTGCGGATGCAGATAAGATAATTAAAGAGCTGAATACCTATCTGTTGTTTTAATGAATTCCAATCTAATTGTTTAAACGAATTGCGCAATGGTTCCTAAATTATTCATGTTTGTCACTAACACATTACTCCTAAGAATAACGGATTCTACTATTAGATATCTCAACAGAATCGTGACAAATAGGTTAACTGTAACATTACAACCCATGAAGAGGCTTGGGTTCAGTACGGTATAGAGACTGACAGATTGTAGGTCCCTTTATTAAGGGTGATTAGGTCGTCAGGACTTTATATCATATGCGTATGAGGATGAGAATGGATAAAAATAGAATACAAATTTAAAATCCATTTCAATCAATGAGCGAAGAGATATTTTTGTTGGTTAATTATTTTTTTTAAATAATTTATTTAATGAAATTTACAACTGTATTAAAATAATAGAACAAGTAAGTATACCGATTTATTCTTAAATTTAGAAATATTATGTAATTCTCAATTGGGATATTGATAAATAAAGGTTGAAGAGTTGAATATTGAACAAAATTAATAGCCATTAGATTAAACTTTTGCAATAAGATTACTGAAAGGGACGTGCTATGCATCGTATAGCTTACGTTGAACTCAGAAGCATTTATTTTATCAAGGAGAAGTTTTTTTTTGTTCTTGTTATTGATAAAACATAATGACGATAAGTAAAAATATAAAACAATGCACAACAAAAATCATAAAAGATCCAGTATGTAAGGACTATGAAGTAAAATTATCTATATTCACAAAAACATCTGTAATTTTTACTAAACAATATATTGTTTGTGAGACAAGCTTAGTATCCTGCATTATTCATTTTTGGACGGTCTGTATATCAAAATTTGAATATTTTATTTGCATATATTTGGATATAGATGAATATAATAAAATTTAAAAAACTTGACCTTACAAAAAAAATATCGATTTGTAGAAATTCAAACGTTTTATGTATTGCTTTTATTTTGCCTTGTTCTTTCAAGAATTGTGGTGGTTTATTTTCATTATCTTGTTTGAGTAATTCTCTAGGATATTCCTTGTAAGTAATAGGATTTATCAATGTAAAACTTTAAAGCCTTAAATATTATCTATAGTTATATAGTTATATAGTTATTTATTATATATTAAATGTATATGTATATTTATTAAATATTAAATGTACATATAATATTTAAAAACATATTAATCTAATTATATACGTTACTTGATTAGCCATACAGGGATAAATTTTTCTTTAAAAAAAAATCTCCTTATAAGTAGGAAAACACTAGGTTATGTATAAGGATTCTATACAACAAAATCACTTGGTTGGCAAGGTAATAACCGTAATAAATAGATATTATAAAATTACAAAAACAAAAAAAACCTAAACGATGCTTCACAGGAATTTTTAGCATTAATCAAATTCAGGAGATTTTTATCAAATGTTAATAAACATCACTTATTAAATTATTACAAAAAATCTGTTTACGAAAGGATCACAGAGAAGAAAGATTTTTTATTTACATTTTTTACTAACACACATATTTAGCAATGAAAATAGTATATTTGAGATAAGAACAATACGTATTTTTTCCCTTTGATTTATATGACAATAAAATATAAACAATGCAATCTGTATATATAAGAGTTCGTCCTGTCTGAAAAGACCACCGCAGAGCATAAGCAAACAGACTTGAAATTTGGACAGTAGGTACGTTTAATAAGGCCAACGCGCACTAAGAAAGGATTTTTGATAATTCGTCCCCTAAGAGGGTAAAAAGGGTGACAAACGTTTGTAATAAAAAAAAACGTCATTTTTAAAGCGAGCACCATAAAATTATTTATTTACCTTCTACATTAAAAATAAAGAAATTGTTTGGATTTTTTTATTTTTAGAAAATCGACCCCTAAAAGTGTAATCGTATCATGTTATCTATACTAATATTATAAATGCGAAAGTAACTCTGTCTGTCTGTTACGCTTTCACGCCTAAACTACTGAACCGATTTCAATGAAATTTGGTACAGAGATAGTCTAGAGCCGCAGAAAGGACATAGGCTACTTTTTAATGCGAAAAAGTGGTTGTTAGAGGTTTGAATCAGGGGATGAAAGTTTGTATGTAAGTTTCGTCATTTTGAAGCTAGAAGCTTGAAACTTATTTTTTAGGATTTTGATTAGATATAAATAAATATTGCATTCAAAGTTTGTAAAAATTGTACCCTTTAGGGGGTAAATGAAAAATAGGGGATGTAAGTTTGTATGGATATATGTAAGGCTTATGTGCGTACGTGGGTAAATAGGCCAAAGTGTGTCTACCCGATCGGCCAGACAAGTGAGGGCAGACTAATGTGCGAAACGCATGCGAAAATTAAATGTTTTTCAGCTGCGAATTCATTATTTTTTACTGCAAATTAATTAACACGATTTTTTGTTTTACTTGATTAATGTTCTTCGTGAAATAAAAAACAGTTTTTGGGTTAGGTTATTAAATAGTTTTTCTTTAGTTACGTCGATTTTTGTTTATTTTATTAGTCAAAAGAAGATAACTTTCGAATTAAGTTGGATGCTATTTCGTCATAATTATTTTTTGGATATTAGGTAGGTACCTAATAATGGTAACTCCTGTTGTTTATATTATAATAACAAAAAATCTCAGTACAATTTTTCGTTTTCTTAAGCTAATTTAAATAAAGTAACTAGACTTTTGTTAAGAATCATTCTTAATAAACCATTGTTTTCGTAAATTTTGTAGTTGGTTTGCGTGCCCATTTTCGGAATACGTAGTTTTCATTACCATTCTTCAATTTACTTAGATTTTACTTCCTAAAATGCGTTTTTAACCGAAATTTGTAATTTAACTATTAAAACTGAAGTTGTTAAAGTATAGACAAATCATATAAATTATTAGACTATAATATAAGGTGATGACCGAATATTCGTTATTGCAAATTAGAAATGAGGTAGTTTTAAAATACTTTAATAGCTCCGATTTCTGTTAAACTAACCATTCTTTAATTCACTTAGGTTTTACTACATAAAATACGCTTTGGGAAAATCTCTGTTTTAGCAAAAGATAGGAAAACAAAAAACGTTCTTTATAAAAATGTATTTAATGTAAGCTATTTGCAGTCAAACACTTATTTTAAGGTATATATGTATTTTATTTGCAAAGTAATTAGGCTAAAAAATTAAAAATGCTGTCCAAAGTCAATATTCCGACGAAGTCGCGGGCACAGCTAGTATATATATATTGGTGTACATTATCTTTCTTTATCTGCAGGCGATAAGCTCACAAAAGCTTGAATTCAGATTGTTAATTCTTCTAAGAAATATTAGTTTTTAAGTAGTGAATTTATTCGTTTTTTATAGACACGTTAAAAATGTAAAACCACTGTAACCTATTTAAAAATCATGTTTCTTACTGTGATTAGGTTACAGATGTGAAATAATCAAATAAAATATGTACATTATTACGTATGTAAAATAAAAAAATATATAAAAATTAAAATAAATGTACTCATAGTTGAGATTTTGTTAGGAAGAAAAAGATACTATCAGACTAAAAAAAAAAAAAAAAAAAAAAAAAAAAAAAAAAAAAAAAAAAAAAAAAAAAAAAAAGTAATACACCTGAGATGTGACATCAATTTTAACATTACGACAATTTATTTAACACCATATAATTATACTTGGGTCTTTGTCAATACAGATGGTACACTGACGTAATAATTCGTAATTCGTTTCTTAATTCGATTAAGAACCTTTAAAAATATAATCCACAATCTTCACTTATGATACGTAAACTATTACGCCTGGATTTCATCATCTCCGATTTTTTTTTTCATTTCCCAAATCGCGAGATCTCGAATGTGACATTAAATTAAAAACGATATGGGAACATTTCTTTACGAATCGAAATCCATTATACAACTCGAATTTCGAAATTTCTTATATGTAAAATTTAGATACAAAGGAATTTTTAAAACTTCCGGAGCACGCTGCCTCATATATTACGAAATTTATGAATCTATAAAAAAGACTTCTATTTCAAAATATCGGATCTGGATATATGACTTTCTACTATGGGTATTGACCTATTAATCGGCGACTCATAAAATGATTAAAATTAAAATTAGACCAGCGTATAAGTGTTACTTATTAAAAACTTGTTATTTTTACTGAATATACCAATATAAATACAAATTAAAATGCACGATTATTGAAGAAAAAGCTGTGATAAGCAATTTTCAGCAAAATCTTTTTTTCTTCCTTATTATAAGATGGGAGGCAAAAAGGAATTTGAAGTTTAACAGGTTCCAGTTTCAAGTGTATCTAGAAATTTATGTCTGTTTTCCATTGATATACAACTCCTAAGTATTTAATTTAAAAGGAATTTGTTTGTACTTAAATATGTTTTTACAACCATTTGTGTGGTGCTTAAAATATTGTATCACATCCGGGTAACTGCATGTCAAATTTTATTTAAATTCATTATAATATTTAATTTTTCTTTTAATTTTTTTATACCTATTCAATTAAAGTACCACTTCGCTAATTTAGATGTTTATCATTAGCATATGTTAATAGCAATAGAAATGTAAATCTGGTGTACATAGTTGGATAAGCTTACATTGCATTTTATACTGGCTGCCTCATACAGCAATTCTCTGCAAGTTTCCAAAATAAGAAACTCAGATACTATATAGCTAACACCGAATACATTGAAATACCTTTTTTGGACCAAAAGTTTGTAAAATAAATTTGACAAATAAAGAACAACATCCTATTCATCGAATATAGTCGAAATTTAATACAATATTTCTCTAAACATGGCGGCCTTTAATATCAAATTTAGAAATAATTCGAATATAACTAAATTATTTCTATAATAGGATGTATACCAGGCAACGAATTTCTTTCCTACTAAATTATTTCTTTTAGAAAAACTTTTGAGATATTAGTATATTACTTGTTCCGATACTACTATATAAACTTTAATCAATAAATTAATTTATAATTTTTTTTAAATATTTAATTTAATGATATTTACAACTATATAGGTATTATAACAAGTAAATGTGCTAAAATGTAGAATATGACATGAAAAACACTTGTGGAGAAACTACCCATCGGTAGCACTCCAATAAAGTTTTATAGTAGATGATCTCGAGGCCATCTTCTTTTCAGACGCCTCGGAGGGTTATCAGGAATAGTATGGGAAGCAAGGTGAGAGACTAGCGGATTCAAGTGTGTATGGAGCTTGTCATGGAAGGATAGGTATCTAGTTTGGGCCAAATCAGTAACATATGGGATATTATGATCATGATGGATGAGTTTGTTTGTAACATAATAAGGAGCATTGAGGATTTTACGAAGGATTTTGGATTGTAAGGATTGGATACGAGATAAATTGGATGGTTTAGTAGAGCCCCAAAGCTCAACTCCGTATGTCCAAATAGGTCTGATAACTGTCATGTAAATGAGTCTTTTGTAATTAATTGGGAGCTTAGATCGTTTGCCCAGTAAATGTTGAAGTAGGAGAAAACGTCGAGCAGTTTCTTGTCTTTTCAGTCTTGTATGAGGATTCCAAGTGAGACGTTTATCCAGATGGAGTCCTAGGTAACGTATCTGTTCGACAGGGTTCAGTGGAATATTATTAAAGGATACAATTTATAATTTTAATACAATTTTTTATTGAAATCACTTATTATCTACAAGTAACTTCCATTAACAGGTACAAGAAAAAAAAAGGAAAATACAATAAAAACCTTACAAAAGCATAATCTGAGCTTTCTTGTGTTCTTTTCAGTAAATCCGAGTATAGATGTATAAACGATCATAAGCACAGACGTGGGGAAGAAACTAGTCCAAAAAGATTCAAGCATGGCGAATATGGAGTTCGATTGAAGCTGAATAACGAACAGTTTTTCGATACTAATATTTACTTTACTTCTTATCACGTAGTGAAAATGGCAGAAAAGGGGATATATTTAGCACACCTTACGTTAAAATCGATGTATACAAATATATTTAAAAAAATAATCTATACCACTACGACCCAGGAAAAATCTTGTGCTGGTACTTGGTGGTGACTGCACTATGTCTAACGGTTGTGCAGGAAGGTGATTTGTCCGAGATTACATTTAACCACCAGGTTATCCTTACTTTATAGAGGCTGGGTAACAGGATTGAATAAATTATCTGCCACAGGCGTTTTTGAACCCAGGACCGCCGGCAAAAGAACTCGGAGCACTACCACTCCCAACACTGTAACTTTGTATCACAATTAGGTTCTATTTAAGAGGAAAACTAGAAATTGAATCAGTTGAACAATGGTCTTCAACAAGAGAAGAGCTTCGTATTTAACCATAATTCAAAGTTTCACCGTCGGTATGTCTTCTTACGATACAATATTTAAATTAGAGATTAGAAAAGAGGAGAGTTTAATGAAACAAAATGTATTAGTTTGACAAAGAATGGTGCGAGCTAATGGTGTGAACAAGAAGGCGTATCTGAAAGACCTTGGCAGAGAAAGCCGGCACCAAGAACAATAGGGACAACTGTCAACTCACACGGGCCAAATTGAAAGATCACAATAGAAATTTTCTCTGTTCCCTGATTTTCACACACACCCTTTAGAGTAATATCCCAATTTACGAATAACCTAGCAATATCCCAAATTACCAAGGACCTGGGGTAAAGGTCTATAAGAATATATATTTTTAATAATTATAGTAGTATACTTGCATGTTTCTACATAAGTGCACCACTGGTTCATATCAGTGTCAATCATGTAGCGGAAAAAATGACACGGGCCTTGCTTTAGCTCCCACACACGGGATATGATGAAGGTTCAAGAATCCTCAGACCGACTATTCAGGACCTATATTCGGTATATTCTGAATATAAGTTAAAGATACGTTACATGTAACTTGGGGGTCGTTAAGGAGGCTATCTTGGCAATCTTGTAACTGCATCAAAGCAAGTTCGAATCCATCTTGACCTTCCTACACTGGTTAGAAAGGTTGGTAATCTGTATTAATAACCCTATTCCCTTTAACGGTAGTAGGGCATTAAACCCCAATAATAAACAAAATATATTCTCATGGGTTCTTAGAGCGTTTGTCCGGTAAGTGTTGAAGTAGCCTGAAACGGGGGGTAGTTTCTCATATTTTCAGTCTAGAATGAGGATTCCAAGTTAAGCGATAGTCCAAGATGTAAGTCAGTGGGACATTACTAAAGGATAATACCGATATTATGGAAGTCATTGATTTAAGACGAAGGGTAAAGTTGATCTGGCGGGATTTGTGGGAATCAACGAAACCTCATGGATATCTTTCATATTTTATAAACACCTAATCTAATAAATTAACTTAAAAATATCCGTGGCATTCAAATCGTGTGGTAACCATAAACAATATGGATTCAATAATACTAGTTACACATTTACATTTTGCGGTAGAAACGTACCATCTAAAAGAAAAGAAATTTAAAAGAGAAAATTATGAACTATTTACAGTTAATTGTTTAGGGATACAAATATCTTTCAAAAACCAAATTATACAAACAACTCTTTCCTTGAATAACATCAAATTTTTCTTTAATGAATAATAACTTTCAGGCATAACATCTCCATTCTCTTTCATAACATTTAATCGCAAGACTGTTTTCCTCTTTTTGTTTTTGTTGATCTCCGTGGCCAAGGACATCCCCTCCCGTACACACATCAGGATATACCAGGGATCTCTGACATTAGTTGGAGTGGATGGATGGAATGGCAACAAGGACGAACTATGTATATATCAGGGTGTGTATATATCTATACATATATATATATATATATATATATATATATATATATATATATATATATATATATATAGAGAGAGAGAGAGAGAGTGAGAGAGAGAGAGAGAGTGAGTGAGAGAGTGGAGGGGGGGAGATATTTTATAAAACTTTACGCAGATCTTTTGTTTGCAAGCTGCTCATCCGGTTCAACTTTAACCAAGCTGATAATCTCGTTCCAATGAGATGAAATTATATGATATATAAATAAGGAAATGTTAAGAAATGATAGTTGTAGTAACCCAATCAGCAAAGACCGAAAAATTCCTCTCCGAACAACTGACTATTATGAGGAATTGATCTCTCGTTCGCGGGCCGGTTGTAGAGAAAAGGGCTTCCTCTTGAGACTAATTGCTACACCCAACATGTGCTACTAACTGCCGGCCTTCGGTATCTCATAGTCATTTAGCATATTGCTATATTAAGAACTGCTGTATCGTCGGAGCGAGTAGATATAGAGCTCCTGAAATGTAAAGAAAGGTTGCTACTTGATTATAGAAGGAAATAAACAAACTCTTTCATTTGGGACGAAATGTACCTTTCCCTTAACCTCTCTCACACACACACAATTATCCCACCCAACAATCCACGTGTAACTCGAAATTGATCTGGTATAGGGGAGCAGGGCCTACAGATTAAAATATCAAAATTTGTGATCTATGTGGTGGTACACATTAGACAGATTGCATTCTCAATGTTTTCTTGGCACACCTCACGTTAGCTATTGTTCTCGCTTCGTCATCTCTTTGATCAGTTGTTATTGATAACAGGCGGGAACAAAGTGTATTGTGTCAATTGAATCAGGCGCAAATACAGCTAATCTAAACTGCGCAAAAAAATATGAATATGGCTAATTTTGAGGTATTTACTTTGCCTAGTATTTATATATTATTTTATTATTAACTGCATTAAAATTTAGTAGACATTTTTACTGAAGAAAATTATAATTACGATATTTTGAAAAATAAAAAAATAAAATATGATATTGCATATTTTTTTTTTTCTGAATACAGTAAATGTCCTCTATCAGCCAGAACCTGTATAAACATACTGTTAATAATGTTGTAATTAGTTTCTTGAGGAATTTTAATTCATAATTGTTGCAATGCTGCATTAAATTGTTGAATGCAAACTGGCAGCGGATGGTAATTGAAAAGTCTTCTTTGAAACGCATCCCACGTGTGTTCCTTAGGATTGAGGTCGGGAGACAATGGGATGAGAAACAGGAGGGGAATTTATATTTTTTGCTAAAATTTTATGAAAAATTCTCACTCTACGAGGTCGAGCGTTGTGATCAAGAAAGAGATAATGACTGCCATTCAGATCCCTGGTTTGAGGGACGAATTTCTCAATAATTTACTGTGGGTAATGGACTGCAGTGATGATACCTTCCATAATCTGGTTCGTCCTAATGTTAAATTCCAACCCAGATAATTACTTCTCCTCCACCACACTACACAACTACGTGAGCATGATACGGACCATAGTACGCAAGTCTTTTGGACTACTGGTAGCGGGGTGTTGCTGCAGGCAGTCTCAAGGCAGCATAAAGAATCGTTTTTGATAAAGGCCTAACCCAAATTCTTTGAACTGGATTGAAGAACTAGCAAGCACTGTGGAAAGGGTCTGGAACCGATATTCCTTCTTTGCATAGTAATGCGCTCCGATCCAATAGCTGGCCTGCCATTAGCTCTCCCAGTCTCTCGTAATCAGGTTAAATCCTGGGAGATGTCGCTCTTAGAATCGTCAACTGCGTTAAATATCAAATTGGCAGTGACATTGGTTGCTCACCCCCACAATTATATTGCGAGCTTCGGGTTCAAGATTATGCCTTCCCTCGGATAATGAAAATACAGCTGGATTAAACTTGAGAATATACGTGAATAGTTATTTGTTTACAAAAAGATTAACCTTCATGTTTACTATTCTTCAGAAAATTAAGAATTAAAATCAAAGACTAACTATTGTTTTATTTTTGGTTTTTATTGTTTTTTTGATTGAACTAACTGATACTAAATATACAGGCTAATTTAACTGATAGAGAATAAATTACAAAAATTATTAATTAGTTTTGCGCAGTATATCTGGTGCTAAAAGTGAACATTTTCTATGTTTAAATTAATTTGTCTAAGCATAATTTGCCTAGAACAAAGAAGTGTGTCAATATAACACAATGCCAGCGGGGCAATTTGGTTATTGCTTGACACAGTGGCCATGACCTGTAATAATGCATTACCAATACTATTATAGTATATCCGAACTCTAGAACACTTCCACCAATGTCGTGCTGTGGTGTATGGAACAGCCCTGAAACCTGTAGTCGGTCGTATGTGGTGAATTCCTTGGGCCATGAGTTAAGCCAAAATCAATCCATCAAACAGGAATAGAAATGTTATATTATAACTTGGTATCAACATGTTACCTTTTGTTACAAATTAGTTATCTCTTTGTGAGACGAACTAATAAGAACATTTAAGTTATTGTTAGAGACACTTTCGGAGAACTCTGATTAAGAGTTGGGTTTCAATAAATCTTTGAAATTCTACTTTGGTTTATTATGTTTGAAAAAAGATATTTCTTCTATGATTATATAATTCTTAATTAAAATGTCTTTTGGAAGCTACAAGGGCCATTACCTACCATGAGCAAGCAGTTATCCACTTTATTTCCACTGTTTTCAAACATTTATATGTTTACCGCTCTTCTCCCAACTTTGTATTTATTTTTTGATTAAAAAAAAGTTTCATTGAGACGGTGGTCGTTTTTAATGTTTTCGGCTGATTTAGTAGCTATTCGCTTCTTTTTTTTAAATACCTAATAAACAAACATTTAGCCGACCCAAGCTGAAATATTGAAGCTTGCTAGAAAGGCATTCAGGACGTGATTGAAACAATATTATATATGCTGTAATAATACACAACTTTTATGATTAAAACTTCCAGCTACGAATACAAGATTCAATGAAAGATTTTTAGTTTACTTTTGATCCTAAACACCTCATATAATTGCTGTTTAGGATCGAAACGGGATAACTTTTATGTTTTTCACTAGCTTTGCCAAACATTTTTTCGAACCTAATTTCTCATTCTTTTATTCCGGTTCTGAACCGGAAGTTTCGAGAGCATGAAGCATTGCGTGAAAACTAGCGGAAAAAGTAAATTTTTGAAATATGGATCTATCAACTTTTGATCCTTAACGCCTCATATACTTTACATAATTTCAAGGTACGCACAAGGTTATGTATGATCTTGGATTTATGATACGACATTTAATTAAATCCTTGTTGAAAACCTGAAAGATTAATTTTTTATCAAAAGAAAATAATTAAGATAAATTATCATTCGATTGACAGAATCGAACAAGTGTCACTCAAAGCCAGCATTTCTATTTAAAGACTGTGAACTGTTACTCAATTTTTCTTGGAATCTGATCGCATGGTTCGCCGAGACGGGAAACAATGATCTCTAAAATCAATTATACACAAACGACTATAAGATTATTAGTTAATCTCTTGATTAATAATATTAAATATTTGTATCACTATCAGTGTATGTTTATGAAATTAATTATTATTTTTTATAGACAGCAATAAAAGGAAGTCATAGTAGGGTTTATATTAGGGTATGTTTAATATTCGCTGTTAATATTATATTTTCTTTAAGCGAAAAAAACCATCTACAAAACGTTTCCCTATTTTAATAAAAAATCCCGGCTAAGCCCTAAAAACAAACTAATCCTTTACAAAACAGCAATTCGCTCATTGATAACCTATCGACTATGCTTAGAGATCTTGAACTTCCCACTGTAAAACAAAATGTTTCAGCTCAATCAAAAGCATACTTCGAAAAAATTCCAGCTTCGGAAAACCCATAATCCGAGAAATCGGTAACTTTGATAAACATTCGCTACGCCGGTACACACATAAAAGAACAAAACATATACTTCTTACTTAATAAATCACTATTTCCAGGTATTGTAATCTAGTTATCTGTATTTATTTTATAGTTATTTTTAATTGTTTATTTATTTTCTTTTTATTATAATTATTATATTTATTTACTTTATCATTTTTATTTATTTATTTATTATCATTATTATATGTTTTTTAAGCGGGTTTTTTCTACATTTTTCCTGCTATTGTAAAACTTATTTATAAAAGATAACTTTAATTTATGTAGCATGTGAAGGAAGTCCGGAACACGTGTTCACACACTTATGCTGCTTGTATATGTAAAATTGCAAATAAAGTTTGTTTTTTTTAAAATATTTTCTTTTGAATAGTATTAATCGGAAGAAGATAAAATTCAATAATAAAAATTAGTCCCCAGAAATGAGATGATTACGTCCCATATCCAATTGGAATATAAATTTAGAGTTTTTTCGAGGCTCTTAGCATTTTTTAAATTATCAAATCATTAAAACTTGGGTATAAATCTTCGCAAGTTACGCTTGTATTATTAATAAGTCCAATTTATTGATTTGTTGTTGTTGTCTTATTATAAGGCCAAACAACTACAAATGGTTTTCATCGCCCCTATCATTAGAGAATATAAACATTTACATTACCTACATAATTGCATATATACATTATTATAACATTAGTACTTAGTAAAAATATTGTTACATAATCAAATATTAACATACTATACTATATTAAACATATAGTAGAAACATATAATAGAAAGATAAATACTTATATATTTATTTTAATTGATTTTATTAATTGATTATTAATTGATATTGATTGATTTTTATTGAATTTATTGATTTTAAAAATAGAATCTGATTAATTCACGCGCTAAAGATATAATCGATTTGCACGTAGGCACCATAAAACTTATGACAGACGTTAATTCAGTACCCAATAAAAATACAATAAAACAAGTATACAATAAAAATCTCGGTTACGATAAAGATCGAAATTTGTAGCGATGGAAGGAAATTATCTGTTAGTTTCAAGCTATGTACCATATCATCAGTATTAGAGGTGGGCAAAGTAGTTCCTTTTACTGAATCGTTCTTTTTGAGATAGTTTATTCTAATGACTAGTTCAATGAACCAGTTCAAATGAACTACATAGTTCATTTTTCAAAAGAACTAGAAATGTACTAAACTAGTACATTTGTAATTGAACAATAGAAAAAGGGGGAGAAACTGAGAGGTCAAATGAACTAGAAAGATTCAACTATTTCACTTTGTTCAGTAGTTCGTCTTCGTTCGATCGTAGGTCAGACGCCGAAGATCCCCTGTCCGAGTGTGGTAGCTGGTGAGTGGTGTGAACTAAAAAGAACTATAGTTCACCAAAACAGAGAGCGCTCTTTATAGTTCATTTTCCGGATCTAGTTCAATGAACTAGTTCGTTCATGTACTTCTCATCACGAGTCAGTATCCGAGTAGTACTAATCTACAGTCATCTTTTAAACTATGATTTTTTCAATTTTGACTAGAGCATTTTTCATTCATTATTTAACAACTTCAATATATTACTGGAATGCATATAAAAGCCGCAAAAAGAAATTGTTGCTAATGACGTTTGGTTCTATAAACAAAGAAACACCACAACTTTTACTGTTTTTATAAATTATCAAATATCATAGTTATTTATAAACATTAAATGTATACTTTGGGTTGGGCCCAAATTAATAAATTATTTTGTTATATAGTTTTCCTACATTCTGAAAAGGGAATATAGTTTATTCAAGAAAAAAAAGGTAAGGATGATTCATAGACTATAATCCGAAGGTTACTTTCGGAAAATTATAATTATTTGTTAATTAACAATTCATACTACAATAAATTTAAATTAATGGACGACTTTAGATTGCAAATATTTAGTTTACAGTCTAAAGCCATCCGATCCTGTAGAATATAATTTATTTGTGGAATAATTTTTACTGTAAAAAAATCATTATTTTATTATTAAATTGCCATGCAGTTATAGGAATGCTGGAAATATACTGCCTGCTTGGATTTAGCTTTTAATCAAAGTCCTTAAATCTGAACAAATCCCTATTTT